>CAXITT010000173.1:639870-673304 GCA_964033795.1 Lymnaea stagnalis
TATATATATATATATATATATATATATATATAGAGAGAGAGAGAGAGAGAGAGAGAGAGAGAGAGAGAGAGAGAGATTTATTTATTTATATATAATTAGCCAGAGAAACTAGGGCAAGACGACAAGAGGACCACCACGCAGGCTATATATATATATATATATATATATATATATAGATACGCCAGAGCAAGCAAGTTGCAGGCAAACCCTCCCCTCCCTTGCCTGCCCAGCGTTGGTCTCGAGACATGGGCACTGCGGTGGAGCTACCGCCCCCCCCCCTCCTCCACCACACTCGCTTGCTGGCCAAGCTCGAGCGTTGGCTAAGCCGCGGGTTGGCGTGAAATAAAAAGTGTGCCGTGACATATCATGAAAACTGGCATTCTTAAAGGTGCGTAACTTGAGTTCGCGTTTTTGTCAAGTAATTATAGCAGATGGGAAGTTCCCGCATTGCTGTCGCCAATGTTTGGCGGGCTACATCCAGTATACTGTATTATTAACTACATTACGTACTGTATTATTAACTACACTATGTACTTGTGTTTTTCAAACAAACTTAATTGATTAGAAACGCTTCCACCCCCATCCCTCCCCACCCAAAAAAAATAAAAGAAATGGTATGTATTAGTTTGTTATGAAAGAATGAGTAAAGGGTGGTGCTGTGTAGGTATTAAAAATGGTCAGGGAACGATATTATAAGAGATATTATAAGAGATATTATTAGAGATATTATCGAAGATATTATTAGAGATATTATTAGAGATGTTATTAGAGATATTATTAGAGATATCATTAAAAAATTGTTAGAGGTAAATTAATTTTTGAACTCTTACCATTATGAGCATCACCTGGAATAGAAAAAAAAGAAAAAAAAACTTTTAAATTTCATTGTGCATTTATTTTTTAATGGAAAGAAAATTGAAAGTGTGTAAGAAGTGCGTTGAGGGTTGACAAATAATAGATGAATATGACCAGTGACAATAGATGAATATAATAAATGACCATAGATGAATATGACCAATCATAAACAGCTTCAGCGAGCACTTGAATTTAAGATCAATCGCCTATATCAACAATATGAGCAACATTAACAATGACAAATATAAAAAGTGAACAATAGGAAATATGAATAGGAAAGTCAACATGACCAATATGAAAAATGGACAATGGCCAATATGAACAATGGCCAATAGGAACAAGGGCCAATAGGAACTACCATAATCGTATTGTAAATTAATTTCTAACATTATGATAGAAGCTTGGTGTGCAAAGACAAAATTTAACGCGTCCACCTTTTGATTGAATGGCTTATGTTTAGATAGCCTTTGATTGAATGGCTTATATTTAGATAGCCTTTGATTGAATGGCTTATATTTAGATAGCCTTTGATTGAATGGCTTATATTTAGATAGCCTTTGATTGAATGGCTTATGTTTAGATAGCCTTTGATTGCATGGCTTATATTTAGATAGCCTTTGATTGCATGGCTTATATTTAGATAGCCTTTGATTGCATGGCTTATATTTAGATAGCCTTTGATTGAATGGCTTATGTTTAGATAGCCTTTGATTGAATGGCTTATGTTTAGATAGCCTTTGATTGCATGGCTTATATTTAGATAGCCTTTGATTGCATGGCTTATATTTAGATAGCCTTTGATTGAATGGCTTATATTTAGATAGCCTTTGATTGCATGGCTTATATTTAGATAGCCTTTGATTGCATGGCTTATATTTAGATAGCCTTTGATTGCATGGCTTATATTTAGATAGCCTTTGATTGCATGGCTTATATTTAGATAGCCTTTGATTGCATGGCTTATATTTAGATAGCCTTTGATTGCATGGCTTATATTTAGATAGCCTTTGATTGCATGGCTTATATTTAGATAGCCTTTGATTGCATGGCTTATATTTAGATAGCCTTTGATTGCATGGCTTATATTTAGATAGCCTTTGATTGCATGGCTTATATTTAGATAGCCTTTGATTGCATGGCTTATATTTAGATAGCCTTTGATTGCATGGCTTATATTTAGATAGCCTTTGATTGCATGGCTTATATTTAGATAGCCTTTGATTGCATGGCTTATATTTAGATAGCCTTTGATTGCATGGCTTATATTTAGATAGCCTTTGATTGCATGGCTTATATTTAGATAGCCTTTGATTGCATGGCTTATATTTAGATAGCCTTTGATTGCATGGCTTATATTTAGATAGCCTTTGATTGCATGGCTTATATTTAGATAGCCTTTGATTGCATGGCTTATATTTAGATAGCCTTTGATTGCATGGCTTATATTTAGATAGCCTTTGATTGAATGGCTTATATTTAGATAGCCTTTGATTGCATGGCTTATATTTAGATAGCCTTTGATTGAATGGCTTATATTTAGATAGCCTTTGATTGAATGGCTTATATTTAGATAGCCTTTGATTGAATGGCTTATATTTAGATAGCCTTTGATTGAATGGCTTATATTTAGATAGCCTTTGATTGAATGGCTTATATTTAGATAGCCTTTGATTGCATGGCTTATATTTAGATAGCCTTTGATTGAATGGCTTATATTTAGATAGCCTTTGATTGCATGTAAAATTTTTTTTTTAAAATAAGGAATCTAACTTTAAAATATATTGATAGCACAACGAATGCCTTAATAAAGAATGAAATCAGCATTCGAGCCGTTGGGGGGTGAGGATCGGGGCAAAGACATACCCGTATCCTTATACTGCACTGAAATTTAGACATGCAGAAAAGTTGACCCCAGGCGCAGGATAAGACTTCCAAAACCATACCATTTAGAACCTCAAGTTTCGTAACTTGCAGTTGATAAAATACTCTCGTTCGTGCTCACGTCACAGCTAATGAAAGTATAATACAACCAATCCTCTGCTGCAAGATATATTTATAGTCTATAATTTCAAAATTACATGTAACCTTGTGCGAGAGTTCCATTAGAGAGATCTTGACACCTGAGCCACACTCTGATCTTAGTGCATACAGTGTTCAGAATTGAGACAAATGTGTGCAGAGAATTCGTTCCATTGGTAAAATCCATTTTTTTTTAAATTCATAACTTTCTCCTAGGTGCGATTTCAATTCTTACCTAGCAATGTTGATGGAATTAACGGTCTAAACTTTACTTTTTGGTAATTTAGCAAATACATTACGTGGTAATATAGAAAATGCATAACGTGGTGATATAGGAAATACATTACGTGGTAATATAGCTAATACATAACTTGATAATATAGCAAATACATTACGTGATATAGTAGCAAATACAATTCGTGGTAATATATCAAAAACATTATGTGATATATAGCAAAAACATTACGTGGTTATATAGCAAATATATTACGTGGTTATACAGATTACGTGGTAATTGTAAAGTGTGTGAGAATCACTGCTATGTGTAGATCACTGTTGTCATGTTTGGTAGGGAAAAGATGTTTAGTTTAGAGACTTCATGTGTAACTGTATCGATGGTGTGAGAGTGTTGTGACGTATTTGGGTAAGGGGATATGACGCGTTAGTTTTCGTGGTTGCTGTGGTTGATAGAAAGCATGGGTGGCCGTTGTGGGATATTCGAGGCGTAGCTTGTTCTGTGTGTGAGGATTCGGCTAGATGGATCGTTGAAGTGGAACGTTGATCTATAGTTTACGAGTTGTATTGTTGAAGTACATTGATCCGTCAGGTTTGACGAGGCATTCAAAAATTATAGCATTGAACTCGTCTCAATATAGTCAATGCTTACCTGATAATGTTGACTTAATTAACGTTCTAACCTTTACTTGGTGGTAATATAGCAAATACATTACGTTAAAAGTAATATCTGAAGAATTGTTTACGAAATGCGAAGAAGCGCCATGCAACAACATATAATAATTTATGTAAGTATATACTGTCTCTGACACGCTTTCATCAACCAAAAGATATATAATGTCAGTAATTTCTGTTAGTGCCAGGCTTCCATGAACCAAAAGATATATAATGTCATTAGTTTCTCGTTACTTTAATAAATTTTTTGTCTATTTTTATCTAAAAATTTGTTATCCAATCAATCCAGGGGGGGTGGGCAAATGCCCCCCCCCTTCCCCTCCCCACCCCCACTGCGGGTGCCCATTTAATGTCATTTATTTCTGATAGTGGCAGGCTTCCATGAACCAACAGATATATAATGTCATTAATTTCTGATAGTGGCAGGCTTCCATTAACCAACAGATATATAATGTCATTAATTTCTGATAGTGGCAGGCTTCCATGAACCAACAGATATATAATGTCAGTAATTTATCTTATTTACAGGCTTCCATGAACTAAATATAGTCAGAATTTTCCGTCATTGACAGTAACAGGTTTCTGTTACATGCATTAAGCCTCGAGTGTCACGTAAATTGTTACTATTAGAACTAAGACTATGATTAGGGACGTGATTTAATCTATTATTAACTATTCTAAGCTAATATAACTCCACTCACACTCTCTGACTCACACACTTCTCTTAACACTGTTACCATAAGACTATATGAACACAGGTGGTTCAGCCAACATACATACTTAATTACAAGAAACAAAAACAAAAAAACTAAATGCATAAATGTTATAACATATAATATAAACATATAAAGAACAACTAGGTATAAGGCCTACTGTATAATACTAATTGAAATGTACTAAGTTATGACTGGCTGGTTATCGTGTTCTGTACTCTCTCTCCCTCTCTGGTCACTCGCACTGCAGTACTTCCGACGTAAGGAGGTGTAGCCTTCTAACACTCTAACGTCACGTGTTGTTGGCGGGAGGCTACGGTTTATCTCCCGTAAGCTCAATCTAGACTTGACTTCTTTATAGAGAATTTCAGCGTTAGTATGGCCACTAACCGACTGACCCCAACACAACTCAACTGGTCTATACTAGACTCGTCTATACTAGTCTATACTGGCTAGAAATTCGATTAGGAAATGCAACACATAATACATAACTAAAACACTCTAATAACATCATTAATCATCACTCATAAGCTACCATCAGTACTAACATTTCTTTATGAAGTCTTACACATGAAAAGTAAAGACAACTAACCTAGCCAATTATGAATGAACAAAAGCTTCAGCACAATAATATAGCTAGCACTAATTACAGGAAAAAGGTGGCCGGTAGCGCCGTGCCCTGCCTTATATACCGTATAGGTGGCGCCGGCGTGGGTACGCCTTGACCAGAACGCTCATTGTTACAGTGGGGTCATGGTCAAGGTGACCAGGTTAATTTGCATTCATTGTTAGGCCCAGCCTAATTGTGCAATCTCACGTGGGGTAGGGATGGAGAGAGTGTGAGCCTTCGGGTCTCAAAAGGTGAGGACCAGCAGGTCTCAACAGTCCCCTTGAACCGACATATATGTGTGCCATTAAATGCTGTCTATGACAGGTAACCATGACAAACAAAAATATGTCTAATTGTCAAAACGGTGTATTTATCTTAATTGTAATTTCCTTTCATTAAAACTAAACAAAATATGTCGTCAAAAACATGAAGCCGGGGAAGAATACGATTAACCCATTAAAGAAGGGAACCGCTGTAGATGGTAACGTATGACGGGGTATCATTTTGTTCTCAGAGAAGGGAACCACTGTAGATTGTGACTTATGACGGGGGTATCATACTGCTCTCAGAACCGTGAAAGTATTTTGTGTGGTGTTACCCGATAGCTTTACTAAGAAATGCAGCAATGTGATGTGATGTGTGTTCTTTGGGATATGGCGAGCATACACGGCAGTACAAAGTTCTCTCCGTACATAGTTGAACAAATGAAAATACTGTATGAAATCAGAAGCTGTAACAATGAAATATAGACATTGAGACTAGTGTGTGACGAGACTGCACACCACCCTCTCTCTCTCCTCTCTCTCTCTCCCTCCCCCCTCTCTCTCTCTCTTTCTCTCTCTCTCTCTCTCTCTCTCTCTCTCTCTCTCTCTCTTTACAAACGAAACTCATTTTCTCGTTAATGACAAGACTGTGACAACAAAAGAGAAGAGACGTCATCAGAAAAGCGACATGAACAGAAAGGGACATCATCAGAAAAGAAACATGAACAGAAAAAGGACATCATCAGAAAAGAAGCTTGAACAGAAAAGGGACATCATCAGAAAAGAAACATGAACAGAAAAGGGACATCATCCGAAAAGAAACATGAACAGAAAAAGGACATCATCAGAAAAGAAGCTTGAACAGAAAAGGGACATCATCAGAAAAGAAACATGAACAGAAAAGGGACATCATCCGAAAAGAAACATGAACAGAAAAAGGACATCATCAGAAAAGAAGCTTGAACAGAAAAGGGACATCATCAGAAAAGAAACATGAACAGAAAAGGGACATCATCCGAAAAGAAACATGAACAGAAAAAGGACATCATCAGAAAAGAAGCTTGAACAGAAAAGGGACATCATCAGAAAAGAAACATGAACAGAAAAGGGACATCATCAGAAAAGAAACATGAACAGAAAAAGGACATCATCAGAAAGAAGCTTGAACAGAAAAGGGACATCATCAGAAAAGAAACATGAACAGAAAAGGGACATCATCAGAAAAGAAATATGAACAGAAAAGGGACATCATCAGAAAAGAAATATGAACAGAAAAGGGACATCATCAGAAAAGAAACATGAACAGAAAAGGGACATCATCAGAAAAGAAACATGAACAGAAAAGGGACATCATCAGAAAAAAAAACATGAACAGAAAACGGGCATCATCAGAAAAGAAATATCAAAAATTGGAAATAACAAGAATAGAGAAATCGACGGGAAAGGACATCATTAGAAAAAATACATCAAAGAGGGGAATCACCAGAAAGGGGACATTTCCAGGAAAGAGTAACCTAGAACAACATAACGTGTTTAATGCAGGGACGTTGGGCGATGCAAATCGTCACTGAATAAATGTCCATCAACCAAAATTGCAGTAAGCTGGGTACGTACGTAAGGGTGGAAGAACAACTTTGAACAAAATAGTTTAAAAGCCTAACGTGGCACTCATTTAAATATGGTAGCCAGGTAAATGTAGCAGATAGGTTAATATAGTAGGCAGTTTATTATAGAAGCCAGGTAAGTATAGTAGCCAGGCAATTATAGCACAAAATGACATGTTTCTTGAAGACCTTGATAAGTTTGGTACAGCGCAATCTCTAAAAGCTTTAGTTAAATGTAGTGGTTAGAGTTGGTCAATCCTCAAATACAGTTCAGATGCTGCGCCCACCTTCATCAATGAAACATAGAACAGATGTTTTTGAATGAGAGCATCATCATAATAATGAAGACTGTTTTCAGGGAGGCGTGCACTATGAATACGAAAGCAATCAAAACACAAACATGTATCGACTAAAGCTGTCTGAAAAAGTTGATGTTCAGCGGCAGCCCTTATGTAGCCTAATACACATTAAATTGGTCTATAGAAGAGAACAGAAGCCCAGATCCCTGGTACAAAATTTGCTGGCATATTATCTTTGTAATTTAAGCTACTCATTACTGTTACGATATCAGTGGACTTTCCATCAAGGAGAAAAGTGGATTAGCCAGCATGGAGAAAATTCGATTTGCGACCAGGAGAGAAATGGACCTGCCCCAAGGACAAAAGTGGAACTACCGCCAAGGAGAAAAGTGGAGTTGCCACCGAGGAGAAACGTGGAGTTACCACCTATGAGAAAAGAGGAGTTACCACCAAGGAGAAAAAGGGAGTTGCCACTAAGGAGAAAAGGGGAGTTACCGCCAAGGAGAAAAGTGGAGCTGCCATCAAGGAGAAAAGTGGAGTTGCCACTAAGGAGAAAAGAGCATTTGCCACTAAGGAGAAAAGTGGAGTTGCCACCGAGGAGAAAAGTGGAGTTGCCACTAAGGAGAAAAGTGGAGTTGCAACCAAGGAGGAAAATAGAGTTGCCACCAGAGAGAAAAGGGGAGTTACCGACAAGGAGAAAAGGGGGGTTACGACACAAAAAGATGTATTGTTTCATTAAGTTGGTCAGTTGTATAATATGTATTGTTTCATTAAGTTGGTCAGTTGTATAATATGTATTGTTTCATTAAGTTGGTCAGTTGTATAATATGTATTGTTTCATTAAGTTGGTCAGTTGTATAATATGTATTATTTTATTGAGTTGGTCAGTTGTATAATATGTATTATTTTATTGAGTTGGTCAGTTGTATAAGATGTATTGTTTCATTAAGTTGGTCAGTTGTATAATATGTATTATTTTATTGAGTTGGTCAGTTGTATAATATGTATTATTTTATTGAGTTGGTCAGTTGTATAATATGTATTATTTTATTGAGTTGGTCAGTTGTATAATATGTATTATTTTATTGAGTTGGTCAGTTGTATAATATGTATTGTTTCATTAAGTTGGTCAGTTGTATAATATGTATTATTTTATTGAGTTGGTCAGTTGTATAATATGTATTATTTTATTGAGTTGGTCAGTTGTATAAGATGTATTGTTTCATTAAGTTGGTCAGTTGTATAAGATGTATTGTTTCATTAAGTTGGTCAGTTGTATAATATGTATATTTTATTGAGTTGGTCAGTTGTATAATATGTATTATTTTATTGAGTTGGTCAGTTGTATAATATGTATTATTTCACTGAGTTGGTCAGTTGTATAAGATATATTATTTCATTTAGTTGGCCTGTTGAAGATATCATGTTATAACAGGGGAGACACGCGTATTCTGTCCGTTCCCAAGACACACACTAAAACAGTTGGTGAACGATCTTTCTCTTTCTGCGCCCCCAAAAAATGGAATTCTTTGCCACTACACATACGAAATATACAACCATCACCCAGGCCTTCAAAACTGCACTCAAAACATATCCTTTTAAATTATACTACCCTGACTGATTCCCCTCCTCTGACCGATAAACGATCTTGCTGGCTGCCGTCCATGGTTTGCCTTGTAAAAGTTATGTGGTGGGGTGGGTGAATATACATTGCTGTTCTTTATTTCATAAATGTATTTTATTTTAATGTCATAATTATGTCTCTTTTGATAAAATTTTTATGTACAGCGCGGTGAGCCCAGCCCTAGGCTGGGGTACCGCGCTATATAAGACCTCTTATTATTATTATTATTATTATTATTATTAGATGCTAAATGTTTACTCAAAATGTTAACTTTTAAACAATTCAATTCTAAATAGAGGTAAGATTACAGAACAATTCAATGTGAAAGTGACACAATATGGCAGAAGAATTTAATATAAACAGCAAGGACATGTTTTTGAAAGTGATAATTTATTTTCCATGGCTCTTTTAAAGAGGTCACAGTTATAAACCTAAAGGGTTGTGAAATAGCCAGGTGCCATAGCAAATATATGGTTCAGTGTTGTAGTGTGTTTTCATGCATTCATCAAATATTCAACCGCTTGAAGCATCTCTGGTGGAGGACTACCTTAACATGTTTCACAACTCTTCAAACATTCAACCGCTTGAAGCATCTCTGTTGGAGGACCACCTTAACATGTTTCACAACTCTTCAAACATTCAACCGCTTGAAGCATCTCTGTTGGAGAACCACCTTAACATGTTTCACAACTCTTCAAACATTTAACCGCTGGAAAATCTCTGTTTCAGAACCACCTTAACATGTTTCAAAAGTCATCTCTAGAAGAGCAATTCTGGATCAATCAACGTAAGAGCTTCTTCCAGTATCCACTCTATGAACCAGTGAACAGCCACGTATATGGTGGGGAATCTGGGATCACACCCAGTTATCGTTTGACTCGCCACCCCTACCAGATGCCATTTCCCGTTATGGAAACAATGCACCCTACCTCCATAATCCCCTTTGCAGGCGCTGTCATTTTGATTGACCCCTACAAAGCACAATGACCGCTCATCGATATGGAATTCCATTGTTCGACAAATCATCCGGCATATATTCAGTGGCACAAGTTTCACCCTCATCTGTCTCTTATTTCTGTCCTTGCTTTCTCCGGTTAAGTAGCAGTTATCCATGTCTTGAATGTCTACGTACGGCAGGCGTACCGGGCGCATGGAGTCACCTGTTATATTGACGCGCCGGTCCAGATGCAGAAGTGCCACGTCGTTGCCGACAACGTTGTTAAAGTCCTTGTGGCCGGTGTAGTTTAGGACGAGCCTCACCTGTTCATGCGCCCGGTTACTGTCGGAGCGGTTGTTGACGCCGGTTCTGGCTATCTCAGAAACGTGGAGGCATCGTGCGGCCGTGACGACCATTTCTTGGGATATCAGGGTCCCCCAGCAACAGAATCGATACTTGCATAGTAACACATGCCACGGCCACGCTGAATTAGGGATAGTTTTAGCGTCGGGGATCGAGGTCGTCGGGTCAAGGCTCATCAGACCGCAGGGAACACCCCGCAAGTACTGTTCGATCTTGCTTATGTCCACCGTTGCTTTCGACTTATCGTGATGCCTCCAGTACGAGTTGAACTTCTCTCTGTAGACATCAATCGATTCTCCTGTCATCAAGAAGTTCTTGCAGGTCTCTTTACACTCGGACGGTACGACAGACTGCAACGTCATCTGTGCAAAATAAGTTTTATTAGGTGTATTTTCTCTTCAATGGTGTTGCCACATGATTATTGACGGGTGAGTAACTGAAATAGTTCCCTCCCCCCCCCCCCACCCTATTAACACATTTTCTTTGGCTTGAGTTATTTACTTTGCAGTATTATGAACTACACTTCGGTCTGTATTATTAACTACACTACGTACTGTATTATTAACTACACTACGTACTGTATTATTAACTACACTACGTACTGTATTATTATCTACATATGTACTGTATTATTAACTACATATGTACTGTATTATTAACTATACTACGTACTGTATTATTAACTACATATGTACTGTATTATTAACTACACTATGTACTGTATTATGTATTATTAACTACATATGTACTGTATTATTAACTACATATGTACTGTATTATTAACTACATATGTACTGTATTATTAACTACACTACGTACTGTATTATTAACTACATATGTACTGTATTATTAACTACATATGTACTGTATTATTAACTACATATGTACTGTATTATAACTACATATGTACTGCATTATTAACTACACTACGGTCTGTATTATTAACTACATATGTACTATATTATTAACTACATATGTACTGTATTATTAACTACATATGTACTGTATTATTAACTACATATGTACTGTATTATTAACTACACTACGTACTGTATTATTAACTACATGTGTACAGTATTATTAACTACATATGTACTGTATTATTAACTACATATGTACTGTATTATTAACTACATATGTACTGTATTATTAACTACATATGTACTGTATTATTAACTACACTACGTACTGTATTATTAACTACATATGTACTGTATTATTAAATACGTATATACTGTATTATTAACTACACTACGTACTGTATTATTAACTACATATGTACTGTATTATTAACTACATATGTACTGTATTATTAATTACATATGTACTGTATTATTAACTACATATGTACTGTATTATTAACTACACTACGTACTGTATTATTAACTACATATGTACTGTATTATTAACTACATATGTACTGTATTATTAACTACATATGTACTGTATTATTAACTACATATGTACTGTATTATTAACTACACTACGTACTGTATTAATAACTAAATATGTACTGTATTATTAACTACACTATGTACTGTATTATTAACTACACTATGTACTGAATTATTAACTACACTTATTACTGTATTATTAACTACACTACGTACTGTATTATTAACTACATATGTACTGTATTATTAACTACACTATGTACTGTATTATTAACTACACTACGTACTGTATTATTAACTACATATGTACTGTATTATTAACAACACTATGTACTGTATTATTAACTACACTACGTACTGTATTATTAACTACATATGTACTGTATTATTAACTACATATGTACTGTATTATTAACTACACTACGTACTGTATTATTAACTACATATGTACTGTATTATTAACTACACTACGTACTGTATTTTTAACTACATATGTACTGTATTATTAACTACATATGTACTGTATTATTAACTACATATGTACTGTATTATTAACTACATATGTATATGTACTGTATTATTAACTACATATGTACTGTATTATTAACTACATATGTACTATATTATTAACTACATATGTACTGTATCATTAACTAAATATGTACTGTATTATTAACTACATATGTACTGTATCATTAACTACATATGTACTGTATTATTAACTACATATGTACTGTATTATTAACTACATATGTACTGTATTATTAACTACATATGTACTGTATTATTAACTACATATGTACTGTATTATTAACTACATATGCACTGTATTATTAACTACATATGTACTGTATTATTAAATACATATGTACTGTATTATTAACTACATATGTACTGTATTATTAACTACATATGTACTGTATTATTAACTACATATGAACTGTATTATTAACTACACTACGTACTATATTATTAACTACATATCTACTGTATTATTAACTACACTACGTACTGTATTATTAACTACATATGTACTGTATTATTAACTACATATGAACTGTATTATTAACTACATATGTACTGTATTATTAACTACATATGTACTGTATTATTAACTACACTATGTACTGTATTATTAACTACACTACGTACTGTATTATTAACTACATATGTACTGTATTATTAACTACATATGTACTGTATTATTAAATACATATGTACTGTATTATTAACTACATATGTACTGTATTATTAACTACATATGTACTGTATTATTAACTACATATGAACTGTATTATTAACTACACTACGTACTGTATTATTAACTACATATGTACTGTATTATTAACTACACTACGTACTGTATTATTAACTACATATGTACTGTATTATTAACTACACTACGTACTGTATTATTAACTACATATGTACTGTATTATTAACTACACTACGTACTGTATTATTAACTACATATGTACTGTATTATTAACTAAATATGTACTGTATTATTAACTACATATGTACTGTATCATTAACTACATATGTACTGTATTATTAGCTACATATGTACTGTATTATTAACTACATATGTACTGTATTATTAACTACATATGTACTGTATTATTAACTACATATGTACTGTATTATTAACTACATATGCACTGTATTATTAACTACATATGTACTGTATTATTAAATACATATGTACTGTATTATTAACTACATATGTACTGTATTATTAACTACATATGTACTGTATTATTAACTACATATGAACTGTATTATTAACTACACTACTTACTATATTATTAACTAAATATGTACTGTATTATTAACTACACTACGTACTGTATTATTAACTACATATGTACTGTATTATTAAGTACACTTTGTACTGTATTATTAACTACACCATGTACTTTATTATTAACTACACTACGTACTTTATTATTAACTACACTATGTACTGTATTATTAACTACACTACGTACTGTATTATTAACTACACTACGTACTGTATTATTAACAACACTACGTACTGTATTATTAACTACACTACGTACTGTATTATTAACTACACTACGTACTGTATTATTAACTACACTACGTACTGTATTATTAACAACACTATGTACTGTATTATTAACTACACCACGTACTGTATTATTAACAACACTACGTACTGTATTATTAACTACACTACGTACTGTATTATTAACTACACTACGTACTGTATTATTAACTACACTACGTACTGTATTATTAACAACACTACGTACTGTATTATTAACTACACTACGTACTGTATTATTAACTACACTATGTACTGTATTATTAACTACACTACGTACTGTATTATTAACTACACTACGTACTGTATTATTAACTACACTACGTACTGTATTATTAACTACACTACGTACTGTATTATTAACAACACTACGTACTGTATTATTAACTACACTACGTACTGTATTATTAACTACACTATGTACTGTATTATTAACTACACTACGTACTGTATTGTTAACTACACTACGTACTGTATTATTAACTACCCTACGTACTGTATTATTAACTACACTATCTACTGTATTATTAACAACCCGTTGCAAACAAACTAAATTGTTAACTCCCCACCACCACCAACAACAAGAACAACAAACATTATCAAATCGTGTGTATCAAAATGTTATGAAAGAATAAGTGAAGGTGGAGCTGTGTTATGCTTGAAATAGAAGGAGAGAGATATTATTAGAGACATAATTGCCGTATTTATCGGCGTATAAGACGCACACATCATTTGCCCGCTGTTTTCAGGGAGAAAAAAGTGCGTATTATACGCCTGTAGATATTTTATTAGCTCTATTATTAGATATATTATTTGAGATATTATAGATATATTATTAACAATATTATTAGAGGGAAAACTAACTGTTCAAATTCTTACCATTATGAGCTGGACAAATTACACCCCAAAAATTTTTTTTAAATTTATTGCGCATTTTTTTTCATCGAAAGAAAATTCAAAATGTGCACGAAGTGTGATGTCAGTAGATGAATATGCCTTATGACAATAGATGAATATGACTAATGACAATAGATGAATATGACCAATGACAATATATGATATGACCAATAACAATAAATGAATATGACCAATGACAATAAATGAATATGACCAATGACAATAAATGAATATGACCAATGACAATTGATGAATATGACCAATGACAATAAATGAATATGACCAATGACAATAAATGAATCTGACCAATGACAATAAATGAATATGACCAATGACAATAAATGAATATGACCAATGACAATAAATGAATATGACCAATGACAATAAATGAATATGACCAATGACAATAAATGAATATGACCAATGACAAACAGCTTCAACGAATTATAGGAACAATAAACGTTAAGAACAATGACCAATATGAACAATGACCAATATGAAAAACGATCAATATGAACAATGACAAATATGAACAATGGTCAACGGAATAATGAACACTATGAACAATAAAAATGTGAACAATGGCCACTATGAACGATGACCAAATTTTAACAATGGTGAATATAAGCAATGGACAATATGAACAATGAACAATAGGATCAATGAACAATATGAACAGTCCCCTATATGAACAACTGCCAATATAAACAATATGAACAATGAAACAATATGAACAATTGCCAATGTGAACAGTGGTCAAAATGAACAATGGCCAATATGAAAATTGGCCAATATGAAAAATGATAATATGAACAATTGCCAATAAAGGCAATGAACAATATGAACAATCCCAATATGAACAACTACCAATATGAACAACTACCAATATGAACATTATGAACAATGGCCAATATGATGACTATTGATACTTTCATAGCGCTTATGTCCACGCTATTTTAGAAAACTCACAAACGCTCTGATGTCCTAAAATCTATTTAAAGAAAAATATGAACAATGGGCAATATGAACAATAGCCAAACCGAACAATTGCCAATATGAACAATAGCCAATATGAACAATGGCTAATGTGAACAATCGCCAATTATGAACAATGGCCAATATGAACAATGAACAATATTAACAATGGCCAATATAAACAATGACCAATATAAACTACTTAAATCGTGCTGTAAATTAATTTCTAACATTATAGATTGAAGCTTGGTGCGCAAAGATCAATTTTAACGCACTCCCCTTTCAATTTAATGGTTTATTTTTAGTTAGAAGTTGGTTCTATAAAAATGATAACAAAATAGTGGGCTTAACCTTAAAATATGTGGATCGAATAACGAATAGCCTGATAATCACTCATAAAGAATGAACTAGCATTTATTCTTTTTTTTTTTTTTAGCGTTTACCCTCCAGCCGTTGAACGGGTGGAGGAGGGGGGGGGGACAAAGACATTCAATCACCCGTATCCTTGAAAAGCATTGAATTGAAATGTTGACATGCCCTCAACAACAGGCTAAAATTCCCTAAAATTTAATTCTAGCTAAAACAATAAAGGAAGTGAATCCAAAACAGAAACTTTACCCAAAAAAATCACGGAATGACGTCATGGCACCAATTCTCTGCATTGACACATACCATTTAGAACCTAAGTTTCGTAACTTGCAGTTGATAAAATACTTTCGTTCGTGCTCACTTCACAACTAATAAAGCTCTAACTAATCAACTGCTCCAAGATTTAGAAATAGACTACAATTTCAATATAACATGTTACCTTGTACGAGAGATTCATGAGGGTGATTTAAAAACAATTTATCTTTCAATTTTAAAAATTTGTCGGTCTAGTCTATATTTAATTAACCATTTTTTAATTATTTTTTTTAAACTAATAGTCACCAATTAAGTAATCTTGTGTACGAATTCAATAGCTTGATCTCTTAACCACACTCTGAGCTGAGTGCATGCAATGTTCATCATTGAGACAAACATGTGCAGAGAATACGCTCCATTGGTAAAAATCATTTAAAAATTAAATAAATAGATTCATAAATATCATCCAGAAGCTGACTCAATTCTTACCTGGAAATGTTGACGGAATTTTAACGGTCTAAACTTTACTTGGTGGTAATATTGTAAATACATTAGGCCCTACGTTTAAAATAAAAACTTACTTTTTTACGATGAGTGAAGAGGCGCTAAAATATTCTAATTTATGCTAGTATGTGACAGGTATGGATGAACCAAAAGATATATGTCAATCTTTTCTGTCAGTGACTGGTTTCCTTGTACCAACAATAAGGTATGCAAGTGTATACTGCCTAGGACAGGTTTCCATGAACAAACAGATATTTTATGCAGTCAAAACATCTTTTTAAACTCTACTATCCTGACTGATTCCCACCTCTGACCGAAAAACGATGCTGCTGGGTGTCGTCCATGGCTTGACATGTAAATAGTTTTAAATATACATTTGTTTTGTTTTATTTAATTAATGTAAGTCAATTAATTTTTAAGTTTTTGGTTATGTCTGTTAAATTGTATGTACAGGGTGGTGAGCCCAGCCCTAGGCTGGGGTACCACGCTATATAAAACCCCTTATAATAATAATATTCTGCCTGAGACAGGTTTCCTTTAACCAATATATAAGTCTGTATCTTCTGTCAGTGACAGGTTTAAATAATCTAACATATATATAATGTCAGTATTTTCCGTCGGTGACAGATTTCCATAAACTAACATATATTTGCGCCATTTCACCTTGTCTGTGAAAGGAAACCATGACAAATGCTAACAACTTTTTTAGAAGACAGATAGATGGTGATAAAGTAACTTATAATAAAAAATGTGTTGTAACACAACTTTTTATTTTCTAATGATGCACCCATGGTCCTTGCCGGGTCACGCCCCATCCTGGGAACGCCTTTGATTACTCATTATTGTTGAAGTCATCGGCGCCCGCAGGTAGGGGCAAGGGGGGGGGGACAAAAAATTTATTAAAGTAAATAGAAAATAAAGAGAAAGTAACTAAGCTGATGTCCTTTCCGTTCGTTCACCATACAAATACGCTACAGTAAATTAAAACTATATTAAAACATTACTAAAAATTGTTTGCTCCCCCCTGGAAAGTTAGTTTTTTTTTTTTTTTCCCCCCCCCCCCCCCCCCCAAAAAAAAATTTCTGCGGGCGCCCATGGTTGAAGTTGATAAATCTAATATTTACTACAAAACATTTTTTTTTAATTATTGAAATATTATCTTAGTATTAGGTTAGGTAAAGTGCAAGTACAGTTTAATTGTGAGAATGGCCTCGGTTGGAGAATGCGTTTGAACATTAGGTTGGTGGGACAAAGCTCACATTTTGCTCTCTGAATACTCTCAATTTTCACTTTAACCAAAAGAACAATGAAAATATAACAACGCTACTGAGGTTTTCAGCGAATTTGATTAACATCTTGTCCAGTGCAAAGTTAATTTAACTATTTGTAATTTGCTCCAAGCCAGGTTGATGTAACTATTTGCACGAAGCGAGTTGATCTTTTTTTACTTAAACATCTTGATGTAACTATGTACCAGACAAAGTTTATATACCTACAAGTACTGTCAAGCTGTTTGCTGTAGACCTAACCATATGTGGTACCAGCATTAGGATGGCGATTATGCTGTCAAGATTTTGGTTGTAATCTGGTATCACACCTTACTTCTTGCATCAAGCTCTCAAGTCCAAGGGTCGGGAACATTTTTGTCTGACAGAGCCATGGACTCGACAGAGCCATGGACTCCACGTATTTTGGAAAAGTAATTCTGTGAGAGCCATATATTGTTTAAAACTAAAAATTCAAGTAAATGTGTGCATTTTGTGTAATTTCATCACTAAAAATGCAATAATTATGTCTCTGAATTCTTTTTAATAACATTGTTATGCTGTTGCTAATCAATAATGAGTATTTCTTACCATTAATGCGACTTTTTTTTTTAATAATCGAACATTTGTCTGCGAGCCAGATGCAGCCATCAATAAAGCCACATCTGGCTTGCGAGCCATAGGTTCCCGACCCCTGCTCTAAACTATCATTGCATATTTATTATAACTGATGAATAATTGATAGAGTACTTGTGTTGACTGTTCAAAGATTTGTATCTCCATGGGTTAATGATTTCCAAGGTGAATGCTTTGAAAATAATTGTCCTGGGCATAGCAATACTCTTTGAAATCTATGCAATATGTTGTGGATGCTGATCATAAGGGCCTCTTGTTACAATTATTTTCAATAGTTTTCAAGCTTCACAAGGAATTTTAAGTGTTCCTTCACTTAGACTTTTATTATCAAGTCCTAGCTCTAACATTTCACGGGAACTCAAATGACACAGGCGAGCAAAGCATTGTGATGAAATCAACATGAATTTGAACATTACAATAATTTTCAATTAATTCCCTTGTATTCATCTCTCAAAAATCTATTAGTTTCACTGTATTCATCTCTCAATAATCTATTCGTTTTACTGTATTCATCTCTCAATAATTTTCTATTAAGACATTTTGTATGGTACTTCACTGAGGTAACTTCATAAACCATAAACAAAATAATCAGAAATTGCAAAGTCATACCGGTATATAAATATCAAATTCTTTATTAGTTCTATATCGACTTCCACAACAAGATCTTAAAGAGAATGATTACAAAACCATTCAAGCCTTCTTATTTCTCACTCTTTATCTTCATAGCACAAAACAATATTAGAAAAATTGACACATACATTTGATGCAGATGATCATCACTTTCATTAACTAGGTCCTGTAAATCTAACCACAGCGTTCTTTTGCTGTTGCTATCTAGAGGAAAGGCTGCTATGTGGCTATGAAATGATAGATAACAACAGTCAAAGATATAAGCATCCAAACCAACTACATTAAAGTCATCCAACAGTTTCATTGACAGTAAAGAACTATACAAAACTCTGCACTTGTTTGCTTTAGCTGACAAATGCAAAGATTCCCTTCTAACCAACCACCTACATTTAAGACATGTTCAGTATTTTATGTCTTGATCTCTTCATGATTTTTGCTTTTATGTTAAATGACTTGCACTTAAATTAGACACTAAATTTGTTACATGTAAATTCTCAGCCATTCACAGAATTAAATCACTTTTATCAACAAAATATCAAGTAGTTATTTTTTGTACATTGTATATATCTGTTGACATTCACTTGAAATTTTTTGCAACAAATTCCTCCCCTTTCTTGATGTTGGCAATAAGCTCTGGCATTGCAGCTGTCACTAGATTGCGTTCATAGTCCAACAAATGGCCAATCCCAAGATTCTTTTCTACGCCATTTTTCTGTAATTAGTTTAAATAGAGCATTTAAATTTTATAATAACAAAAACTTTTGGAATCTTAACCCGTGTTCTCTCAATACGTCTGGAGAAACCTTAAAATGTAACTTTACAAAACTTTTTTTTGTGCTTTCATCATTTTTGTTTTATTTCAGATTTCTACTCTGGCTATTACCTTAGGTGAAAAAAAAGGAAGTTGCGACAATTTCCAACTATGATACTAATGATAGTTAACAGAAAAAATATGAACTATAAGCCATAAATAGGGCTCTTTGAACTTCACACAACCTATGTCTGATCTGAGTTAAATAATGAGTTATCAAACTTTTCTGATGGAAGGAAATGACTTACGCCTAATAAAACAGGGGTGGCAAAGTATTTTGCTTCTGTTTCATCAGAACGTACAAATGCACACTGCACTTTGCCTTCTGTGCCATTCATTGCCTCAAGGAGATCACGAGCAAATTTGTTTGCAGCATAAGCCATAGAGAGAGTAGCAGATCCCTGAAATGAGGTAAACACAAAATGCATTTGACATAGCATGTGAATAAATTTATCCCAACATTGACTACACAGGGTCATGTATTGTAATGCCATTTAATATTCTTTACAAATTTAGAAAGTGGAGGGCATAACTTGTTTTTTTTGTCTAAAGAGCATGGGTGGAGAAGGTGCTGCATACAGAAATAAGAACTTAGGCCAAAGTCAAAATTAACAAGAGAACTGATGATAACATTGGCTAACTCTTGACACGAGTTTTATCAAAATATACACATATCATCATTGTTTTTTCTATTTGTCATGTAAGCATAACTTAAATCTGATTAGTAAAACCACAATAGAATTAGTCATTAAAATTGAAATGAAAGTAAGAACGCAAATCTAAATTTTAAAAATGTATGTTTACATTAGTCTAGGTATTCTAAATGAAAATTTCATAACGAAATTAAATAAAATTCAACTATTCCCCTAAATAGAGCTTGACTTCATCAGAACAGAACCACAAATTTTAACTCTCTATCTCCAACAATAAAAAAGTTATAAATTTTTTAAAAATCGGGAACAGGGTCAATTTTTAGAAGCCAGGAAAGTGTAGTTTTGACACCCGCTATCTCCTAAAATAACTAAGTTAGAACTTTCAAATCTCTTGCCCACACAACCAGTTATACATATAACAAGCTCAATTTTTTTTAGGGTTGTCACAAAAATGTAAATATATTTTTTATTCATCCAAAAACGAGCTGAAGCCCAATTTTACAAAATATTAAAATGGAGACAAAAAGTCGATTTTAGTTCATTTTTAAAAAATCATAAAAAATCAATTAGTTAAGTTATTATAAATATACAGGAGTCAAGTAAAAGGTAATTTAAAGCACAACAATGTGAAATCATCAGGTAAAGGTGAAAACAACAAAATAATTTACATAAATTATTTCAGCAAGGCATGTACACAAAAATTGAGAATTTCAAACATTTTTGAAAATTCATAAAAAATTAACGAAGCAAGATATCTTTACGAATGTTACACAGTATTGTAGAACATGTTAATCTTTTCAATAATAAAGTAACAGACTTAGGTTTAGGAAACAAAATTCTTCTCCACATATATTTTAAAAATGGGCATTTTTGCACTGAAAATTTATACTTTCCAGCACCTTAAAAAATGTTCGTAATTAGATATACCTGGTATATATATCTATAAAAGTTATGGAAAATCTGTAGGAAACATTATTAACTATGAATTAGTAATGAAAATCAATTTTCTGCCTTTATTAGCACGTCTGTATGGATTTATTAGTCAGTTTAGAGACATTTCCCTGCACTGGTTTAATGAGACATTTCTGTAATCTGTTCTTGTACACCAACAACCTGGGAGAAGAATATTTTATTTAATTTGTACCGTATTAATTAAATTGTATTTAATTTATATTATTTAATAGTAATGGTTATCAACTTAGCATTTATGATCATGTCATTGCTATCAATATAATAACAAAATGCAAATATAACTAATGATATTACAAGCGGTAGTACTAACCTGTACTGTTGACTGTTGTCCAGTGTTAGTGTTGTTACACGGCATGTTTTGGCAGTGGTCTGGGTCTTCTCGTTCTTTTGTAATGGAATGGTATCTGTCTTAAGTTGTTTTCAGTTTCAACCACTGAAATATGAAATGTTAAAATTAAAACTCAAAAGTTTACAAGATTTTAACTGCCTCCTATTTGCCCTAATTAATATGAATACTGCATACACGGTATATAATTGATAACGTTAGTAAAGTAAAGGAGTAATTTTTTCAGTAAGGTTAATTTTGGAATTCGACATTTACGAAAGGGGGTGAAAGACTAGGTATCGGTAACTAATTTTTAAAACTAGCTTTATAACTTAGAGAAATAAGAATAATTAACATTGCATCACTTTCTTATGCCTCATACCATATACATTTATTTATAAAATGGATTAACAATCGAATTTCTAGTTTAAAAATGAACTCCACTAAAATTAAAGCATCCCGTTCACCCTCGCAACAATAATGCTTCGACCCAACATGAATGCTTCGCTTGAATCGGCTGAATTATCCGAGTTTAATGATTTACTGCAGTTTCCAAACAAATTGCATAGCTACAAAATAAATACCATTAAATATTTAAACATTTCATTGAACTAATTATATTTTCCTTTTCTTTCTCCGCTATCTTAAAATAAATACAGATGATTTTAAAATAAAGCTTGATCGTCATTTTTCACTAGGCGTAAGAAACACGCATTAGTTATCGATAAGCCCACACTAAATTAACAAATGTATGCAATAAAAAGCTTTCTATATAATTTAAACATTCCCAAACTAAACAATAATGTTTAACTTACCTATTTCAGTTTAAAACCCACGAAAAGGCACTAAATTTAAGAAGATCTTAGATAAAATTAGTCATCGCCTTCTGGTTTCACAGATCAGAGTTGGCCGTGGCGGGGTCGATTTGCACTTTTTTTTAGCAGACGGCGTTGACTTGGTTCCAAACCTTTACGCGTTTACCCCATAAATGGGGCGTTCACAAAACTATAACAGTTTTATAGTAAATTGGATTACCTTTCTGAATATATATTTTTGAGAGCCGTAAAGTGATTTTTTCACATAGAAAACGCAATTTTTGTGTTAAAATCAACGTTATTTAGCATTAATTTACAGTTTACAGCTCCGAAAAATACATCATATTAAAGAACTACTTTTCTACTTTCTAGATCAGTTGTTACTGAACGCACCTGTATAACGAAGCTTTAGCGTAGCGAGCTGGCGCGACCCAACCAAAAAAAAAAAAATGTTCTCCCCGAAGCGTAATTTTCGCCGGCTCATTTAGAATACCTAATTAGTCTAATAGTAATGTATATTTTAAAATTTCAACCCCATGTTAAAATAACTGCAGGAGGTACACTTGCAGTTTGTCAGAAACATTTGTGTAAAAGCTTCACCAAGTACCATTGATTTAATGATTGTTTTACAACTTACTGCGCCAGCCTTTGCTTCGACAACTTCAGTACCAGCATTCTGGATTCTCACACTTAACTTGATCCTTTCCTCCTAAAATGATATATAAAAGGATATCTTATCTGATTAATGTTATTTTAATTTATGCGAGAGTTTAAATAGAGTTATGAAACAGGGCTAAGTTTCAAGAAAGGATGGGCTAAATATTAACCAAAAGAAAACGCACAACAACATACAACGCCAGATCCAGACTTCATCTAATCAAAGTCTGTTTTGATATCTAAATACAGGAATTCATATGGTTATAAACCTATTTCATTTTTTAAACACTACCTGACATCTCCTGTCAGTTACTGAGAGCTGTATATCTCGGAAGTTATTGAAGAAGTAACATGCTTTCATACATTTAACCACCTCCCAGCATGTGTACAGTATATAGATATACTTACCAAAAAGTAAAAAGTCTAACTTTAAAATACTCAAGGTATCAGTGGACTTAAAGTCAATCTGCATTACAACATAACAGTGTGTTGTGCTTCAAAGGTTTTAAATGAAATATTTGCAAAGTAACTAACCTAAAGAAAAAACATGAATGAGACTAAACTCTTATTATAATAGATGAAATATAAAATACTCAGGTAATCTTTTTTATAAGGCAAACCTGGGGAAAAGAAACAGCAGGTGTACACTGAGAAATGACTGGCACGATTGTGATACCACTATGACCACCAATAACTGGACAGTTCACTTTAGTCACATCGAGACCCTGAAAATAAAAAAATAAAAAATGATTTACATAATTACATTTTAAACAACGAAAAAATTTAGAATCATTTAGTTGTGTAACATTATTACATTTAAAATGATATTTAAATTTTGGAGTTGCAGTATTGGTAGCATAATGACTAACCTTTCCTTCTGCGATAAAAGTGTTGGATCTCACTACATCAAGAGTGGTCACTCCAAATAATCTTTTTTCATCAAAGACTCCACGCTTTTTTAACACCTCAGCAGCAATTGGAACTGTAGAATTTACCTGTAAAAACATATAAAGTTATTGCTATGTATATAATAATCTTTTAATAATAATATCAATTAATTTGGATATCAGTCACAGCCACTGTCAGTCACCTATCGCAACACTTACCGATATATTATGTGGTAGAGCTAAATTTAAGTCTGATCAAAAGTTATCTGCAACCATAGGGTAATTAACTATACTTTCTAAAATAATGTAAACAAACTCTATATCAATCTGTTCAAACGTAAATCATCTAAGTTTGATAGTTAACTTCATTTGAATTTGGAAAGCGATTCTAAAATTCTAACTCTCTTAAAACCTAGTTAAAAGAAGAATGAAGTGCATAACTATCTCTCTTAACACTTAGTAAAAAAAAAAAAATGAAGTGCTATGTTGTCATGAGAATAGCAGTCAATTTTAACAGTAGAGAACACCCTTAACAAAAAAATCTTGATTTAATAGGGGGAAAATTTTCTTAAAAAATGAAATTTAAAAAAAAATTTATACGTACAGGGTTAGTGATAATTCCAATCATTGCTTTAGGGCAGTTTTTAGCACAGGCATCAATAAGGTTTGCAACAATACTTGCATTTGTATTAAACAGATCATCTCTTGTCATACCTGAAAAATAATCACACACAAAAATATAATTGATCACAAAAGCTATGTCTCAACTGCACGACTTATAATACAATTACTCTGGTGTGATAGTAATTTTATAATTTTAAAGATAAATATTATGGTAGCAAGAATTTATTATACTGAAATCATTACTGACTTGACTGTCCACTGATATTGTCCAGGGTTAGCCGGGTCATAAACTAACACAACATAAGATGACAGGTCAAAAACACATATTTCATAATTTTTAAATCCACACAAATAGTCAACATTAAAATATGTTAATATAACTGAAAAATATTTTTTGTGTTTGCAAACTATTTATCAGATTTAGAGATTTCCTTTTATACACCTGTAGAGTTAGAACATTTAAAAAGATTAATATCTGATACAAACCTGGCTTTCTAGGCACCCCAGCAGGAATCAAGACCAGAGCTGCTCCTTTCACACATTCTGCTAACTGTTCACTTCCAAGATGACCTGTTACTTTTGGCCTTGTTTCTATGTGACTAAGGTCAGCAGCAACCCCTGGTGTGTGCGCGATATCATACAAAGCTAAATGTGAAATTAAAGGTGATTGCTTCAACAGCAGAGATAGTGGTTGGCCAATTCCACCAGCAGCTCCCAACACTGCTACTTTCACATCAACCTGACCAAGGAAAAAAAAATATAAATATAGTTGAGATTAAAATGTATCATTAAACTTACCAATATTTCAGTTCTGACTAGAATTATTTTGATAGGGCTTTGCATTCATTAGTTTTGAAATTAATATTTTTTTTTTTTAGTTTTTGAACTTCCTAAACATCCTAAAAGAATGTCAAATGCAGCAGATTATTTTAAATGTCACTGATTATTTTGAAAACGTTTTCCAAATCAAAAAGGTGACCTAATTTTTCCTGTTGGCCAGTAAATTTAATCAAAGGTATAGTATAGTACTCTAGTAAGTAGCAGGCTATCATTAAGCATAACTGATTTTTATTCTTGCTTAATTTACCAATAGGCTAGGCTTCTAGGTTAAAACACTTAGGATTACTGCAATAATATTTAATGTTATGCATGCTTTTTCTATATAGCTTATAAGTAAAGATAGCCCTCAGTAGTAGTGAATGTGAAAATGTTTTGTAACTGAAGATAGTAACCAGGCAAGCCATAGCCCTGCCAAACTAAGACTTCGATTTTTCTATATTACTCAGAGACAACAGATTAGTAGACAGGGTAAAAATGGTCAAATAAAACAAATTAGGCATATAGTGAGTAAAATAGTAAATTAAAATACAAGCAACGCAAGTCATGCCAAACAAAAATTGGGGAAAATTTTTGCTATCCGGCCGGTACCAGGTTTCCCTGTGTTGGTAACTACTTTCTTTCTACACAGCAGTCATCTTTGTTGCCATGACAGCAGCGGATAACACTGTGGCTTGTGTTGTTTGTGTAGAGGAAACTGTCACTTCTGAAAACTACAGCAACAATGTCATTTATGCCACCCATAGCTATAGGTTATCTGGGCGAGATGGGTCTTTCAGACAGATTTACTATACACCTTCGAAATATTGTGCAAGATAAACAATGTCATATCTCAACTAAATTCAACTACAATATAGATCTACTGTTAGGTTGAATAGGAAGAAGCCATCTTGATAGGAAATAGTCGGAAGTCTCTGTACTCAGCTCTCACCTGTGGTTCATAGAAGCTGTAACATGCACAGCGACAGCAACCCAGACAATGATTCCAGGTTGAGGGTAGCTGAAAGGCATAGAACTTTCAGAAAAAAAAGGGCTTGTCCCCCATAGCATGTAAAGACTGAATCTGGCAAATTGTGTGGAAAAACCACTACTTGGTCAGCGGACAAAAGGCGGAGACAGCAAAGTGATGTGAATCACTAAGAGCATGGCCAGACACGTAGAACGCCATGGTCATTCACTGCATGGATGACTGGGTGGCCGAATGGTCTAAACTGAAGTTAAATTACAGCCAAAGGCCAGTCAAGCAAAAACATCACTCCGGGTGGATGAGACTTGTTAACCTTGGTCAGCAACTCATCTAAGAGAAGGAAACTCTGAATTCAAACCCTGAGTTGGAGTCCCGTAAGGCGCATACAATGACAATTCCTGCTACAGTACCCATCCCTGGTCGTCTTGACGTAGAGTCTTGCCACTGTATATGGTGGGCCCGGATGACGTTGAGTTGACGTCGCGCAACTCTTCCTCACTTTAAACAAAAGTCGCCTGCGAAAGTCATCAGTCACTGGACGACTCGATGGTCCTCGTCGATCCTCGACGGATGAACAACATATATCAACACACTTAATTAGAAGTGACCAAAAGCAATTTTACAATTACCACCAGGGTAAACTCAGAACAATCTGATAAACACCTATAACCTATGAGACCTTGACACCACTTGGCATGAATGTCATGTTCTGCTTCACTAGTTAGCTCTTTTCTCCAACCCCCTTTTTTACAAAAAAATCACCTTGGACTTACTTTTCCTCCCCCCTTTGCCTATAATAATAATAATAGGCTATATTAACTATGACTAGGTACTTTGACACACAATTTAAATATTGTCTGATTGTCATGAATCATACATCATTTTAAAGGGCTAGCTATAAGCTTTACAACAAAACCAATTTCATCTTTCTATCTTTTATAGAAGTGGAGTTATGATTTTTTTGGTGATTTTTTAAAACCCCCTTCTTTATCTTAGTATTTAAATGAAAAAACGTGTGACCCACTTTCCAAATTTCTGCCTTATTTTGCCCAAAACTTTTGGATTTTAAAAGATAATGCTACCAAATTTTCAGGAGACATTCTCAATGCAATATACAACGCAATAAACAACAAAACTTTTATATAACATCAAGACTTTTATTTTTTAATATATTTCTTTGAGGGTATGTTCAGAAAAAAGTGAACAGAAAAATTGAGAAAATCATTATTTATACAGGAAAAAACGAAAAAATAACATGTTTATTGAATTTTAACTAATTTTATTATGTGTGTTAAATTTTAAATCAATTATTATATTTATAAAATGGTAAGTAGTCTTTTTTTTATGTATAAAATTGAACGCATGTATATGAAGACGACTAATTTATTTAAAAAATGTGTTCTATGTACTGCTTTTCTATGTTCTAATAAAAATATAATTACTATGATGATGTTTGAGTCTTGTTTATTAATTTGATGTATTTTATAAAACTTTTATATTATATATTATCATTAATATTTAATTATTAAAAATTATTATAATTTATAATTTAAATTTAATTTGATTTCTATTTACCAAATTTGGAAATTATCAATATATTAATATATTAACAATTTGATTATGTAAATTAGGCCTTATGTAGTACTAGAAAATTTGTATTCGTTTATTAAACTTAATAGTTTATAGGTATAATTATTATTATTATAGTATAGATTAGTAAATGGTACCGGTACTGAAAACTTACGTCTAACTTAGTCTTAGTGGCTAAGCTTAGTGAGTTAGTAAAGTAGAGTAGAGTTTGACCTATAAATTATAGTTAAATTGTAGTTGTAGGTCTAGAAATAGTAGGTGGAAGCAAACTTAAATTAGATTTTATTTATTATTTCAATTTCTGTATTCTAAAATTGCAATTTACTTAGATTTATTCAGATTCTAAAAGATTACGGAATATTAAAACTTTTTTTTTATTGATACCGAGAGCGAATTTCGTTTCCGGTGAAGATACAAAATATGGAGAAATTTATTTTTTCCGTCTGGTGATGGGAGGGTGACGAAAATAAGAAAGGTTTATTATAACCTAGCAAATAGAATTTGTAATATTTCAAAGTTATTCCTCAGTCAATTTAGATGCTTAACTCGATTCTTTAGGTTTAAATGTTGTGCAATAGCTGAAACGGAGTATTTATGCATATTTATAGCTTACCGTATGGTCAAAGTGACACAACAAAAGAACAGAGATAAATCAAGTTGGTCTAAAGATATGTGCGTCACCGGAAGAAAAATATTTATCGTAATTGATGACAAAATAAATGTACAAATAGGAAACTGTGACGTAAAACGCATAAAAGTTGAGGTCACCGTAGAAGCGATTGTAACATGGCCACTTCAGTTTTCGCGTCTTTTTTCCGTATGCGCAAACTGAATGCGCGAGCGGGTATCGATATGCCTACTATGACTAAAATCAAAGAATGGTCTACCACATTCCGTTTGCTGTCCTCTGGGCATACAACATTTCAGCTGTTTTTATTTTTATATTTGATTTAGTAGCCTATTTGTCCACTAAAGAAGGCTTCTTGGTGACATGTTCGTTTTGTTGCTTCCTTTTTTGGGGTTTTTTACCATACTCCATAGCGGTACCTTGTTACAACTTGTACATTTCCTTCATAGTCATTCTAATTTTCTACCAAAACCTAATTGAAATCTCGGTAGATCTCTCCCCCTAATTATCATTAACATGGGAGTCGTTCACTCACACATGGAATCACAAGGTGGTATCTGATAGTGCGAGTACTTAGGGTTTGAATGGACACCTGGTTGGCCTTTTATAAGCTAGTGTATGATGTGATTTGAGCCGCCGCAAGAAATGCTCAACTTTCAACCTTCGAGTCTTCTTTCTCCAACTCTAATATTAAGATCACCATCTAGTTTCGTTGCGACAGAAATTATAAGTATCCGAGCAAAAAAGTACCCATTAGCCATATTACCTTAGATGATGTTGAAAAGTTGCTGCGAAAGACATAGCAAAGTTGTGTGGATTTCAAGACTCTTGAAAACATTTTAGTGCTGTTAGCTGTATTGTATGACCTCGACACCAGTTAACGACATGAACAGGATGAGCAGGATACGAACTAAATTAAAAGTCATGCGCAAACGCTAGTTATATATTACTCCGCACTTGACTACCGACTAATTATTTAATACAGTGGTTTCGAAATTAAAATGATTGATTTAGACAGTTTTATTAACATAGACATACGCAATATTAACTCAATTTAATATTTGGAGTAGAAAGTAAAACATTAGTTCGGTTTATCCGTTTCTTCTTTAAACCTTGTCAAAAATCATACTCAAAATGCCTATTTTTATGGGCACATTATTATTATTTATAAATGGTGTTACAGGGCTACACCTTTTTTTATAAATAAAAGGAAAGTGAAGGGGCTAGACTACGCGAATGAAGTAGCTGTTTACTGCTGTATTGTCTGTATTATCGCGTAAGAAAATCATAATGGAAGGGTTACAATTAATTGGACCAAGTGAATTGTATAATTTGCTTCAACAGGGTAGCAGTTACTCTTGTTTAAGTGATACAAACTTTTTACTCTTGATTGGTAAGTTTGCACCCTCGTCTCTGACAAGTAATTTGTAATTTAAGAGAAGCGTTATTCGCAGATTTCTGTGAATAATGTTGAGCGTTATCGACAGACCGAAATCTTCGTGAATAATGCGGAGTATTTGTAGACATAAATTTTACCATAATTAATCAAATTTCTAGAAATAATTAGGATCACATTCCAACCCGGGGGGTGGGGGGGGGGGGCCGCGGGGGAGAGTGTTAAGTAGGGTAAGGATAAATCGATCTTAAATGAGTATCAGTAAAATTTAATAGGCCTAACTATAGTTATAGCCTATATATTAATTAATCAAATTTCTAGAAATAATTAGGATCACATTCCAACCCGGGGGGTGGGGGGGGGGGCCGCGGGGGAGAGTGTTAAGTAGTGTAAGGATATATCGATCTTAAATGAGTATCAGTAAAATTTAATAGGCCTAACTATAGTTATAGCCTATATATTGGATATAGGACAATTAATTGTGCCTACATCTGCTCTGTTAGGGGTCAACATAGGGTCTATTTGACCTATAGACTATAGAGTGTTACTAATATATCCAGTCAAACCTCCTACTCCTAGACATAACTAATTTTCTGGTATTTCATATTAAATGTTATACCAGTAATAAACATGGTACCGGAATTCTCCATGTAGACTCACTTTCACCCACTTTAGAGAGGTCTTAAAATGATGCCAAAGCTTGATAGGGTATCATTTAGTTTTTTTAAGCACTATGATATATCACCTAGTCCAGAAATGTTCTGTCAGAAATAGTTGACATGCCGTGCAACAGTGTTATGATGCAGAGAGGTGGCTGCATCAGGCGGCCATGTGAGAGACGGGGAGGGGTATATAGGCCCTACATCGATAATAACAGAATCTAATCTTGTTTAAGTTTAAGGCTAGTATTTTTTCCTCATCCTTGAGGGTGTCCCTAAGTCTACCCAGCTCTGGCTTTAGCTGGGAAAAGTTAAGGTGGCTGGTTATTGCACTGGCCATACACTCAAACTTGTAAACGCTGCTTCAATTGCCCCAAGGGAACTTTACTTCCCCAAGACTCGTATTGTATCCTACGACCAGCAGGGTTCAAATTAATTTTTTAAAGCTTTTTTTATATTTAGACCCATAGTTACAACAGTGGAAGTATAGCTTTTTGTTTCAATTATCAACATTTTTTTACAAAAGCTAAAATTGTTGATGTCAATGATATTGATATGTTTTAAGTACGGTACCGGTATGTTCATTTCATTTTCATCACTTAGTGTTACTTCAACTATTTCTGGAGCGGCATTATTGTGTCCATACTTATTATGATACTCATTAGAAACTAAAATTAAAAAAATTAAAACATGACATATTTTTGTAGCTAAACATTGATACACAAATCTGAGATATAAAATATTTGAATAAGTAAGTTATTAATATTTATTTGTTTATTAGAGAAAAAACAAATGGATGTTAAATTCTATGAATGGAATTATACAAAGAAAATTAAACAGTCAAAAGAGCTTAAAGTATATCACAATGTACAGAGTTAGAACAGCTGTACCTGGCTTAAACATGATTTATGTGGCTCATCTGCATGTACATGTTGTTTACAGTTTTTTGACAAAACTTGAATAAACATTCTAACAAAATAGATAGAAACTAGAAATTTGAATACCTACATTGTTGGACAGAATGAAAAGTATAATAAAATTGTATAAATAAAAAGTATAATAAAACTATATGAAAATAATAATAATAATAGTAAAACTATGTGAACAGAATAATAAAGCTTTATGAAGAGTATAGTTATAATATAACAATACAAAATAACCTTTAAATATTTTTTTAAAAACATTTATTTGTAAAATGTAGCTTCCCGGTGGGGAATCGAACCCAGGTCTTCCGGGTGAATTGCGGAGATACTTACCACTATACTACCGAGGAGATGCCTGCATGCGAAATTTGTATTTTATATTCATAATTTAATTTATCACATTCTGTGAATAATGCCGAGCGTTATCAGCAGACCGAAATCTGCGAATAACGGCGAGCATTATCTGCACAGCTCTGTGAATAATCACTTCGTTTGTATAATAATATATTATATTAATTTTAAAATTGATATTATAATTATATTAAATTATTTATTTATGATGAATATATTTCATCTGATCTTTTATTTTTATGCCAACCTTTGCGATAAAAATAAACTTAAATAATGAGAACCCAACTTTTACTTTATTACAGATTGCACCATAAATAAAATCCAAAAGCCAAAAGATATCAATTTGAATTAGGCATAAGTAAAAACCATTTATCAAATGATCCTACTCACACCAGCAAGAGTGAAAAATTCATTTTAAAAAATAACTCACAAATTCGTTAATCAAAGTTTCACTGTGCAAAAAAAAATATTTTTATGTTGTGAGTGTAATTTTTTTTATTTTTTTTAAATTATGTTTTGGGGGGGGGGGGGGGCACAAACTTAAAATCTCCCCTGTAAATCATTTTTTTTTGTTATGCCCCAAGATCTATCATAGTTTTAAAAAAAATTAATCCTGATCTTTAAATGATATAGGTAGTAGGGAAAACAAATTGTATAACATTATTATAAGATGTTAAATTATTGTCTTTATGTTTGCAAACACAGGATTTATAAAATTATGGAACTGTTTTGAAAAATTATGAACCCTCCCATTTCTATTAGTCTGTTACATCATTGAAGGAATCTTAAATCAAATTCAGCTACTTTGGTCTATGAACTTAATTTTATTAACCCAGAGTTTAACTAGCAGTTCTGCCTCATATGTAGATAATACTTGATGTAAAAACATTGTACATTTTAAAATAAATACCATCTTAATAAAAATTCTTCAATGGAAGCCAAACAAAATTTTAAAGAAATTCTGAATGCAAAAGCTTACAATTACAGTGCCATATTGGAGCAAAAAAATGTAATCCATAAATTATGTCATTCTATTTCGGCATATTATTTACACCCTCCTCCCCAATCATCACAAATTTTTAACACAAATTAGACACTAAATTTTATAATGCATTGACGCAAATTTGTGAACCCCCCCCCCCCCCCC
>CAXITT010000173.1:679076-714137 GCA_964033795.1 Lymnaea stagnalis
TTTTTGTCTTATATTTTGAGAGTAAGAAATGTACTTTCTTCAATTTTAATGGAAAAAGAATTCCATTTTTGAACAATGAAATTTTTTTCTTTTAAGAGGGGAGGTGTTACAGAGAGCTTGTTTGCATGGTGTTTCTCGTGTGTGCCCTCTGATTGACCCCGCATGAGACGCTGTGTTCACAAAGGGGTGCGGCTTAGGTCTTTGAAGTGGCTTGTTGACAATCGGCTTCCAATTACGCATTGGGTAGATTGTTTTCGGGTAATTTCTGGAATATACTCCTTAACCCGAGATATGTAAACAACACGTCATAAGCCCTTCTCAAAGCATCTTACTCCACATATATATAAGGGATTGACAGGCACGACTAGACGGAGATTTTTCACATAGATTTTCTTAACATTACGAGGCGTGTTTTATTCTTTTGTGTATTTGTGTGCTCCTACTTATAGGTGTTTATTCCGCATTATTTATTGGCATCATTATTTCTAATTGTATTAAGTGTGTACCGGTACGACATCTGCCATACTGTAAGTTGAAGATTGTAATTTTATTTTATTTTATTTTGTAATTATCTTTAGACATAATAAATCTTAATTAATTGTAACTAGAAACTGTTTTGGGTCGTATCTTTAATAATTGTTGATTCTATGGTATCGTCCTTTGTTAGGCACTGTTTACATCGAGCCAAATTAAAATTAAAATAGGAGATTAATTTCTCCCAATACAAGTCAGTGCGTAACAAGTGACATTAAAATAAAATAAATTTATGTAACAGCTGTGTAACAACAAAACAAAAACAAATGTATATTAATCCCACCCACCCCAGAATGTTTACATGTCAAGCTATGGACAGCAGCATCATTTATCAGTCAGAGGGGGGCAATCAGTCGGGGTAGGAGAGTTTAAAGAGATGTGTTTTGAGTGCAGGTTTGAAGGCCAGGGTGGTTGGTATATTGCAAATTAACTGTGTTATATGTTCATGCAGATGCCAGAAATAAGGAAGAGTATAATGCAAGTCATATCCTTACAGCTAAAAAGGCACCAAAAGTAAGTAAGGAATGGACATATTGAAAAGATTTTTTCAATAATAATTGCTATTGCACAGACCCTGGTGTAATTTTTTTTTGTTTTTTAAATAATATAATTACTTTTAATGTATTTTAATTCATTTATAAATTATTGCATGAGAAAAAGAGGAATACTTAAGTACATGTTGTCAGCAACATTCTTTGATATTCTAGTTGTATTTTAAACACACAGCTGGTGGCTACACAAATCAGATTAACAACATAATGTTACCTTAGCAAGCCATGGAGCTTACACTTAAACAGTGGTCAAAGCTTACACTTAAACAAGGGTCGGAGCTTACACTTAAACATGGGTCAGAGCTAAACCCCCTTGACCAGGGGTTGGAGCTTAAGTAAATAGGGGTCAGGGCTTACACTTAAACAGGGTTTTGATCTTACACTTAAACAGGGGTTGTTAGCAAGCCATGGTGCTTACACTTAAACAGGGGTCAATTCGCTTGGTAGGCATAATTTATGTAATTTTTAAATTCTTTTTAAAACATACTGAGTGTTCTAAGTTGGTTGATTTATATCTAAAAATTTGCCCTCTTTTCTCTCATGAATTTATTTTAATGGTGTCAAATTTTTTTAAATTTTAAGCCAAAAAAAGGGTTACACCATTATTGTGCAGTAATATGTTTCCACTAGGTGAAAAAATATAAAGTGCTTTTTTGCCTCTGAACCCCTTTAAAACCCAGCCCTTCAGATATATATATATATATATTTTTTTTTTTTTTTTTTGTTGAGAGGGTGCGGCTATCTTTAATGAGAGCTTGGTATTAGCTTTTTAAATATAAAGTTTAAAGTTTAAAAGTATTGTTTTAAAAACAAATTTGCCTCTGAACCCCTTTAAAACCCAGCCCTTCAGATATATATATATATATATATTTTTTTTTTTTTTTTTGATGAGAGGGTGCGGCTATCTTTAATGAGAGCTTGGTATCAGCTTTGTAAATATAAAGTTTAAAGTTTAAAAGTATTTTTTTAAAAACAAATTTACATATGCATACAATATAGTTACACTTGCAATAATATATTAATATAGATGTACAACCAGCAAATTTTCTCTTATATATTTTAGAATGAAAATGGTTTGTTCATGATTCCTTATGATGCTGAACTAGAGTGCAAAGTGCATGTGGTTGTTTATGACAGCAATGCTTCAAGCCATACAGAAGAATGTAATTTTACTTTATATTTTTATAATAGTTTGATCATTATCTTCTAAAAAAAATGTAAAGACGTTTCTGAATCTCTAAAAATGAGCAAAATGTTGTTTTAATTCCTGTAAAACTTTGAAGGGAATGCTAGAATTTTTATTTTATTATGAAATTTGAGTATCTGTAAAAAAAAAATGTAATGGCAGTCTTTTTTCTAAGCTCCTGCAACTGAATGTGCACAATTACTTTGGAACTCTGGGAGCCGAAATCCTGTCATGATTCTAAAAGGTATTTAATTATTTAAATTTAAAAATAATAATAATTTATTTTGGGTGTCACCACTGTAACTTTTTCTTATAATTAAAAAATGGGACAAAAATAGCTGAAGTCATTGTCCGTTAGAGATATAAAACTTTATAAGAAAATAACTTATTATTTTGTTATAGACTAAAAATAATAAGGTTCAAATCAGTTATCAGCAGCTGAAAACTAGAGGCTGAGATATAACTATAACCAAGGTAAAGATCTCTCTAGGGAAAATAACACAAGTTTTTTTTTTATACCAGTGTCTTTTTTTTTTGACAGCTGTAGTAAAATATAATATGGGGGTAGGTACAATAAGTCAAATAAAACGGGTAATAATTTATCGGAAGAATGATGTCTGCTGACACTTTACCTTAACTGTTTTCTTTTATCCTGGTTTTCTGTTAATCTGTTGGTCACAATTAATCCCTGATGTTTTTAGTGAGATTACAATATATAGTGACATGTAGAGTGAAATCGTGAGCCTACATTGCATATTAAGATACATAACTAGAGGAATTTAACATGCATTTATGGGCCTAATGGGTTTACCTAAAATATTTTAATTACATGCAAGGTTGGAATAAAATGCTACAACTTTGTCATACCTGTTTCTATCAAAGCTTTCAAAAAATTGTTTTTCTGAACTGTTTCAAGAATCAAATAACTAAATCAATTAAAGTATAATTTTGGTTCTGTTTACAAGTAGTTGGATCTACAAAGCTTAAGCTTAACACAGAAAACTAAAAGTCTGCATTTTCTTGAAGAATAAAAATAACATTTATAATAATTCCTAATTTAATCTCGAAATTGTAACTTAATATTTCATTTATTTTTTGTGTGTTCTGAAGATTTTTAATTCCATGCCTAGTTGGCTATCTTCTAACTATGGTGGTTAAGTTTTTTTTTCTCAGGATTCTCTATGAATATTGCTGCATTTCCTGTCTATTAATAATCAACCATAAGCTGGGAATATCTTGAGTGAATTAGAATGGACAAAATATTTTTCTGTGTTAAATATATAGGTGAAATAAAATAAAATAATGCACTTAAACTTAATATTATTTTATAATCTTTCCTGGAGTTATCTTTTTACTAAGTTTAAAATTGTGCCTAAAAGAAGTCTAGGCCTACTGTTAAGGAAAAAGCTAAAGCTGCTGGAGTTTTCCATGAAAATACCTGTTTCTGATTTCCTTGTAATGGAAAATAAAAAAAATAATTAGGTGCTGGTACACTCTATTTCTTTGAACAAGTTTCTTGCCTCACTGCACACGTTTTGAAAATCTTATTCATATTCTGATAATTTATTGTATTTTTGCATATTTTGTTTCCATTAGGAGGCTATGAGGAATTTTCAGCACTTTATCCCTTTTTGAGGACTCAGAAAATTATATTCACACCTAGGGTAAATATAAATGAAGATTAACAAAATATTATCTATTTGCTAATTTATGTGTCTAGCTCTGTGAAAACATTCTGACCCATTCTATATCATTTAAGAACAGAAACATTTCATCTTTAACTTTTATTAAACAAAAGGTCCATGATATTTCAAGAGAAATCTAGGAATTATTTTATACATTTTAGAGAATATGGGTTAAGTAAGTTATATAATAAGCTCACAGTTTATGTTGGAAAATTGTAAGACAATATCCTAATTAATTATCATAATTGTTGGCGCAGCAGAAATAAAAATGTTGACTATTATAATAAACATCGATTTCCTTGAACAAGATTATTTTTAAATTGTAGCCTATTGGATTAATAAAAGCATCTTATCTTAAAGAAATGTTAACCTGTAACATTCTACTATTAAAACTTTTGAGTATTTTAAAAGGAGCTGGATGACATTTCACCATATCCAGTGGAAATTGTTCAAGGTCTTCTTTATTTGGGAAATTGGCACCATGGCAACGCACCACATGTACAAAAAAATCTGAAGATCAGAGGACATATCAATTGTTGTATAGAGGCTGAGACATTGTAAGTTATATTAAACTTTTTCTGTTAAATAACCCATTTATTTAGAAAAACAAAAGCAACCTGTAGTAAATTTAATTTAATTTCAAGAGATGTGTAAATATCATTTAATCTCAAGAGATGTGTAAAAATAATTTATCTCAAGGGATGTGTAAATATCAATTAATATCAAGAGATGTGTAAAAATAATTTATCTCAAGAGATGTGTAAAAATTGTTTAATCTCAAGAGATGTGTACATTTACCCATTCACAGTTATTTGAAACTCTTCGTTTGGTACCATTGACAATTTTATTGGGTAACACAGAAACTTTTATTGGCCAGTACTTCCATATGGCCTCATAGACATCTCATGTTTCTGAAATCATAATGTTGTTTTATAAAATTTTCATAGTTCATAAAAATATTTTTACAAGTTCAAGTCACATATAAGTTGTTATGTTTTAATTTATCATTGGTACTCCAATATATAAAAAGTGCTTCTCAAGAAATTGTTTATTTTATTTTTTTCTTCTGAAATTCAGTTTCCCAGAACCTGGACCCCATCTTCTACATATCCAGGTGGAAGATGACTCCAGTGCTGATTTGTTCAGCCACTTTAGAAGTGCATGTGACTTCATAGGTAATTAATTTATGTTATATGTACCATAACTGCTTCATGTGGAAGTAGCTGTTTAATAACTGTTAATGCCCATATACAGATTATCAGTTGGTTCATGAATTGTATGTACTCAGTTCTTTAACTGAATAATCATTTGGTTCATAAATTATGTAATCAATTTGTTCTTAAATTATATAAATATTGGTTCATAAGTTATATAATCATTTGGACCATAAATTATATAATCAATTGGTTCAAGAACTGCTTGTTTTTTAATGTGTGTTTTTTTTACTGACATCCAAAAAAAACAACCCCATCATTAAATAAAACCCAAAAATGTAGTTGCATATAATTACTGTGCATGAATTTCAGCTCAGCATAAATAAAATTACCGGTACATGTTTTCTATATCATTTTAATTTACACATTTTTGTATATCATTTTAATTTACACATTTTTGTATATCATTTTAATTTATACATTTTTGTATATCATTTTAAGTTTCATATTTTTTTATATCATTTTAAGTTTCATATTTTTTTATATCATTTTAATTTTCACATTTTTGTAAATCATTTTAATTTACACCTTTGCATATCATTTTAAATTAAACATGCTTGCTTATAAACTAAGCCTTTCCAAAAGGAAAGAAAACTTTTTAAAAAATAAATGGCCATACCTATTTGTAGTTCATAATTTTCAGTCAACACATTGGAGGTACAAGATAATCAAAAGATCAGTCTGTCCTTTTCCCATACAATTCCTCTAAATTCAATAGCATGAAGACTATAAAGTGATAAGTGAAGCTGTTTGTCTTGCTAATTATGATCTGGGGATATTTTAATTTCTGCTTACCATGGTCATATGGTACGACACCCTGTTTGCTTTCAACACCTTCACCAAAGTTCTTGCAGACCTCGACTATATGACTTGATGTAGCCAAAACACATGCCCAAGGTTTAAACAGTTTCTTCACCAAATACAGAGAAAAAGTATTTGCCATTGCCAAGGAAATTGCATTAGAAAAGAACCTCAAGCTGGTGCTAAAAGAATGCTGCAATAGGCCAAAAAAGGGGCAGTTGAAATGGAATCTAATGATGAGACAACAGACTGACACCTGAAGAATCTTTCACTCATAACTTTCAGGATAGAATAGATTCTTGTATTTAGTAGACCAGATTTTGGGTTCCTTTATGACATGTCTCCATCAACTGCAACCGTACTTTGACATTTATATATTATTCTTTATATATTATTTTCAGCAACATTATTAGTGTTTCTTTGACACCTTGTGCTGCTGGCAGATTCTTTTCCAAATGCTGCCATCATGTACAAAATAATGTTGACAGTACTCGTAACCAAAGCAAATGCAAAAAGACGTTTTTAAAAAATTAAAGTTGGCAGATATTTACTTGAGATCATCAGTGTCTCAGGTTTGATGGAATGGATTTTCACAGAGCTGCGCAGGATTAGTCATATCAGACCTTTCCTAACTTTCGAAGCATCAAAGAGGCTGATGTCTGCATTCGTATTATCACACATGGACTACTGCAATGCTCTCATGGTGGGTCTCCCAGCTACACTCCTGGATAAAATTCAAAGTGCACAGAATAATGTGGCTCTCATTGTTCTTCGTATATACAAATTTGACCATGCTAAAACACTTCTGAGAGAGCTGCACTGGCTGCAGGTCCGTGCTCACATAGAGTACAAAATTGCAACTTTGTGCTACCGCTGCTTACATGACCTGGCACCGTCCTATCTCAAAGCACTCATGACGCCTTATGTAACCACTAGACAGCTCCGCTCATCTGATAGTGGCAAAATATCGATACCGCGTGTTCGTCTTGAGACTTACGGAAAGCGCACTTTTGCATTTGCTGGCCCAACAGCCAGCAATGGAGTTTTTTAAAACTGATTTAAAAACACATCTATTTCGCAAACACCTTCTGGGGTGATGCTATCTACCATCTTTTTCAAGTTAATGTATATTGGCTTGTGTTGCTTATGGTTGAAATAGGGTGAAAGACTTTGACTTGGTATGCTCGTATGTAGTTTTTTTACTGTTGCGTCTGTTTTTAAATGTGGTAAATTTTATATTGTTTTTATTTCTCTTTTTAATATGGTTGACTTTGTACCGCGCTTCGAGCTTTTGGGGATGAAGCATGTTTTTCAAATAAACTTTATTATTATTATTATCAATATTGCCAATTCAATGAGACATTGTTAAAATTGATACCTTGCTGATGAAGATCTCTCAATATTTTCTGTTTAATAAGCTGCCCAGTCACCATCAAAAAATTACTTTCTTAAAATTTTGCATTCTATTTTAGATTGTGTGGTTCATTCAACTTTGTGCTTTTCAGAATTTGTTTTTGACAACAGCGAGATTATCAAATCCGAGCCCTGATGCATAATTTATCTCAGGGCAATTCAAGAGTTACAGTAAATACAATACGAATTTTAAAAACTAAGAGAGTGAACTAATAGCCGTTATGATGTGTCCCATTATGACCAGTAAGACTAGGAAGAGTCTTAATATCAGATTGACTGGGGTATATAACGTTACAGGCCCAGCATAATTTAATTTGCCCAAATACCCCACCCCCTATTGTAGCCCCAGGTATTTTCATGAAGTAAATACTTCAGCTAAAAATATGTTTCAGACTTACATTTTGAAGAGGACTTTGCAGTTTTAGTATTTGGAAATCTGGCTATCAGCCGGCCGGCAGCTGTCATCATTGCCATACTTATTTATCATTTTAAATGGACGCTGGAAGTAAGTGTAAACAATCTTAAACTTTATTTTTTTTTAAAAATTTGATGATGCTACTGTCTCCACACTTCTAGTGCGACAATTGTTTTTGTAAGATAATTGTGTTTTTTAATGTAAGAGAGAATCTTTTGACTGGGGGGATTCATCATACAGACACCAAAAGAAACAACCATTTTTTTTCAACCGTTTAGTGCAAATGTTGGTATAAATTTAGATTGTCCCCCTTTAATCTCAATTGCCTCCCTTTAGTTTAGTCCTTTGGTAACTTTTTCACTTTTTAAAAAATTAAAAGCACTCTATTTAAACAGTAATTAAAAATTTCACTACCTTTACCTACACAAAGATAATGAGAAAATCAACTTAATTTTCATTTGTTAAAAAATCCCCCTTTAAACTACGCAGAGTACACAATTTTATCTCGGTATTGATGTAGTGTTCTACAAACCAGAAGTACATCCTTTAGATTGTAATTTCCAAACCAAGCTATAAACACATTGTCAGCGACAACACTAGACACATTTGTGTCTATTGCCTCAAGCCTTCAAACCCCCAGTGCATGATTCCCTCACAAAGTGGCACTGGAAATCTGTGAAATTTCCTCATCAACACCAGGAACAGAAACATTGCAAATCCCATCTACATGCATAGGAGCCAAAATGATCAATAAATTGATCGTGGGCCCTTAAGATATAGAAGAAGATCTATAGTTAGTATTTGGAATTATAATCAAATGCTTATGAATATATTATATCGATATATGCATAGAACATTTTTATTTAAAATTGTAACCTTTCTCTGTAACACTTATTACTGTTACTATAATTACTTGTCAGAATGATCATGGCCTGGGCTGATCTCCAAGTGGATATCAGATAGGGGTTAGCTTCTAATTTCTCACAACTATAATAACACAAAGTCCAAGTCTTCACATATCAATGATTTATTTGTACACTTCACAACAATATGCACATGTGCAATGATAATTGATGAACACATTTCATAATACATCTATTCTCTCTAAAATAACGTGAAGTCACTCATACATTCCATCTTTCTTTGATACAAATGAGACAAGATCTTCATTCCCGCTTTTCAATGCTTTACAATATGGCTATATAAGTAGTTCCTCACTTTATTTAAATACATGCATGTAACATGCACAGACACGAAATAGTGCTTTCCACTCAGCTGCAAATGACATCAAATGTTATAAAAATGAATAAGAAGGCAATTTATACAATAATGGCCTTCAAATTCTGAAAAATTACACCAGTTACCGGTATTTAAACTATATTGAATCATATCATATGATTCATCTCATGGAGTTGTCAGCTTTAATAAAGAATAGAATTTTCAGTTTGGTTGATCCATTATTGGGAACAAAACTATAAGTTAAGATAAGAGTCTTTATTGATCCAAATTAATGGAAATATTTTTTTTATCATACCAGCAATAGTTATCAATTTTTATTTAAACCTTTCTAATCATCTACTCAAATTAAATGAAATACTAAAGATTTGATATGTGAAAGCTTGAACAAACATGTCCTTTCTATTTCATTAAAATGGCTTGAAGGCAGTCTCAACTATTTCATCCTATGTTTACTCACAGCAAGCACATAACCATGTGTACAAATGCAGCCAAAAAATTCGACCAAATCGTGGATTTATTGAGCAACTGTCAAGATGGGAGGAAGAAATACTTGGAAGCAAAAAGACTGACATTGATGATCAAAACTTTTATATTTGAAATCTGTATAATAAATATTTAAATCATTTCAAGTTTTCCATACTAAAGGTTATCTATTAAAATTAAAAAAATTAACAATAATTCAGAAGAGTATCTTATGTCTGCATATACTTATTGTAGCTTGTAGTAAACAATGCACACCAAAGCAATTTTGTTAAAAATTTTACACAACCTTTTTAGACACAAATAAACTAATTGGCTAAAATTGTTGGAAAATCCTGTATGTTTATACAAGCTGTTTAAGAAATATAATGATGAAGAACCATATAATTAACCTTATACTGTACAAACATTAATGCTAAACTGATTTTAGATACTTAAATACATAATATATTACCTTTTTGCTCTCAAGTTGTTACATAAAAAATAAATACAAATTATTTAGCTTTGCATTTCATTACATGTCATCTCATTTGTGTATGACCATAGAGTGTCTTGTTTCATCAGTCATGGCTAAAGGATTTAATCTCAGTTAAAAGGAATTCAACACCATATTTTACATCCCGATATTTTCACTGACAATTTAAAGGTATGGATGAACTGATGATAAAAATCTCTGTCTTCCTCTTTTTTGTTTTTTTTTGTTCAATACTTGGTATTTAAAAATTATGAGAAACGTTGAGATCACTCATGTCAATCAACATTTCATCCCAGTACCAACATTATTCTTTTTAATTATTTTACTTTCACCCATCTGACTATTATTGTTATTTTATGTTTTCTCAGTTATTAAATCTAATTTTAATCAACATTTGGTTTATATTGCTACCGATAACAAATAATTAATATGCTAGGAAATAATAGTTTTCCCTCCAGAAACTTTTTTTATTAGGATTATATAATAAGTGTGGACTATAAAACTAGTCCGTATAATAAAACTGAAAAACATATGAATCAATGTCAGCAACAATCTATTTATAAATTGCCAAACTTAGAAATAAATAAAACTGAAAACAAAAAAAAAAGCTTTGTTATTCGCTGTGTATGAAAAACATTTACACAATCAAAATACTTGGGCTCTTGAAATGTATTTACTAATTAGTTTTCTAGACAAGTGAGTGATTTATTTCATATCATTTTCCATGCAGAGAACTATTAACAGGATCCCGGTTTAAACAATTTTAAAAACTTGTCCATCCTAATGGCAGATCTTGTCACTGATCAGATAAAAAAAACAAAAAACATCTCTTTTCGTTTTCCGGAGGGACAAGACGATTAGGCATATGCTTGTTAGAAGCCATGCTATTAAAACAAATAATATAAGCACCAAAACTGAAACCGGGGCCGCTATAACACATGTCCCTATGTCAAAATGACTTCCTGTCTGGGAATATTCAGAATAAAAGATGGTTTTACTCGCACAAGTCGCAACGTATGAATCACACCATCCTTATGAAAAGTTCAGATATTCATAGGTTGTTTTGAGAGGTTGTCCCCTGGAGACCATTTTAGAGAACACATTTACAACATCAAGAAACAAGCCCTTTGTATCATTTCGAAAAATTTCAATAGTTCTTATCACAATGGAATATTAGACATTGCAGTTACTGGTATATTTTATTCCAGTAATATACTGAATTTAAATAGAAAACAAATTAATACCAAGATTTTGTGGATGACTCCCTACGGTATAAACCAAATTCACAATTTTACAGAGCTGCAATGTCTTTTTTCCTGTTTGGTTATATTTCACTATTTCAAAACTGTTATTACCAGCTGCAAGAAAGCTTTATTGGGCAATATCAATGACATTGCACTATTTCCTACTTGATTAATTAAGCTGAAGAAGATACAGTAGCATTTTAACAAGAAAATTGCATCATTGCAATTCATATGTGGTGCCTTATTTATCCAGCTAAGTCATTACAAAACTTTCAGCAAAAATTTCATAAATTCCTACAATGCTTGATAAAAGATATTTTTATGTTAAATATATCATATCTTATTGGAGTTTGAATTATGATGCAATCCTTGCTTTGCTTCTAATTGATAGCTGAAACTTTACCACAAGCTGTAACTTTACCACAAGCTGTAACTTTACCACAAGCTGTAACTTTACCACCAGATTTATGCTTTGTAGAAAAGCTTCAAACAGTTCCACTGCAAAAATGTAGTTAGATTAAATGAATCTGGGAGAAATATATTTCCTGGACATGACAATGGCTCATAGGTTGCACCAAAACATCAAGTGCTGGAAGCCATGAAAATGTCTTGACTATAAAAGTCCTCACAATAAGCAACACTTTAGAATCCATCATAACTTATCCGCTTCCTTGAAAAACTGGTTTCTCTTACACACTCTGGATTATACTGCGAATTGTACTTTCTGTTCACAGCCCTCCGGCCTTCCACCTCATAGTCATCTTTTGTAGTACTCCCTCCTTTCTCTGTGTCCCTCCCCTTGGTCTTTAACAGAAGAGCTTGAGTCTTGAGTCTTTCCTGAGTTTCTCTTGCCAATCTCTCTGCTCTTAGCTCATCTACAGTCTTGCTACCTGAACTACTTGTAGTTTTCCTTACTTTATCTTTGCCAGACTTCTGGGAATAGAGGACCATGTCAAGAGTTCACATATCATGTCAATTTAAGCATCATGAAACATAATGAGACAGCAATACTGTAAATTGATTTACTGAGGGCTAAGTTTTAGGATAGTTTATTATTGCCAGATCAAATTCTACACTCTCACTGCTTAGAATAAAAACTGTCTCACTGAAACGAGGAGCAATCCAATTATTATTCATGAAACAATACTTTTATGTCCCCCAAAACCCTGTACATTTTCCAACCCTCTCCTACAATTACAACAATTGAGGCGGCCCTCTTCTCTTAAGCTACTTACATTTTTAAATAAAAATATGTAAAGTAATTTTGAGTAGTAAAATATTAGTGGAAAATGTTACTCAAATTCAGTATTAATTGTATCTAAAAAAAAATGTCAGTATTATTATGGGTGAATTTCTAGATTAAAAAAACAAGACAACTTCTGTGCTTATATCCACTCAGATAAATAAGCCAACTTTGGCACACGTTGAAACTTTTAAAAGAAATATGTTTAAGTAAAAAAAATTACAACATGTACATCCATTTTAGATTCAACATACAATTCTGTAAGGGGAGCAACATACCATTTTGAAGGAAGAAAAGAGAAGCTTTTTCACAGCTCATTAAAATCTCTTATCAAGCAACACTGACAAATGCAACATCCCGAAGAGATTAAATTAAAACAAAAGCATTTTCATTCCCCTCCCTCCCCCTAATTATTACAGAAATCTGTCATAATTCTAGCACATGTGTTTCTAAGACTGATGTGCTATGATGAAGCTCAAATAGTTTTTACAATAATGTTAAAATCACTTTCTTTCTACTCCTCTTTACTTTGTTTTTGTCTGGTTTTAGCGCCCTCTCCTATTTTTTTCTGTTTTAGGTAGGATATGTATATTGATATTATGTAAATTTAATTTATACTTATTTAAATGTGTTTTGTTTGTTTGTACTGATGAAGGCATGTGCCGAAACGTTTACTTGTGTATAATGTATAATTATTATTAAAGCATAATTAATATTGTTATATTGACACAATTTGTTCGTGTCTTATTAATCTTGTTTCAAAGAAAAAAACTGACAGTGTGTGTGTGTAACAATTGATGGTTCAAGTGTGATAAAAATAAAAGATAAGACAACACAGCCACTCTCAGACATTAGATCCCTATTGACAGCCACACTCAAACATTAGATCCCTATTGACAGCCACTCTCAAACATTAGAGCCCTATTGACAGCCACACTGAAACATTAGATCCCTATTGACAGCCACTCTCAGACATTAGATCCCTATTGACAGCCACACTCAGACATTAGATCCCTATTGACAGCCACTCTCAGACATTAGATCCCTATTGACAGCAACTCTCAGACATTAGATCCCGATTGACAGCCACACTCAAACATTAGATCCCTATTGACAGCCACTCTCAGACATTAGATCTCTATTGACAGCCACACTCAGACATTAGATCCCTATTGACAGCCACACTCAGACATTAGATCCCTATTGACAGCCACTCTCAGACATTAGATCCCTATTGACAGCCACACTCAGACATTAGATCCCTATTGACAGCCACTCTCAGACATTAGATCCCTATTGACAGCCATTCTCAGACATTAGATCCCTATTGCTTACTGTTTTATGTTGACTCTTCCTTTTTTTAACCAAATGTTCTTGCATCATCATAAGTGGATCCATCGACTCTTTACGTTTTAACTCCATAGCTGATCTATAAAGATATAAAATAAAGTTTTCTTTTTTTTTTTTGTAAATCATATTGCGAGTGTCTTAATGTTTAATGCTTAATGTTTATACTTATTCCATAACTTTCCAGCCCTCTCCCATCTTTTTAACACTTCTTTTACTTTCAATACATGGAATGATAATAGACAATACAAAAACAGAACAAATACATGGAAACAGGACTGTTGTAAAGAGCCTTGATACAAAATTTCATTAAGGACAAACCAGATCTGAGGCTGAAGCTTTACAAATGGTGGGTAAAATAAGAGAATAATGAACAGCTGATCAGTTGGTAGGCTCTGATGTGAGTGACTAAACAAATTACATTGCACATACTTTAAAACCTTTTGGTCATTTCTTGTGTCCTCTTTTCCATCTGTCTTTGCTTTAGCCTTCTGTAAATACCAAGCTGCACCTTCTGTTGGACAGACAACATATTACTCAAAGGTGACCACTTGATATATACAAGTCACAAGTTATATACAAAATTAAACAACACCTAAAGTTTTTTGTAAAAATCCTTTATATGCAATTTTGTTTGTAATTGTACATGATTTCTCATGTATTAAGAAGCTGTTATATAAATGGTCAAACTTCTGGCTAAAAACATAACTCTTTCATTTTCCCCTATTTTTACTGCATAACCAAATAAGTCAAAGATGCAAAGCACATAGAAAGAGCTACACAAAAAACGCAACCATTGAACAAATAATATTTCACTTATCTTCCCCTTAAAAAAAAAAACAACAGATTTTTGGGGGTGAGGCTAAAAATTTGACAGAATGTGTTGTCATTAGCAACGAGTCTATGTGCCAAGTTTCAGTTAAATAGGATGACATGAAGAGGGTTAACTGGCCGTCCAAAGATTTTGCCCTTTACACAGAAACACAAGAAGAAAAGCGAAGATAATATTAAGGACATTTAAAACACTGAAAGATGCCCTCGAAAGACACATTCAAATTATTAACAATAAAACACAGAGGTGACACTTGATATGGCTGGAAGAGCTCTCATATAAGAGGGACAAAGAAAGAGTATGTGTAGAAGGAATTGCTCCATATAAAGGTCATTTTCCAATGTTGAGTTATGGTTAGCAATAATTACATAATATGTCAAGAGGAATAAAGAGATTAGTTTTCTTTATTTTCTATTTTAAATTATCTAGACTTAGAGGTAAACCTTAATAGAAATATTAAGTTTGTTTCAATTGGCTGAAAACATGAAATTATGATTTATCCCATCAAAAAAATCTCTTCAAATGCATCTATAAATTCATTTGGAGAAAAGTCTTCAAAAATTACCCTTTGGATATATTTGTTCTCTCCTCCAAAATTACCTAGTTGACTTGTTGCTGTATGACTATTAAAATCTTACCATCTAATGTGCTTTGACCTAAATAAGTAAGAAGGCCAATTTTTTTCTCCAACTGCTCCTGTTCTTGTTTTTTTTCTTTCTCATGCTCCTTGTTTTTACCCTGTTGTAACTGTTTTGAAAAAATTGCAATAATAAGGATAATTTTTAACCATAATCTATTTCGTATTGAATAAATAATATTTATGACCAAGTCTACTTGAAGTCTAAAAACTGAGGTGTTTAGGGATATTGCATTTTGTTTACACAGGACAACATTAACAGAATGTATAAAATAGATAGAAATATGCATAAACTTCCCAAGAGAAAGAGGCCAACCCACTTCAGATAGAAAAACCTTTGAAATTTCAATATTACAAGGTAATAAAGTTGGGAATTCCATTTTTTTGTAAATTTAGTACATAGCAATGACTCTTAAACTTTTTATAAAATAAGTCATGTCTTTGCTTAAAACTTTACATTTTAGAAATTTTAATGCAACCAAACAGTGATAGGTATGAATTTCAAATAAATAATATCCTAACAGCCAAACTCACTCCATCTTCAATATCTTTGAAGAAGTTGATATGTTCCTGCTTGTCTCCCAAGCCAGGGATAGTTGCACTTTTTGTTACAGAAGACTGCACAACAGCATTAGCATCAGAAGTGTTAGTAACCCACTTGCTCTGCGCTTTCACTCTCAAAAATTTTGTTCTTGCTTCTTGTTCCTACAAAAATATTATGAATGTTATCATTATTACAGAATATTATTCAAAATAAAATTTTCTTAGAGATAACAATACAACACTCAATTTTTAGTTCAATTTTAGGGTTTTTTGGATGAACTTCTAATAAATAAGTATTTAAAAAATAATAGAAAATATTTAGCTTGCTCAATGCAAATGCACCAGAGTATCATAGTTTATAAGATTTAATTATATTTAATAAAATCCAAGAACGTATCATCTTACTGCAAGGGATATCCTTCTTTGCTTTTCCTTTTCTTCCTCTGCAGCCTTTTCCTCATCTTTTCGAACACGTTCAATATTTTTTTTTGTTCGAACATGCCAACTACAGAGAATAAAAATGCAAAGCTAACTTAAGACAAAGAGTTAGTATCATGATGTTCCAGCACAACCCTCTAAAACTTAAACATGATTTTGGTTACTGTTTATAGTAAATGTTTGTTGTCATCATAAAGGCTCGTAACTTTCCCAAACCCAAGCCATTCACAAAGTACCAAAGCAATGTCGGCAATGACAATAATGATATTTCTTCTAAAAAATTGTGGAAGCTTTTAAATCAATGTCAATGGTGTTTACCAAAACAAAATCCAGTGGTGTTTTCCACACAGCCCTCCATGCCCTGTCTGCTGCTATCTTGTCTCTCTAAAATGACTACACTTACACTGATATGATAATGATAAGTAACACAGATGAAAATATCTCCTAAAATTAACAAAACTACCATGCGAATAGCCATCACTCAGTTAGCAGCATAGCCATAGGGATAATAACTCTTCAAAAACAGTGATAAATCATTGAAAATATGATTGACTGGGTCAGTATATAGTATAGTGCAGTCATACTATTACTATAGACTATACTGTACTATAAATATATGTATAGCACGGCACTCACTCTGATTCTATATTTAATGATATTAATAAATCTACAGGCTAATATTTGTGGTTGCCTGATCCACTCACCACTCCAGTCTCTACCCTTAATTAATATAATAGCCCACTATGTCAGTAGAATTCATGGTAAATTTGGATGAGATAGCACCTCGGCCGCCATCTTGGTTGCCGGGACCCACGAACTTATGTCCTAAAGCCTAAATTTATCCCTAAACCTAACCTGAACCCTACATCTATCCCTAAACCTAACCTGAACCCTAAACTTATCCCTAACCTAGGTTTTGACCCTATCGGCATCGGAACCAGGGTTTTGACCAACCAGTGAAACAACATGCAAATGACGTCAGGGTGCTATCTCTCCAGATTAGCCGAATTCATAGATTCAGTTTCAATAATTAGATTTTGAATTGATGATAACTATGAAACTGAAAAAAATGTGAAATATTAATTTATTAATAATTATGAACAGTCCACTGATTCTGATTCATTTTGGCCCTGGCCATTGGCCCAATAATTTTGAAATATCATGTTTCAATACGAATCAGTTGTTACATGAATATGCAAAAGAGTCGAACAATTTGAAAGTATGAGAGAGGAGCATACTATCTTTAACCCTCTGGAGACGTAAGGGCCATTCTATCGGCCCAAGGTAGACTAGCGAGAAAGACGTTAAGTCTGAACTATCGGCCCGATAAATCGAGCCTCACGATTGGATGGCTTGGCATTGTACTAGCGAATCAAAATTATTCTTACGTATTCCTGCACATCCCGGCATTGTAATGTCGGTTGAAGGTGAACTCAATTTATTTGTGTGGAGGAATTTTTTTTGTGTGTGTGTAGTTACATCGTGAAATTCGAACATGTCTGACAGTGACTCTGATCAAACTGTGCTTAGTGATTTTGATATTCTAGCAGTGAATCTGACATTGAAACTGATGAAAACAACCAGGAAATTAATGAAGACTTTCACATTGAGGGTAATGCTAATGTTGTGAGCTATTGGTATATTATTACTAGTATTAGGGGTACTCAAATGGACAGAGATGACCCCTCTGAATTTTTAGACAACATAGGTCCTATAAATAAGGCATAAGCACAAATTTTAGTACTTTATGCTATTTTTTTACACTAAATATCACTCAAATGTTTATGAGAGAGACCAATAGATATGCAAACAACTTTCTCAGTAACATCCAGCCTAAGAGAAGGTCCCTATGTCATAAATGGGGAAGTTACAGTGTGTCTGTAACAACTGAAAAATAGGGAGGGGCGGTGGAAAAAGAGTAGAACCATGTGCCAGATGTATCTGAAGGGCCTCCATGGGCCTTGTCTCCCAAAAACATAAGTGTTAGGACTTATTCAGGCTTCATCCATCAAAAAATTCACACAATTGATACAAGTAAGTCATGTTTAGTCTAGGCCTAGGTGTAACAAAAAATTACACACATAAATTATGCAAATTAGGGTAGCTCATTTGCATAAATTTTGATATTTCTGTTTGATTCATAAAGATTGTATTAGTTCATTTAAATTCCTACAAGAATATAGGCCTATATAGTTTTACATATATTAAAAATTAAGGGAATAGTCGGAATAGTTTATTTTTTATAAATTTTTTTGCAATGCGAGTGCCGAGCTCGTAAAAAGGCATCCGTCTTTTTGGCACATACACTCCGAAAAGACTACGTCTCCAGAGGGTTAAGACTCATATAAGTATTACAAATACAAAGTTTACAGTACCTTTTGTGTGGCAATATATTCATTGTCTTTTCCTTGTTTTCAGAAAACTCTAAAATAAGTTTCTTAGCTCTCCACTTGTTTTGGTTGTTGACTCTATTTACCGAAATATACAGTTGGTTTTCAAAAAAAAAAAAATAACAACTCCTTCGAGATGTGTAATTTACTTTAATTTTTGACTCAATTCGTACTTATAATCTGAAATTATGTTAACTAATGTGTTACTCTTCAGCAAAAATAGATTGCTAATGAATATTGAAATATCTTTAGGCATTTTATAATTTGATTTCAAGGGCATTGGAATGCACGTTTCCTAAGTTTTTCGATTTGCAAATAAATTCTTCCTTTATTTTTTAGTTTATCCTTTTTAAAAATAATAATTGTCGGGTGGGGGGATACACCATGGCACATTTTACGTAACCATAAAATATCTATTGATCTTTCACACAAAAATATTTGCTCTTTCTTTTATTATTATTTTTTTATATTATTATTATTATTTTTTATGTGTGAAACTTGGAAAAATTGAACGGAAAGTAAAAAATATAATAATGGTACTCATAGTTCGGTTTCATTTTCGTTCAACGTGTTTTTGAATTATTATTATCTTTTTATGAACATTTTTTCAAAAGGTTAGTGCAGTGGCGTAGCTAGGGTTGGTGTCACCCCGTGCGGTAAACTCATGGTGTCATCCCCCTCCCCCCACTTTCCACAATGGATTTCTTCTTGTTGAAATAACCCCACCGTATACCAATGACAAGAAGAAAAACAAGTATCTAATTGAATTTCAGGAGGTAAATGTATTTAAGGACTGTAACAACGTTAAATTATAGTTATGTTTACATTAAATTTAGTTTATTTAAAATTTTCCTTTCCTGGTCTTCAAAACTGCAAACCTCCCAATCGTGATTAAATGTTAAAGGGCGTTGCTAGTGACGAATCAGCGAAAATATTAATTCTTGAGTATTTATGGGTTTCGATAACTTCGTTTTCACAAAGTTTTTTTTTCTTCAAAATTTACATAAATTTAAATTACTTATTAAAGATGTTAGAAAATTTTGTAACATATCATTTTGTTGCCCTATAAATGGGTAAAAAGTTTTTGTTTTTTAAATTTTTTTTTACCGATATCTGTACTCAAATCGCCCGAACACATCGTATTTGCTACCAATAGAAAGCTTTATTCTTAGAATTTAGATAAATATAGCTTCCTGTCACTTACTCAAGTTACCGAACACTTCAATTGGCGCTGATTCATGGTCAAAACTGTGTTATTCTGACTTAATTATATGGTCACCTCATTTCTGATGCATCAACCTTGAACTTTTCATAAACCATGCATTTTATTAGTTAAATTTGGTGTCACCCCCTGGGATGGTGTCAACCGGTGCCGTGGACTACAAAAGAGCTTACGATATCGTAGACAGCAAATACATGTACGATGCTCTACGGGAACTTTGAGTTCTTATCAAACTTAACCGGCTCTTACATATGACAATGGCTAACTCCAAAAGTAGAATCTAAGTACAGGGAGAGTGCTCGAGGGAGTTCCAAATTAATCAGGGCCTCAGACAAAAAGACGCATGTATTCTTTTCAACACTATGTCAGAAAAAGGCATCTGAAACATACATGTAAGCACCAGCGGAACCATTACAAACTAATCCAAAGAGGTAGTACAGAACAACAACCTTAAGGAACTTTATAAAGCCGGCCGCTGCCGTGCTTGGCATACACAGAAGATAAAACGCTACTTGGTAGAAACAGCAATGATATAGTTGAAGCATTCAGGGAACTTGAAGATGTCTAGGGAAAAGCTAGTCTTAAGGTAAATGAAGCGAAGACACAATGTATGATGGTGTCACGAAACAACATGACAGAATAAACTACGAAACTTTTGAGAGAGTAGCTACTTTTAAATATCTTTAAATGAGCACAATGAAATAACGCGGAGGTGAAATAATCAGACAACCGTTCATTTCGAATACAAATGCTACTCGGAAGCAAAAACCTCTCTTTTGGAACAAAAAAGGCAATATAAACTACTATCATAAGACCAGTAGTAACTTAAGCAAGTGAGACATGTTCTCTACCAGAAAAGCACAGATCCTGCCATGCTCAATACATAGAAGAGGAATATTCTCAGGGAAATATATGGCCCTGGGATAAACAATTGTGTTTGGGAAATCCGTACATTTCAAGAGCTATAACAATTTTACAAAGACCCACCCATAGTCACAATAATTTTTAAAAAAGGAAGACTGCACTGAACAGGACACATTGAAAGGATGCCGGATTGTAGAGCTGCAGAGGCGATGTACAGGCAGAAAGCTAGGATGGGTCAACGATGTAAAGAAGGACTTACATTACATTAGTTGGGATTTCGCGAAAGGGGGCGGAAAGACATGATCTATCCGAATGGAAGAATGTGGTGGAGCAGGCCAGGGCTCTACAAGAGATGTAGTGCCACTGATGAAGACATTTCAGATTTTTCGGTGGAAAGCGCTAAAAATAGCCATAAGAACAGGGACATCTCTAACTCAGCTCCACCAGCTCAACAACTAAAGTCATTCAAGTTGGGGACCCTTAAGAGTATGCTTTTTGTGAGATTGTCCTGCGTAGATTAGTCTCGCCCCTTAAATCTTTAGAGTGCCCGGAAATTTTTTTATAAATTCAAATTGAAAGAATGCATTTTTTTACATACTTAAATTTAGTTTTGCATCATTATACACTTAAGTGGAGAGCAACTGGAGATATGCTATTTAGAGATTTAAGGTGTTATTTGATCCAAGAGCAATCGTGTGGACTCTACAACCCTTAGAGCTGCCTGGGGCCTCGTATATTTTAGGGGCTGTAAATACTTTTAATTATCAACATTTAATGCTAGGTAAGGAAGGACAAAACCGAAAAGTAGTGGGGGGGGGGGGAGCAACAAAAATGTCGAGCGACGTCTCTGCTTGACCAGATGTCTTATACAATTATATTTTTTTTATATTACTGAATAGAAATGGTTTGTTTTTTTTACAGTTTTTGGGATAAAATACTTAAAAAATAAATGAATTTACACAAAATGTTTTAAAAGATTAAAAAAATTCCTTTCAAAAAAGTTATCCATCACAAATAAGATTTGCCAAAATAATTTGACATGTTGAACGAAAAAGAGAAACCAAAAGCATACGTTTATTTCTAAATATTTCAAAGTTTTACCAAAGTTTAAAAAAAAAAAAACTCTTTTGTAGAGAGGGGTATCCATTTGTATGGATGTTCAAAATTTTTATTTTTTTATAAATTGTATATAACCGGCATAATTAATGTTAAGAAGACATGAGTTGTTTACAAAAGATATCATACATTAATTAATGTGTGATTTTATGTCAGGAAAATCGTAGAAAAATAAATTGTAAATTCCAAACATTCATTTGATTGAAATGATATGTTGGTTTAGATTTTCAAACTACTAGTCTATAACTTGCTTCAGATCAATTAAAAATTTCCTAGTCGATATACTTTAAAACATGTTTGAACCAATGCCATACAATTTATTTTTAACTACTACCAAAATAAAATGGAGTTTGCAAGATAATCGAAATACTATTTTTTTTTAAAGTTATATTATTTTTAGATGATAATCCAGTAAAAAGAATATATATATATATATATATATATATATATATATATATATATATATATATATATATTTTTTTTACTTGATTATCATCTAAAAATTTAAATTTAAAAAATGCGTTCAAATAATTAGAAGATTGTTTATTATTCTGATATTAAAAAGAAAAAAGTCTTTTGATAAATTAAAATTACAAGAACTCATTCTATCACAGATCTGACTTTAGATTTCCAACATTCTACACTTAACTGGAGAGCAACGGAAAAGATCCTAACTTTAAAATATAGGTGTTTCTTAACCTTAGAACCATCGTGTGCGCCCAGCAACCCCCACGATGCAGGATGCCTTGCGTATTTTAGGGGTTAAAATATGTGATGAGAGTATATCATCTTAATTAAAATCTTTCAATGCAGGGTGGAAAAAAAGGGTGGGAGACAAAACGAAAAAGTGCTTGACCTACTTGATATATGCACACACACAAAATGTGTATATTATTAAAATTACTAATGTGGCTTTTGATCGAACGGAAGTTTAGGTGAACGGAAATTTGATCGAATTTTTACTTCAGTTCACACTGTCTACTTTTCGTCAAAATTTCTTTTTGAACGCACTATACTATATAGTAAAACAAAATAATGCGTCCAAAAAGAAATTCGTCACAAAATTAGATCATTTGAACTGAAAATGAAATTCGATCAAATTATAATTAATAATTTACTAGATTAAAAAATCTTAATTAAAATAAAAACTATCTCATTTTTTTTTTAAAGTTTCCTTTTTTTGTAACTCAACTTACATGGAATCGATAAAGACAGACAGTTTGACTTCTTGTAGGCCTACACGACCTCAATCACTTTCGTCCGAAACCGAAAGTTTACTTTTCTGTTTCAGCCGAAACCGAAACTACGCCGAAAGTGATCAAATGACAAAACCGAAATTCGGTCGGTCACTAGTAAAAACGCACTATCTGGTGACTTATGTTTGTATTTCTGTAAAAAATAAAATCTGACTGATGTTTGTATGTCTGTAAAAACATACCATCTCTGATTGTTTTTGTTTTTTTGTCTGCTAAACATACCTACCATCTCTGACTGTTATTTTTATGTCTGTAAATACATAGCATGATCGACTTGTTATTGTGTCCATAGAAACGTACCATCTCTGACTGATGTTTGTATGTCTGTAAATACATAGCATGATCGACTTGTTATTGTGTCCGTAGAAACGTACCATCTCTGACTGATGTTTGTACCATCTCTGTTTGTATATTTTAATAACACACCATCACACTCCGAGGGTCAACGGAACAAATAAAAGACAAAAAGACCACCAAAGGTAAGATTGCGGATCATTTATTAGAAAAGGAGCCTATTTGGAATTTTTAATTAGAGCATTTTTCAAAAGAAAAAAAAAACGGTGCACGTGCCTGGGTGCAATCCTCCCTACTGCATGGCATGTCACGATAAGAACCACCCGTTCATCCATGTCAATCCACCCTACTGCATGGCATGTCACGATAAGAACCACCCGTTCATCCATGTCAATCCACCCTACTGCATGGCATGTCACGATAAGAACCACCCGTTCATCCGTGACAATCATCCAGCGTGAACCTGTAAACGGTTTTATATTCTGACATCCTCTTCTTGTACTCGGCATCAAACTCTTCATTCATGGTCACAGTGAACCAGTTCTTCCAGTCTCCCACCTCGCCTGGGAAATTTAACAAATAGAAAAGGGGGGGGGGATTCAATTGCAATTGTGTTAATATTTCATAGAAAAACAACATCAACCATTTTTTATTAGCATTAAATTTTAAAACAAAAACAAACAATAAACGAATAAGAAATAAGTGAAAACCTTAAAATAGCCTATACTAAAATGTAGAGAAAAAAAAAGAGTTCAATGAATTCATTGATCTCAAAAATGCTATAGAACAGTTTAAAGAATTCCGTTGGTTTAGAAACTCGGAGAGGAAATATCAGCATTTGTCAATAAAAGATGTTTAAGTTTTAAAATTAACAAAAAATATGTCAATGTCATCGATGACGTCGGAATAAAAGGGGGGGAGGGGGCTGTCTACTTTGGGTGGCACTTTTTTTCTTATTAATCTTATACTTCTGTGGCATTTTCGGCCAACTGCCGATGTTTGTTTGTTTGTTTGTTTGTTTGCAGCTAAAAATCTTGCCCCGCCCAGGGTGGCACTAAACATTTTACATTTTAGCCACGCCCTTAATGTCGTTAAAAAATGTCTTTAACAATCACCTTTCCTATAAGTAGCCAAAGTTTTGTCCTTAAAAAGTGATTTGGCGTGCTCACTGGTTGTCTTCTCTTTATACTCTTTCATGTTTGTGAAGCTACAGGCGACGGCAATTTGTTCACACAACTCATCACTGCATCCGGTGGCCAGGAACTCGTTGAGTTTCTTAACACCACCCACGGGATCCTGTGAAGAAAAGTTTAAAAAAAATAGTTCTTCTATTGTCTATAGAGTTTATTTTAAATCCTACTACTTGATACACTCTCAGCCGTGGCGCGGGCCTTCAACCACTACTGCAGGAGGGACCTCATATATTAAAGAGACCAAAAGTTATGGGGGAAAAAAGTGTGTATGTGTGTGTGTGTGTGGGGGGGGGGGCATTTTTCGCCAACTTCAGAGGTTCTTCCGTTAAAGGGGGTGGCATATTTCTCGGTTGTCGTTAGCTGTGCCACTGTATGCGCCATTACTGTAACCTGATTTGTTTGCAGCTTTCACACGCCCGGAGTGGAGTCGAGCTGATGTTAGACATCGCCCCTTTTAGAATGATCTGATGCTTTTTAGTGGGGATGTTTTTTATTGACAGAGTGATGTCCCTGTTCAGATTGCATATCGGGTTAAAATCAAAACAGTAAATACATAAACAAGAAATACATAAACAAGAAATACATAAAAAAGAATTACATAAACCTTAAATACATAAAAATATATACATAAACAAGAAATACATAAACAAGAAATACTTAAACCATAAATACATAATCCATAAATACATAAACAAGAAATACATAAACAAGAAATACATATACAATATATACATAAACAATAAATACATAAATTAGAAATACATAAACAAGAAATACATAAACAGTAAATACATAAAACATAAATACATAAACCATAAATACACAAACAAGAAATTCATCAACAAGCAATACTTAAACCATAAATACATAGGCCTAATCCATAACTACATAAACAAGAATCAAATAAACAAGAAATACTTAAACAAGAAATACATAAACAATATATACATGAACAAGAAATACATAAACAAGAAATACATAAACAAGAAATACATAAACAAGAAATACTTAAACAAGAAATACATAAAAATATATACATAAACAAGAAATACATAAACAAGAAATACTTAAACCCTAAATACATAATCCATAAATACATAAACAAGAAATACATAAACAAGAAATACATAAACAATATATACATAAACAATATATACATAAACAAGAAATACATAAATAAGAAATACATAAACAAAAAATACATAAGCAAGAAATACTTAAACAAGAAATACATAAACAAGAAATACATAAATAAGAAATACATAAACAAAAAATACATAAGCAAGAAATACATAAACAAGAAATACATAAACAAGAAATACATAAACCGTAAATACATAAACAAGAAATACATTTCCTAGGAGTCACACCGAAGATGCCATCTGTGACGTAACGAACGCCGTCCATAAAATCCATGTACATGCACCTTATTATCGTGGCTACAGCCCGATTCCCGGCTATAGCCGTTAAATCTACTCACCAGTTTCATGTCCTCGAACACTGACGTGTAAATAGGACAGTCGGGGTGAGCTTCTATTCCTTTCTGCCATTCCATCAGGTAGTCGAAGAGGTCGCCGTAGAGATCTGAGGCAAACCAATTGACCATTTAACGGCAGGATTTAACAGAGTTTTAAAAGTATATTCCAATAGTTTTCAACCGTAATTTAGAAAATAAAAACATTTTAAAAGAAGCACAAGTTGTGTTGAACATGAAAACACTTTTTTTCTTATTGAACTTCTGTTGAATTAAAATTTGAGAAAACTAAAAAAATGTGAATAAATATGAATTTATTATGGCGAAATATCTTCATAATGTATTTCTGTTTTTAAATTTAAAATTACTTCGCTACCGGTATTCATAAGGGCAAGGTTTTAGCATTAGAATTGTATCTGTTGTTTCATTGTTTTTTCCGGTATCTATGTTCACTAATTATTTATTAAAACGAAAAAAAACAAAAGATACCAGTTTGCTATTTAATCTGCTGTGACGTCATACTTCGTGTATTATACTTAACATACTTTTTTTTACTTGCCAAAGTAAATCACACGTTTACATCCCTCCTGTGTTATTGTATTTATTATTATACTTTCATTTTAGCTCATCAATTCTTTCTCTCTAGAGCAGTGGTTCTCAACCTTCCTAAAGCCACGACCCTTTATACAGTTTCTAATTTTGTGGTGACCCCTAACCATAAAATTATGTTCGTTGCAACTTCATAAATATGATTTTCCCGATGGTCTTAGGCGACCCCTGCGTAAGAGTCGTCCGACCCCCCAGGGGGTCGCGACCCACAGGTTAAGAACCGCTGCTCTTGATTTACACAACTGAACTCACATCCTACTTCCATGCATAGACGGTAAAAGTGTTCGAATGTCCCCGGGTAGTGGTAGGGCTCAGGACGCTTCTGCATAAAGTTGTAGTAGGACACCAGGACATCTTTGGGATTTCTGTCCAAGTAGACGATCTTGATTTTCTTCTCAAGGGCTTGCCTTGGAATGTATCTTTGAAGAAAGAAATGATACACCTCTATTTTTACAGAAATGAAGCAGATTAAAGTTTCAATTTTCTTGGACAGAGCAGAGAATCAATATTCAAATTTGGCCTTGTTTCATTAAAAAGTAATTGCGAGAGCGCCATTAATCACTGTTGAGCTTTCTTGTTAAAACAATTTGGCCTCTATGAAACAAAGATGCGCTTTTATTTAAAAAAAAAAAAACAAAAAAAAAAAACAACAGCTTCCATGGTGACCTTGCACCTAAATTGCGAGAGCGCCATTAATCACTGTTGAGCTTTCTTGTTAAAACAATTTGGCCTCTATGAAACAAAGATGCGCTTTTATTTAAAAAAAAAAAAAACAAAAAAAAAAACAACAGCTTCCATGGTGACCTTGCACCTTGAACCATTTCATGGTGACCTTGCACCTTGAACCTTCCATGATGCTCTATTCGTGAACCCATCACTTCACTGATAATAACCGCGTGTTTTATCTCATATCCTCTGAACTGAATAAGGTTAATACACACTGAAAATACCGAAGGGATCCTACTATTAAACATTAATCTCTATTCGGTTGTATGCATTATATTACCCTGTGATTAAGATGTATATACAAGCATAAAAATATCGAAGCAAAAATATAAATTTACATGTTCAAGTAAGTGCTTTGACTAACTGGGTACATCTTATTCAAAGTGAAATTATTTTACCCTTCTAACGTCATTTTTGACTAACAATGACTCGCTAACTTGAGCCGTTAAGACAAGCCGTTAACATGGGTCGCTAACATTAAAAATTACGTCAGAATTCGCGATGAGGTCAAGCTAATATTTGACCTGAAAGGGACATGAGTGTACACCAATCGCGATGAGGTCAAGCTAATATCTGACCTGAAAGGGACATGAGTGTACACCAATCGTGATGAGGACAAGCTAATATCTGACCTGAAAGGGACATGAGTGTACACCAATCGCGATGAGGACAAGCAAATATCTGACCTGAAAGGGACATGAGCGTACACCAATCACGATGAGGACAAGCTAATATCTGACCTGAAAGGGACATGAGTGTAAACCAATCGCGATGAGGACAAGCTAATATCTGACCTGAAAGGGACATGAGTGTACACCAATCGCGGGGAGGGCAGGGCGTCAATGCGACCTGTTGGCGTCTTGTCCAGAAAAAACCCTCCTATGTTGCCGTCTGTAAACTGGACCTGCTGCTTCTTCAACATGTGCAAGATCTCGATATGCCAGTGCAGACCTGAAGAGGTTGGGGGTTGGTTAGAATAAAAATGTATTATTCTCAAAGAATCAGATGTTTCCCTTCCTTTTTGTATAATCTTAAGGCTACTTTCTTTACAATAAGTAAATTTATTTTGTATCATTGTTTATAGTTAATCGTTTATAACCATACAACCAACACAAACATTAAATAAATGCAGACCTTTCAACTTGAAAAGTGATACTAAAGACTTCACGATGCATAACATGCCTCCATTTCCCAATTTTTACTTAGAATCTATTTAAATATATATTTCACTTTTTTTGGTAATGAGGATCAAAGTATTGTTTTCATGTGATTGATTTGAAAAAGACACCATGAAATTATGTTTGAAATATATGATATTGAATGTAGCTGCTAAATAGATTATATAAGACATAAAAACGGTTCTAAAAATGTTCAGTGTTCGGACCATAAGGATATTTTTTTCTCTTTGCAAGTGTTGGTTCCAAATTTATTTATTATTCTGAAATAGGTGTCTCTTGTTAAAATAGATTCTATGTGGTCCTGTGTCTGAGAGGCTTTAATCGATATGCAATCAATACATTTAGAGTTTAAATACATTCATGACTATATGATTGAAAGACTGAAGACAATTTAAAATTTGACATGTAATATTTGATTTTACTCCACCTGTTTTGGGATAGGAACATATTATGACGTCATCGGCTCTGATCTCCATGCTTCTGATATTTCGCGCATGCGTCCTGTAATCGTTGTCTGCTCCAATGGGAAATGGTATGTGCCAGTAGTCGCCGGCATTGCCGAAGAAGAACGTGTTACCAAATCTTGATAGAGGTTTTAAAGAAAATACCTATTATGTGAGATTTCGATTAGATCAAAGATACATTTCTTGAACAGGAATTTCGCTTACTGCATTTTGTTTTTAAAAACAAATAATTAAAAGCTTCACCTGTCTGTTAATTTTGATAATTTCGGGAACGTCGGTGGGCCCAGTGGTTCTTTTTCTGGAACATCTTTATTTTCTTGATGGTCTTTACTATTGCCTTGTCCTTGTTCTGCGTTTGCATTCGCAGACCTTGTTTAGAGAAAAAAAGGTACCACATAAATTAAGTAAATATCATCGACCATATTGTTAACATAATGTCCTTTTTATTTTATATAAAAGTGTAGGAATGAAAAAATGTAGCTCTTTTGTAAAGACGCACAACGATGCTCTTGAAAGTGAAACATTCTAACGCCATATTTCACATGGCTTTACTTTTCTTAGCTATACGAGGGGAGCTCTTTTGAATCTATCTTTTGGCTGTAAGAGAGTGTAAATGGGAGAAGATGTGAACTCAGATGGCTTATCCTCATACTTACGGTTATTCTCAAATTCTGCGCGGTTCAGCTGACCAACACAGGGAGCACATTTTTATTTATCCGACTTCTAATGTTGGACTATCAATTTTGGGGGTAATCCATGCTCTCGTGTAAAAGAAGATGGACGCGTTTGAGAGAGCAATCACCCTTAGCAAAGAATTGAAGACAAACTGAATGAGGTCACACGTATTAAGGTCATACTTAAAAGGTCTCAATGAGGTCATACTCAATGAGGTAACACTTAATGAGGCCACACTTAATGACGCCACACTTAATGAGGTCACACTTACCAAGGTCAAACTTAATGATGTTAAACTTACCGAAGTCACACTTAATGAGGTCACACATACCGAGGTCACTTTTAATCAGGTCAAACTTACTGAGGCCACACTTACCGAGGTTACACTTACCAAGGTCAAACTTAATGATTTTGCACCTACCGAGGTCACACTTACTGAGGTCACATAATACAGCCAACGCAGTTGAAGTAAAACTTACATTTTAGGAGTCCACAATGTTTTTCCAACTTAATAGCTGAGCTATTTTGGAATAAATTAATCACAACGGTTTCTAATGTTTACTGTTTAATATCGGTGTTGACCCCGCTACCTGACGATGCACGGACCGTAACGCCAACCCTTTCCCGAAGTCGTCTGCTTGTCTGCCCAAATGATTATACCAGAAAACTTTGGCCTTCGACCCAATTTATGTCGACCTACTTAGATATCAATTTATCTGTGTCTGTAAATGAAAGCAAAGCTCAAGTCTGCAACTGAATTCACTAAGAGGTAGGTCAGTTGTGGAGACGAAACTGAGGATGTCATCAACGACTCCCTGGAGGAGAAGGGCTGGTTAGAGCCGGCGCTCACGTGATCAGTGGGAGCTAAAAGGTCGTTGAGAGTCAGTGAGTAAACAAACTGGTCTCAAGACAGTGTTTTTTTTATACAGTGGAAACTTTTCTGAAGCACATAATGAAATTGTTGTCAAAATTGCTTACCAATGTGGTGGATTTATCTTGATATCAGTCGCCTGGCTTGTGTACGTAAAAGCTCTTTAACAACAAACTCATGTAAATAATTTATCGAATGAATTGTTCTTTAATTTTAAAAAAATCTGCTAATATTATTATTATTGTCTCTTAACAATTGGTGACAATATTATACGAACTTCAATACCACTTGATATACAGAGAGGCTGTAAAATTGCTTACCAATGTGGTGGATTTATCTTGATATCAGTCGCCTGGCTTGTATACGTAAAAGCTCTTTAACAACAAACTCATGTAAATAATTTATCGAATGAATTGTTCTTTAATTTAAAAAAAAATCTCTTAATATTATTATTATTGTCTCTTAACAATTGGTGACAATATTATACGAACTTCAATACCACTTGATATACAGAGAGGCTGTAAGGTTGGTCGACTGACTTAACACTATTTCGTCTACATTTATTTCTTCAACAAGATAAAATTTGACAGGCTTAATTTTAAAAATTGATTTTATTATGCCATCTAGTAATTATTTGGAAAATCTATCCTACTCACACGCTGCGCAGAAGACACGCATACAACACACACACACACACACACATACACACACACACACACACACACACACATACACACAGACTTGTTAATGTTTGAAATACAAAACAAAATGTCAACCAGTTATATATAGCTGCTATGGAATAATTTCAGTATAAAAATGTTAATTATCAAACAATGAACTTAATTCATACAATGAGATCGAACATGTGATCATAATATTTAAAACAAATTGTGTATGAAAATGATTCAAAACTTAAAATAGGGGAGAGGGTGTACACAACCAGGCAGGGGGCCACAAGGTTCATAAAGTAAAACAAATTTACGGTTTGGCATTGATAAAAGTTAAAAATAAAGCTTAAATGAAAAATGTCTATCAAAAATTGTATGAATACTTCGAAGAGCATTCTATGACATGACATATAACTGCTGTTATATGGATAAATCACCCAACGTGTATTTGTAAACAGTTTTATATTCTGCCATCCTCTTCTTGTACTCGACATCAAACTCTTCATTCATGGCCACAGTGAACCAGTTCTTCCAGTCTCCCACCTCGCCTGGGAAATTTAACAAATAGAAAAGAAAAAAAATCATCAATGTTTGTTCTATGTCGCAAAAGGTGTAGATATATTTGATCAGATATAATTTGAAAAAAAAATAATTAAATTGCTAAGTTTTAAAAAAATGCAGATATTGGATAAAGATATCGTTCATTAAAAAACGAAAAAAACATTCGCCGATGATTGAATAACGTAATTTAGACATAAAGATGATGCATTTTGGATGGAGTAAGATTTTTGTTTTTTTAAATTGTTTAAATTATTCCAACTCCTAAATGAAATTCTTTTTTATAATTTTAGCGAAGAATGTTAGGTTTGAAGTTTTGGATTATTCTAGAAACTTACAAAGGAAAGCATTATCAATCATGCATATATTTAAAAGACACATTGAAAAAATTTCACCTTTTCTATAGAAGCCAAAATTTTTGTTCTTAAACATAGATTTCCCTTGTTCACTGGCGGTGCTGTCTTTATATTCTTTCATGTTGGTGAAGCTACAGGCGACGGCAATTTGTTCACACAGCTCATCACTGCATCCGGTGGCCAGGAACTCATTGAGTTTCTTAACACCACCAACTAGATCCTGTCAGGGAAAGTTAAGTACTCGATTAAATGTAAATAGCCCCACAGGTAAAGTCACCTCAATCACAATTATTACCAGCTCACCTAATTCACAATTACCAGCTGACTCCAATCACAATGACCTGCTGACCTAAATCCCAAATCACAGCTGACCTCAACCACAATTACCAGCTGACTTCAATCGCAATTACTAGCTGACCTCAATCACAATTATTGCTAGATTACTTCCTTTTTTGTCACCTGGCTGATTGAAGACATTTATTTATTTTTTTTCATTTGACCGTTACAACAAGTTTTGTTTAAAAAAAAACAAAAAAAAAACTTCAATCGACATTTGATGAACTCAATGACGTACTAGCACACAGTCCTGTTATAAGGTGGCATCTACTCACCAGTTTCATGTCCTCAAAGACTGATGTGTAAATAGGACAGTCCGGGTGAGCTTCTATTCCTTTCTGAAACTCCATCAGGTAGTCGAACACGTCACCGCACAAATCTAGGGCATATGGGTGGCTATTAATAGACTGGGACAACATACGACACAACATTGAGAATTGGGAGTGCATGGGTGGTATTAAAAGACTGGTGCAACATACAATACAACATTAAGAATGTATGGGGGCTGTTAATAGACTGGGACAACATACAACACAACATTGAGAATGTAGGGGTAGCTGTTAATAGACTTGGATAACATACAACACAACATTGAGAATATATAAGGGGATATTAATTGAATGGGACAACATACAACACAACATTGAGAATTCAGGGATGGCTATTAATAGACTGGGAAAACATAAAACACAACATTGAAAATGTAGAGGTGGCTATTAATAGACTGGGACGACATACAACAAAACATTGAGAATTTATGGGTGGCTATTATTATATTGGGACAACATGCAACATAACATTGAGAATGTATGGTTGGCTATTAATAGACAGGAGCAACATACAACATAACAGTGATAAAGTAGGGTGGCTATTAATAAACTGGGACAACATACAACACAACATTGAGAAGGTAGGGGTGGGCATTAATAGAATGGGACATCATACATCACAACATTGAGAAGGATGGGGTGGCCATTAATAGACTGGGAAAACATACAACACAACATTGAGAAGGTAGGGGTGGCCATTAATAGACTGGGACAACATACAACACAACATTGAGAAGGTAGGGGTGGCCATTAATAGACTGGGACAACATACAACACAACATTGAGAAGGTAGCGGTGGCCATTAATAGACTGGGACAACATACAACACAACATTGAGAAGGTAGGGGTGGCCATTAATAGACTGGGACAACATACAACACAACGTTGAGAAGGTAGGGGTGGCCATTAATAGACTGGGACAACATACAACACAACGTTGAGAAGGTAGGGGTGGCCATTAGTAGACTGGGACAACATACAACACAACGTTGAGAAGGTAGGGGTGGCTATTAATAGGCTGGGACAACATACAACACAACATTGAGAAGGTAGGGTTGGCCATTAATAGACTGGGACAACATACATCACAACATTGACAATGTGTAGACTGGGACAACATACATCACAACATTGAGAAGGTAGGGGTGGCCATTAATAGACTGGGACAACATACATCACAACATTGACAATGTGTAGCAGATGTCATGAAGGCAAAAATGGATGTTTGTTCTTTAGCCCCAACTGCATAAACAGTTTAATAAACTAACGCAAAAAAAAAGCAATTTATGCGTGGAAACTTTTTCCCTGGGAGTATGTTTCAAAATAGAACACATCTAATTTCAACGGCTTAAAATGAATAGTTTTTAAGCTGTTAAATAATACTTCTTTCTGGAGTTATTCTTGGACTAGATGTTAAATATTTATTTTGAAATAAAGAGTATTAAAATTACTTTCATTTGTCACAAACAGGGGCATCATTTTGGGTTTTTTTCCATTGGGGGGGGGGGGGACAAATCAAAACTTGGTCGGCTGTTTAGGTTGTATATTACTGGAGGCGCCACAGTACATTTTAATTTAAAAAAAACCTGAAAAATTCCTTGGGAAGGGGGGGGGGCTATTCCCAAATCCTGCCCTACCCAAATGACGTCCCTGGTCACAAATAGTGTAGGTTTCTCTAGAATATTTGACCTTTCAAGTCAAAACAATTCTTTCGCATTTTCCACCAATAATTCAGTTGGACATTATCTTTATGCTAAGATCTCAAAATATGTTTACTTAAAAAAATATAATTTTAGAATAGTATCTGTATTTACGCTAAGATCCCACAATGTTTATATATATATATTGTAACACACTTCTACTCTGACATGGCGTGGGATGTTATTTCTTATGCTGTGGGTTATGTCAGTAGTATGGTTACTTATATTAACGCTTCAGGATGCCGACTCAGTCTTCTTCATTCTTTCACTTATTATTCAGGCACGTAAAGAAGAATGCTCAATTCTAGTTAAAACTCACAGTACTTTATTGAACACACTTTATATTGATAATATTAATAAATAATCCTTGCATGAATGTAATTTCACATATATATCTATAGTATTCCATCATTAAGAAAGACACGTCCTCAGACTACTATAACTCAGCTCAACTGTCTAATCTCACAGCTCTCACGCTACTGACTGACTCTACTGCTCTGCGCTC
>CAXITT010000173.1:715089-726427 GCA_964033795.1 Lymnaea stagnalis
GCTGTTACAGATCCTGTGATCCATGGACAATCAACTTTGATTCTAGCTTTCTGACATACTATTCTATTATTGTTGGTTAGGATAACTATGGCTTTTTCATTTGTGTAGTAGTTGTCATTTACTAATTTTCTGTCTACAATTATTGTTGTACAACCTGTGTCTCTTAGACACTGAACAAGTTGGTTGTTTACATAAGAAGGAAAAAATTGTAAACTTCCTTCACTGTGACATGCGCTAGCTAAAGTTTCATGTGGTTTGGTGTTTTGTCTACTGTTAGTCTGATTGGAATTATATCTTTGATTTTTATATGGTTGTCTACTCCTATTTGTATTGTTGTGTCTTATTGGACTACTGTTAGGTGATGTTCTCTGATAGTATTGTTGTGAATGTCCTAAATCTCTATGTAATTTTCTACACTCATATTTTTTGTGACCTGGAATGCCACAGTAGAAACATTTGTTGTTGTTTGAATAATTAGTATATGGTGTTTGGTAATTGTTTTGATGACTTTTCTGAAATTTATTGTTTTGCCATCTGGCAGGCAGGCTATGGTATCTTCTGTTTTGATATGTGTTTTGTTTTTGACTGTCCCTATCACTGGGTGTGTTTCTAATAGAGGCTAGTGTGCTGTTTCTATTGTCTAGCTCTTCATTGGGGTGAGCATCTTTAAATGTTGTGATTGAGTCAACTAACTCACGCTCATTTTTAATCTTTCTCTCTTTAAGGAATGAAAATAAAGAGACTGATGCATTTCTTAATATTTTGTCTATGATAAACATATCCAGTAATGCTTTTGGATCATTTAGGTCAATTTCAGTTAATTCAAGCCATTTGACAAGATTGTCTCTAATATTGAATATGGTGGTGTTAGGGTCTACTTCTCTCTCTAGTCTTATGTTGTGGAAATTTTTTCTATAAATGTCTTCTGTGTTTCCATAGAACTTTAACAAAACTTTCTTTATATAGGTATAATTATTCTTTTGTTCTTCACTGAGTGAATTAATAATACTTAGGCTTTTCCCTGATAGTCTGCTCAATAAAATATTAGCCCAAGTCTCTTCTCTATAATTGTAAGACTGACATATGCCTTCAAATTGTGACAGATAACTAATAATTTCTTCTTTATGTTCATTAAATTCTCTAAATTTAGGTTTGTATGTACTATTGGTTTCTCTATTGCTTGTTGATGGTGTATGCTGTCCTGATTCTATTCTAGCTCTTTCTAGTTTTATTTCTTCCTCTCTTAATTTCATATCCTGTTCTCTTAATTTAAGTTCTTCTATTTCCTTTTGTCCTTTTAATTTTAGTTCTTCTATTTGTTTAAGGTCGCTTCTCTCTAACAGTCTAGCTTCTCGGTCTTTGTCTTTGTCTTGTTTTTCCCTAAGTTTGTCCATTTCTCGAGTTACGAAGTCAGCTAATTTCTCCTGCTTCAAGCCAAGCTTCTCACCTACTTCTAATAATTCTAAGTACTCTGCCATTTTTTTTTGTAATGTGAGTAACTAAAATTATATTGTTATGTATCAGTATATCAGTTATCTCCTTATTCTTTGGTTATCAATTAAAATAGTTTACGATATTTCATATATCTACATGTTAATGAATGTATACACAAATGCAAGTTGATACATGAATTATAAGTTATAAATAAGTGTAAGAAAAATTTAAAATAATTAAATTGTCTACTTCACAACATAAATACAGATATGTAGACGTTTACATGAATACAAATGAGACAACAAATACAAAAGTACTGTTTAGTTTATGGACCACAAGATAGTAGAAAATATGACAGTAGGTTGACAATATGTATAACAATGACAAGACAAATAGCACAAATATGACAAGATCTACTAAAAAACAACAGTTATGACAATGTACAAACTAGACTTCACAGCTAACACAAAATTATCCTACAGTGTTATAAATAGGGCCAGAAGAAACCTTTACCGTTTTAATAAAAAAACTTCCCTAGGAAAGATAACACCGTGGATGTCCCTACAGTATACTCTAAAATTAAACTTATATTATACAGAAAAAGTAAAAAATTTACTTAATCTAATTAAGTATGATATAAGTAGATTTTTAAAGTCTTAAATTATATATAATACATAACACATAAATACATAAATACCAAGTGTTTAAAAGAAATCCGTAGTTGGTCACCTCTGCTCCTCTGTGACGCTCTGATTTCTGTGTAATCGATAATCCTATGTAGTAGATGCTCCTTCTAGGTAGTAGATAATCCTATGTGGTAGTGTACTTGGGTAAAATAATCCAATGAGAAAAGTTACACCACAAATTGCTGCAATACTCCAATGTAAGTACCTTGCGTAATAGTGTAATTGTGATAATCCAATAATTGAAAATTGTCTAATTTCTCTCCGGTTCTGTTGCACTTGTGAGTAATTGAAGAATTACTTGAAGAATTACTTGACTTGAACTGTGCGGCTTGTATAAAGTAAAGATTATGCTGGGGAAATCTTACTTCCGCTGTCTTGATAAAACATCTCATCTGTAATGACATCAGACTTCTTTTGGTTTTGTGTGGATCATCTCTTTCGTTGACTAATAACTGTAAAATAGATTTCTTGCTGTTTCTTCCACGAGAATATTCACTCCACTGTTATATAATTGAAACAGTGTACCAGTTAGCTGTTTGCACTCTGAACTTTTGACTCCCGTGACTGACCTAAATTCAATCGTTGTCAGCTTGCTCTGTGTGTCGTGGACTCTTCTCAGACTTGACAAATACTCGGGCGTAATGACGTTCGATTCGAATGTTAAAATATATCATTGTTACTCAATGTTCTGTAATACATCGTTGTTCTGACACTTCTGACAATATTTGTAACGCATCGTCGTTACACCGCTTCTGACACCATTTGTAACACACTTCTACTCTGACATGGCGTGGGATGTTATTTCTTATGCTGTGGGTTATGTCAGTAGTATGGTTACTTATATTAACGCTTCAGGATGCCGACTCAGTCTTCTTCATTCTTTCACTTATTATTCAGGCACGTAAAGAAGAATGCTCAATTCTAGTTAAAACTCACAGTACTTTATTGAACACACTTTATATTGATAATATTAATAAATAATCCTTGCATGAATGTAATTTCACATATATATCTATAGTATTCCATCATTAAGAAAGACACGTCCTCAGACTACTATAACTCAGCTCAACTGTCTAATCTCACAGCTCTCACGCTACTGACTGACTCTACTGCTCTGCGCTCAGCTCTCTACTATCTCAGTCAACTCATACTTTATTACCAGCAAAGCGTGCAAAACAACCGCTCTGACAAAAACATAATTTTACTCTCCAAAAACGTGGAGCTCACATTTGTATCTCAAAAATACATGGTCAACACAATTCACTGTTCACTCATGCTACCTCTCTGTTTTCATGTGAAAACATAGTCCGTTACACTTCTCAGGAAAGATTTTGAAAGATAATGCAACCTCCACCAACTTTTAGTATTACAAAAACAAATTAGTTTTCAAATTCATAATTATGCATTCTTAAGACTGATAAGTTTTGGGCCTTGCCATGTAATGAAATAACTACATGCATAATGTAATTTGTAATATATATTACATAAAAGTTACAGGATCAGCATGTGTAGTGAAGAAAATAAGTTTTAAAAAATACCCTCATCTCCAAATGGAAATGAAGCCATCTTCTGCACATTTCCTTTTGTTCTTTGGGGTCTTGCTTGCTTCATTTTCTTCAGGATTGAAATGATGGAATCAGCAAAGTTATTCTTTGAAGCTTAGCTACTTCTCCTCACATGTTTACTAAAGAAATTTTTAAGATAAAAATAAATTGATGAATAATTCATATTGTATCATTAATAGTGATATGGAACAAGAAAAACAGAATGCATTATATGTGGAAACCAGAATACCTTAATGTAGATCTCGTCTTTAAACAAGAAATACTTTAGAATCAAACATGTGATAAATGGCAAGGTACTCATTTGATAAACGTCTACCCACGTATCCTGGTAGCACCCTTAATTATTACAATTAAGCAATATAAACCCTACATGCTCAATAACTTTCTTTATTTTATTTCTATAAAATTATATTTTAAATTATGACTATTTGCTTACATGGTACAGGGAACACTTCAGTGTTTAGTAAATGTAAATGCACTCTCCCCTAAACATTAAATGATACATTTTATGTCAGTAATTGAGCAATGGCTTACCTAGTCAGTGCATTCCATAATCTAAATTTACCTAGTCTTAGTGTTAAGCCTTAAATTATAAAATTTAATTATAGCATTGTATTATATTAAGACTAGACTATAACCTGTGACCTTTTTAAAATAATTATTCATTTGGTCTAGTCTATAGGCCTACTCTTTACTAACTTCTAACACTCTTTCTCGTACATTGAATTAGGTTGTGACATTTGTGATTGTATTAGTATTGTCATTGTTGAACAATCTGTAACTACCCTAGAATAAGCCTAGCCTATTAAGTTTAAGTATACAGATACTAATCCTAAACGCTATATAGACTGCTGTTGTGCTAGTAGTTAGGTAAGTCTGTGAATCACAATTTTAGAGATACCTTAGCCTTGGTGATAATAATCGGTTTTGAAAAAAAACAATTAGCAGGTTTGAACAAGTCTTCTCTACTTCACTCAGTACTCAGAGTTCTGACTAGGAGTCCGAGAACTATTTTCAATGTTTTAAATTTGAGTAAGAATTATAATTGATTTTCTTTTATTTTTTAAGAGGAAGATTAATGTTTTTAAAAAAAATTATTAAATAAATCAAAATCAATCCACTAGTCTTACTAGCCTACTCGTCAGATATTTCAAAATGTTATTGTTTACGCTGTTGTTCACCATTTGAACCGAAAACAAATGTTGTTCTGTATAAAAAACGAGATGCATTGTTTACTTCAGTGGTAAATTTATTTAAACAAATTGTTTGTGTCTTATTAGTCTACTTAAGAGCTTTATTGCAGTCCAACTCTCTTATTAATTAGTTAATCAAATCTGAGTCATTATTTAATTAAGTATTAATATGTAAAATCAACAAATCATTTACATAATTGATAATTAAATTCTTTGTTACACCAGCAATAAATATTAGACCTTACATTAAAAAACAAAAATAACACAAATAAAAAAACAATAATAATAATAATAATTAATAAAAGAAAAAACCCAGCATGGAAAAGGGTTTCCCTGCGCTACGAGAAACTACTGTAATGCATCACTTTAAACTAATGGAAGTGATTCGAAAATCATATTTAATAAATTTCAACTATTAACTATTTTAAATAATCAAATATTGTGGTGAGCCCTTGAATATTACATACAATTTGTGACACATCTTGAGCTTGTGAAACCACACCAGTCTGAGCACAAAATTACCCACCCCTAAAAAAAAAAAAAAAAAAAAAAAAAAAAAAAAAAAAAAAAAAAAAAAAAAAAAAAAAAAAAAAAAAAAAAAAAAAAAAAAAAAAAAAAAGAACAAAAAAAAAAAAAAAAGAAAAAAAACAAAACAAAGAAAGGGCCAAAAATTTGGCAACATCCATTGCTTAAGGTGGCAAACTCACAAAATACCCCCCCCCCCCAACCCTTTGCAAATTATCAATAAATTTAGTTAAACATAACTTCTAATAATTAGTAGTAGTATTTTTAAAAGATAAATATTATGAAACATCAGTCCATTCGTTTGCGTAAATGAACAAAATTACCAACGTCCGCCCAAAGCCTCAAACGTGTGAATGAGCACACCCAACATGTGCGCCAAGTCAAAGACATTGGACATTGAACATTGAACAAAAATAATGGTAAAAAAAGAAATTTAAAAATAGAATGCTTGGACAAGAGTACGTCCCCAGAGGTGTCATTAGGGTTGGTGGTCATCCAGTCCGGTATGCTTATCGCAATCGGAGCCTCGCCAAGTTTAATTTTTTTCTGGCTGAACCCTGTTCAGGAGGCACTCTGATTTGTGGCACTATGCTCTTGTATTTAACTACCTCAATTAGTTATGAAACTCACCTTGAATGAACTCAGTTAAATTTCCTGTTTTTTCCTTTTTGGTGTCAACCCCTGTGATGGTGCCATTCGGTGCATAACCGAAATATCTGAGATAGTTGAGGAAGTAAATCTGCGGTCTACAAGCCGTCCGAAGATTTTTGTCAGAAACAAAGATTTTAGTTAAAATCCTTTATATCATGTAATCTTTGCTTCAACTCGTTCACTGACCCTCACTTTCCTGTCTATCTCTCTGAACTGTTGCTTCCTTACATCCCCACAAGACAACTACGCTCTTCCATTGACAATAGAACCATCTCAATCCCAAGAACCAAAACTAAGACCATCGGTGAACGCTCCTTCTACTTCCATGGGCCCACGTTCTGGAACCAGCTCCCCTTCCATATCCGTCATTGTGAAACCTCGTCCATTTTCAAAAAGTCCCTTAAAACCCATCTGTTTAGGTCCGCCTATGACCTGTGATGCACCCTCCTTGCCCTGCCTCATTTTCTGTTTCGGGTTGATCCTGAAGTATAGGCCTAAACATGTCAAAGTGTCCTCGTTTTATTGCCATGTTCATTGTTTCTATAGTATAGTAGTTACTATCCTAGTGTCTCATTTTTATTTTACTTAGTTTACATGTTTTTTAATAATTGTAAAGCGCTTAGAGCTTTATGGTAAGCGCTATATAAAAATGCCTAGATAAATAAATAAATAAATAATATCGATCAATAGGGGTGGGGCTTAAAATTTGACAAAAGATGCATACAAGTAACGCACTTTATAAGAATCACAATTAGTACTCCCCCTACCCCCCAGGCTCACAACCACACATTTTTTTTTATCACGCCCCTGAACTATATTAAAATTTTAATTACTATTTTTACACGGCGGATTTATATCACTAACGATTTCAGAAAAAAACAAAAGAAAATATTACGTGTGTGTGTGTGTGTGTGTGTGTGTGTAAATAATCTCATTTAGTCAGAGGCGTAGCGTGGTGGGGACAGATGTCCCCGGGCGCCAGCTAGTTAGGGGGGCGCCAAAAAATGTGCTTTGATATTATTTTATTGATGAAAATAATGGGTTTGAGAGTTGAAAAAAAAAAGAAAAAGGGGCGCTAAAAATGGATCTTGTCCCCGGGCGCCAAACCCCCTCGCTACGCCACTGCATTTAGTGCAGTTATCGGTAATTTTATTTCTTGGAATCAGTGTCCTCATATTCCCTTCATCTTCCTTTTGAAAAACTGACTTTTGGCGGTTGAAGTTGGGGGTGGGGGCTAATAAAATTTTAAGAACCTGTATCATCGACAAGGATACTTAGGATCGGCCCGTTCGGGGCGAATTCTTTCCATCAGGGCGAGGACTGACAGATATAAAAAATTGTTTTGTTCCCCAATCTGTACGAATTTACCTGTGTGCTTCCTCTGAAGTCACACATCTGAATGAGAACTAATAAGTCCCCGATTTTGCTAAGAGAACTCACTGAATGGCTGTTTGAAATAATTGATTATAAATGTCTTGTGTTCAAATTGTTTTATTTTTGTGTTAAAATAAATAATGCAATCAAAAAAACATTTCCATTTATTTGGATCAATAAAAGAATCGTATCTTATCTTTAAACTCAAACGTAAACCTTGTTCAACTATATCCTTTACACTCGACCAAATATACCCTGTTGAACTGTATCCTTTGCACTCAGTTATATACCTTGTTCAACTATATCCCTTTTACAATCAACCATATACCATGTTCAACTATATCCCTTTTACAATCAACCATATACCATGTTCAACTATATCCCTTTTACAATAAACCATATAACTTGTTCAACTATATCCCTTTTACAATCAACCATATACCTTGTTCAACTATATCCCTTTTACAATCAACCATATACCATGTTCAACTATATCCCTTTTACAATCAACCATATAACTTGTTCAACTATATCCCTTTTACAATCAACCATATACCTTGTTCAACTATTATTATTATTATTATTAAGGGTGGTTTTCTATAGCGCAGTACCCCAGCCTAAGGCTAGACTCGCTGCGCTTGACACAAAAATTAACAATTACAGTAAATCATACAATTCATACAATTAAAAACTTCAATTGGTAAAAGCTTGACCTCACCCACCCGAGTACTATCTACCCCCCCCCCTTTTCTAGCCAAGGACAGCACTCAACAGCATCGAGAGCTTTTTATCAGTTAAAGGGGGGGGGGGGTGAGAATGAGTCAGTATAAGACAGTGTCAAGAGATGGGTCTTGATGGAAGTTTTGAAAACTGAGATGGTCGGTATATTGCGGATGTGTAATGGAAGAGAATTCCATTGTTTTGGGGCACAGGAAGAGAAGATCGTTCACCGTTTGTTTTAGCGCGTGTTCTGGGAACAGAAAGAATACGCGTGTCTGCGGAGGAACGAAGCTTTCAAAGGGGTGAATAGACATAAAGAATTTCAGTAAAATAGGAAGGGCAGGAACCAGAGAAAAAGTTATGACAGAGAACAGATAGCTTGTAATCAACGCGTGCCTGTTTGCGGGCCAATGTAGTGAGTGAAAAAGTGGACTATATTCCTTACACTCGACCGTGGCACAGGAGAAGCTCTTTGGATTATCCTTGATACCCTTCGAACACGAACTACGTGCTGAGCTTGATCACAATAAACTGATTGAAGCTTTTGCCAGACGTAAAAGAGCAACATGTTCCTCTTTAAGTGAACCATTAAATAATTTGAAATGTTTAACTTTCATTTTTTAAAATCAGTTTTCACTTTTAAGTAAGCCCTATCAAGGAGCGTGAAATAAACGAGCACATGGGAATGAAGGGGCTCAAAATCGTAAAGTGGCAGTGGGGCCGTCAAAGCTCACATGACGGCTCTGCCTCGCACAACGTTCACACGACGGCTCTGCCTTGCACAGCGTTCACACGACGGCTCTGCCTCGCACAACGTTCACACGACGGCTCTGCCTTGCACAACGTTCACACGACGGCTCTGCCTTGCACAACGTTCACACGACGGCTCTGCCTAGCACAACGTTCACACGACGGCTCTGCCTCGCACACTCGTCTCATGGAGATAAAACAATATCCAACACGTAACTAATCAGATAAAATCTTGGAGAGAGGGGCGCCATGAATACACACTAACAGTATTTGTATTAAAAAAAATTGATGCGACTGGAAATTGCCATCCCCCCCTCCCCTTTTAAAAATCTGCTTTAGGTAGCCGCCCATGCCTATACCTATTGCCGACACTTCATTTGATGACATAATCATAAGGCATATTTCATCACTTTAAAATTTATGCTTTGTAGACTGTTATGCGGGTGGGTTTTATCAATTTAAATTTTAAAAAAAAAGAAAGAAAAAAGCATGCCAATGGTTGGCAGACTACTAAAACAATGTTGTGCATGAAGTGACAGCTGTTTCAAATTGGGCAGCAGGCCACTTCCAAACGTGCATGTTTTATCTATTCATGACACCCCCCCTCGCTTTTCACGTAGGCAGTGCCTCCTCCTGGTTAACCCCAAAGGCCTATAGAGCACGTGCATAGTTGTCCTGCGCCTCTCCACCAGGGCTGCCACTCAAGATTTCCCAAGATCATGATAATATATATGAGTTTTTTTTGTTTTTTTTTTAAGGGAAATTATTTTGGGAATTTTTAAAGAAAAAGTGAGTTTTTGTCCTGGATGGGGTAGTGAATTCCCAAGATCTTGGGAAATTTCCCAAGGTGTGGCAGCCCTGCTCTCCACCCATTAAAACTCACTGCGATAACAACAGAAGGTGAGGGCAGTGAACACCACACGTCGTAAGGCGATCATCAAGGGGAAAAGAGTTTGAGTTTGAGGTTTAGATCTGGGGTATTGATGTTGACCAAGAGTCAAGCAAAGTTTAGATGCAGTGAATCATGTTGAATTTATAGTTTTAAAAGAACACACACACACACACAAATATAAAAATCCCATATTTCTACAGTTTATTTATATTATTTTATACCGATGAAAATCGTTTTCTCTGTGATTTTAGTCCAATCTTTTAGAATGAAATCGAATAAGCTTGTTAATCTTTGGCTCAGTTGTAAAGTCAGCTCACAGCGCCTAGCTAAATTTGAAAGTTTTTCAAATAAATAATTAAGAAATGACCAAGAGGATTTGGGTCAAAAACCTTTTTTTTTTAAAATGCCATTGAACAAATTAAATGTCAACATTTGGGCCTACATATAGAGATCATATGTCAAGCGATGTCTGTGAATGGACCCACGCTTATGGTCAAGAACCTCATAAAAAGAACATAAAATTCCAGTCCAACGATTAAAAAAAAATAATGAAAAATTTGGGCTTGTCTTTTTTGACACACAATTTCCGTAAGCTGATCCAACGCAGTGGCGTAGCGAGGGTGTTTGGCGCCCGGGGACAAGATTCGCGCCCGGGGACAAGATCCATTTTTAGCGCCCCTTTTTCTTTTTTTTTTTTCAACTCTCAAACCCATTATTTTCATCAATAAAATAATATCAAAGCGCATTTTGGCGCCCCTAACTAGCTGGCGCCCGGGGACATATGTTCCCCCTGCCCTCACCACGCTACGCCTCTGAACCAACGTAACAGCTATTCAGACCACACAATGATTCACTGAACGCTTTGCTACTGACCAATTTTTGTGGGACAGCAAATTCTGTAGGACTTTTCAAAACAATATGTGCAATGCAATCAAAACAAATGTCCATTTATTTGGATTAATAAAAGCATCTTCTCTTATCGTATCTTCTCTGCTTGATGGGTATCAAAGAAAATAAGTCCATTCGAAATTTCCTCTTGGCGAGGTTCGAGAGTTTTGATTATGCACAGACGTCACTTTTCAAATGTATATTTCATCAAAATAGCGCCTTCCGTTACCGGAGTCAAGCTGCGAGTAATAGCTTTACAGACTCTTCAGACATATCAAGACTTCATTTTTGTCGTCATCAAAAGTGAGTTTCGAATCTCTTAAAAAAGAAACGAGTTTTTTTTTTTTTTTTTTTTTTTTTTTTTTTTTTTTGGGGGGACAATTAAAAAAAAAAAAAAAAAAAGAATTAAAGGTTATTTATGCTGGTCAAGAATGTAAGCAGACGACACGGCGAGTATGGCTCGTGGCCAGGCAATCAACACTACCCCCGACAGTAGTAGTACTGAGAAGACGTTAATGAGACGATAGCACTGAGATGGTTAGTATTGAGGCGGTAGTACTGAGACCGTAGTGCTGAGTTTCTGAACCTATGCTCCACGTACGAAACATGCCTACAATTTGTTGCCCCCCCCCCCCCCCCCCCCCCCCCAACAAAAAAAAA
>CAXITT010000173.1:726481-746266 GCA_964033795.1 Lymnaea stagnalis
AAAAAAAAAAAAAAAAAAAAAAAAAAAAAAAAAAACAACAAATAAAATATATGATAATACGATTGATCGTGATCAAAATTAATTCCTTTACGAAGTCGCAAAATGTTTATCGTTTTTTTTTTCGCTAATTTTAAAAGCCGCAGATAAGTTTTCTGTTGTAAAAAAAAAAATTGCTGGAAGGAGGCATTTCACCCGAAAACCTACACAGTCTATTGCAAAAAAAAATATATAGCAACAGAACTCGTACTAGCGAAAATGTAAAACTCCATATTCAAAAATATAAATTCACTCCTATCTCAAAAAATAATATTTCCTGTTGCTCTGGTCTAATGACTCTGGTCAAATGACACTGATCAAATGATTGGTCTAGTGACTCTGGTCTAATGACTTTATTCAAATGGCTTGTCAAATTACCTGGTCAAATGATTCTAGTCTAATGACTTTGGTCTAATGACTTTGGTCTAATGACTCTGGTCAAATGACTCTGATCAAATGATTGGTCTAGTGACTCTGGTCTAATGACTCCATTCAAATGGCTGGTCAAATTACACTGGTCAAATGATTCTAGTCTAATGACTTTGGTCTAATGACTCTAGTCTAATGACTCTGGTCTAATAACTCTAGTCTAATGACTCTGGTCTAATGACTTTGGTCTAATGACTCTAGTCTAATTACTCTGGTCTAATGACTCTAGTCTAATGACTCTGGTCTAATGACTTTGGTCTAATGACTCAAAAACAAATGACACGTTAAAATACTGTTATTTTTTTTACCTTTTTTTTTTAAATATGGACTTCAGACTTTGTACAGGCGACTTTTGACTCTTGACTTTTAAATTGTGACGTTTAGTTCTAGTCTAATTCTATTTCATTTGGCTGATGACTTGTGACTGATGACTCAGGACTTTTTAACTGTCGCCTTACTTTTTACTGTGTACCGGTGATTCTTGACTTTAAATAGTTGACCTTTACGTTGGACCTCTGTCTCTTGACATTTTACCATGGACTATTGACCATTGACTTTTGACTCTGGACTGATAGCTATCGACTTTTTAGTTTGAAACTTTGACATTGGACTTTTTGCATGTTGACTTTGACTTTTGACACTAGCATTTTGAGTCTGGACTTCGGACAGTCAACTGTTCACTCTGGCATTTACACTCAATTCGCCGTCGATTTTCAACTTTATACCATTGAGTTTCGAGTGTTGACTTTTAAACTCTGGTCTGTGGAGTTTGGACTTTTGACCGTTGACAATGGACCGAGACTATTTGACGGTTTACATTTGTCTGCTGTGGTCTTTTGTCAGTTATATTTATACTGTGGACTTTTGTCTGTAGAGTTTGGACTTTTGTTTGAGGACTTTTGACTGTTGACTTGTGTTTTTTACTATTGACTGTTGACTGTTGTCATATTTCGACTTCTGGGTTTTACCTGCCACATTTGTGTGTTGTATTTTGTATAGTGCTCTGTTGTTTTTTAACTGTTATAACACAACGCAGTTTCAAAACGTTTATTGTTCAAAATTATTATATCATTTCACATGGCGTACACAAATCTAAACGGCCTAGTGGCTGCCAGCAGCGAAAAGCAAAGAGGGAGAGATGGGACTCACTAAAAATCACTACCAGGATCGATGCTTCGATATTATGTCAAGAAACCTAATGACCAGGGTTCATCGAAAGACTTTCCTCAGCATACCATTGATACTAAATCGTCCGATACCAGCAGCATGCATTCTATAGAGCAGTAAATAGTGCAGAAAATGGAAGAGACTGACGCGGAAATACAAGTAAAAGACGTGGATGGTTCGGAAACGGAAATTGGTACTTATAATGTTGATTGAAACCAAGATACTGTAAATGGGATGGTTAAGGAGCAAACCCGGAATATTCTATCAGATGCTCCTCGATGGAATGTACCAGTTCCAGAAAATTTGCGGTATGAAATTATTAATAAAGCGAATACCTCGTTTCAGAACGAGGACGTACCATTCAGCGAAGGAAAAGGGCAAGATGCGAAATCTGAAGTAAATGTGCGCCAGCTAACAAAACAGTGGTTCTACAGGATGATACTAAATGGGGAGAAAATATTGCGTTCGTGGATGGTTTATTCACTCCCCAGTAAGAAATTGTACTACTTTTGCTGCAGTTTGTTTGCTGTTAATGTTACAGAATCAGCTTCTAAATTTGTTACTGGTTTTGATAAGTGGTGGAAACTGACACCAAAAGTAAAAAATAAATGATGCATTAGAAGAGCACCTAGTTTGCCTTGAAAAATGAAAAGCATTTGCAGCAGGACTTAGGCTACACAAAACAATTGATGCAGAAAGTATTGCTGTGGTTTAGTGTGACACTTTTTTTCCTGTGCGTGAACTTTGCTTGAACCCTAGCACACACGCTCCATTCATAGATGGGCGTGGCCTATTCGTTTGATGTATCTTGTTGACTACCGCCTTTCCAATTAAACATGGTTAGACTGTCTCCCAGTATTTTGTAGAATGCTTGCGATTGTTCTAGAAATGTAAACAAATGCTAAGTAGCTTCTGGAGTTCAGGGCTTACGCGTCGGTAGACCCTCATTTATAAGGGATTGACAGATACAGAGAGACGAAGATTCAGATAGAGATTTTTTAACCTACACTGTGTGCTTATATGTGTTTAGTGGCATTCTTCATTCACCATTATTCATTGGCACATTTACTGTGTTAAATGTGTACCGGTACAAGATCTACCAAACTTTAAGTTGATGATTTGTAATTATATTTATTTTGTTTTATAATTATATAAATACTTAAACAAATTTTATTAATTGTAATAAGTACTGTTTTGGGTGTCGTAATTTTGTTATTGTATTTATATATGGTATCGTCCTTTGTTAGGCACTGTTTGATCGAGCCATAACTTAAAACAAGAGATTAATTTCTCCCAATACAAGTCAGTGCGTAACACTGTGATGGACAGGGAGAAGAGAAAGAGGAGGGATATCCTGCACAGGTCGCTCGACATCACGTTGTTTCTTGTAAAGCAACATCTGGCATTTCGTGGCCAAAACGAAGATGGACCTTCATTGAATAGAGGATACTTTCTTGAAATGGTTGTGATGCTATCTAAAAGAACACCTAATGAGATTAAAGAGGAGTACATCTATAGTAAAAGAATCCGCATCTTACCTTTCCCCAGAAACCAAAAATAAATTTATAAATCATGTGAAGGAGATTCTTATCATAGATATAAAGGCTGCGAGGTATTTTGGAATAATTTTTAACAGTGCACCTGATATATGACACACTGGGCAGATGCCTGAAGTGATCAGATATTTAAAAATCCACAATGGGAAAGTTGAAGTGAGAGATGTGTTTCTTGGATTTGTCCCTTTTTTAGGAGAAAAAAAGAAGATGACCTCAGTTCTTAAATTCTCACTAATTAAAACGTAATGCGCGAGACATATTGATACGCAGAGCTCAAGGTAACGATAATACTGTCTGGAGTCCGTGGAGGATTTCCGGCGAGTCTGAAAAGACATAATGAGAAAGCGGTTTTTACTGGATGTGTGGGCCAGTCGCTTAAAGTGTTGGGTCAATACTCTTATGCCCAAAATGCTTCATGTATTACATTTGTCTGTGCTCTTGAGAGGAGTTTTTCCTTCTTCGCCGCATCTAATCACCGATGGGATGTATTATTTGAACACACTTAAAATGTCTGTGAAAAGACTGTCAGCAACACGTTTCGTTGGAGGGCTCATAGTGCTGCTGTTACAACAGTGAAAGATGAGTTTGATGAATGTGTGGCGTCGATTGAAGTTCTATGTGATCCTCTTGAAAGTTTGGATAAAAGAGTTACAAACAACACAAGGTTGATTTTTATTACATGTATGTGGTTTCACGTTTATCTGCTACCTCTGAGCTGATCTACTTGAAGAAGTTTTTTTCTGACACAGCAGTAGCTGCCGAATTAAGGTTTTACTCTTGACAAAGTGGGGACCAACCTAGAGGCCTTAAGATTGTTTCTGCACGAGAAGCGCGGTCACTTGGTGGGACATGCCATTGAAAGGGCCCTTTTAAAATCAGACCGATATGGAATTTCGGTAGAGAGAAGATTGGGGTTTAAGAAGAAAATGGCAGGAGAACAATAAATAGATGATGGACTCTCACTGCGAGAAGAAACAGCGGAGAGATCCAGGAGTGTATTGATCGCTTTCATTCTGAGCTCCATATCAGATCATCAGCGATCAATGAAGTAGCAGATATGTTTTGGGCTGTTCAACATAAGAGTCTACTATCAGCAAGTGAAGAAGAGTTATAGGTGCCCGTTCCAAAATTAATCGTTATTTATGATGAGTCATCAGAAGATGAACGTTTAAAGGAAATACGAAGGCCTAGAAGAAATGTAAAGGCAGCTGATATTGAATTTCAAAAAGTCATGGATTAATCATTGTTTGATGTTTTGAAATTCATAGCTGAATGGGACTTCCTAGAATCTCTTCCAATACTCTCGCTAGGCCTTCGATTGTTTCTTACGATAGGTGTGTATGGGGCTAAGCAAGAACTATTTACGATCCCCCATGGGACAGTCAAGGTTTCCTGGCCTGGCTCTGAAATCAATCTAAAGTGATACGGTGAAGGATATTGTTTTTGATAAAGTCATTGGAAGGTTTGCAGCTTTGAAGACCAGGAAAGGAACATTTTAAATAAATTAAATTTAATGTAAAACAACTGTAACTTAACGTTGTTACAGTTCTTAAATACATTGACCTCCTGACCTTCAATTAATTTGTCTTTGCTCTTGTCATTGTTATGCTGCGGAAGAATTTTATAAAGAAGAAATTCATCGTGGAAGTCTTGGGAAGAGGGGGGGGGGGGTGACACCATGAGTGTACCGCACCGGGTGACACCAATTCTATTCCTAGCTAGCCTTTTCCGCCAAACAGCACCCCTGTGGCACATACTTTATTTGCGTAATGGGTGCTGGGTGGCCGAGTGGTCTACACTGAGTCAATCCCAAGCTAGTGGACTGGAGTCCAATGCCCAGAATACGCCTAGATAATCATCCCGGTTGGATGGGGCCCTCGTTAACCTTGGATGGTAACTCATCTAAGTGAAGGCAAACTCTGAAATCAAACCCGAAGATGGAGTCCCGTGGGCGGTATGACACTGACACCATGAAAATTCCGAAAACTTCAGCGACATTGAACGCATGAAATGCACAGTGAGACACACATAGACACAATGCTAGTCACCCATTGCATCCTGGTCTACTTCCAGCAGTTTTGACTAACAGACAAGGACGAGACGAGAGAAATTGAACAACTTTCCCTCACTTTAAATCAGGGGTCTCAAACTCAAATCATCGGGGGCCGCAGGAGGCATAGTCTGAGTGAGACTGGGCTGCATCCAGTATTCCACAAAAAAAGCGATTACAAATTCAATTAAGTAAAAATGTTACAATCTGCTCAACCTTTAGTAATAACAAACATGTTAAGGGTTCTCAAGACATAGGCTTCACTTTCTTCATCCTACTGCTTGTTGACCTGACGGCGCAAGTGACCAAGCTGACCGTCACAGAACGGTTGTTACGGAGGAGGGCTCCGGTCCTGACTTATCACGAACTGTGTTGCCTAAGTAGTGGTCAGTACAGGACCGCACCTCTCTGTGATTGATATGGTGGGTGTCTAGGCGTTGGGACAGATAAAAGCACAACGTAGACTTGGACGAAATGCAACAACTCAAACTCCAGGTGTCCAACGATAAGGAAAGTGTGTTTATTTCTAAGATATAAGTTCTTCTAGTCATCTGTAGTCTCCTGATCTCTAGCAACTCTGCCCTAACAACTGCTCAATTCTATCGTAGTTCTTTTCTCCCTCTTCCTCAACTACGTCGTAACTCTGTTCCCTCTACCTATACTAACGTCGTAACTCTTCTCTATCTTCCTCAACCCCCTTTAACTCCGTGAAAGCTCCCTCTTACATGTGATTCTCTACCCCCCATAGGTGGTCCAGGAATGCTATCTAGAAACACACCCCTGCCCCCTAATTTCCATTCAATTAGAATTTCCCGTCGTTAACCGAACAATTCTCACGCGATATCAGGGAGGCCCGAACACAATATTATCGAAAGAAACAACCCCCTCTATCTCAAGATATGAGAGTCTATTAACCTTAACTTCCACCCCCCACCCCCACTCTAACAATGGCGTTCCTAAACTAACAGCAGTTTCCACCCATCCAATAAGTTATCTTAACCACAATGGAGCTCTGTCCTGTAACCACCCCCCCCCCCCCCCCCCCCCCCCCCCCGCCCCCAGTCGTTTGTGACGCTGGCAGGTTTGGAATTTCCCTCACCCGTAAACATTAGCGGCAATTTTAATAGGGAGTCTTTGAGACTGTGCCAGATTTGCTACGATTTACACAATTAAGGTTGTGCATTACCCACTAACTGACCTTCTTAAAATGTTGAAATATGTATATATAATATTCGAGGAGTGTCTTCTCAAAAACCGCACTTTGGCCGCCATGCTTTGTTGCATACAATGCTACAAATAAACCACTTTTGGTCAGATTGTAAATCGAGGTTTACCATTATAATCAACGTCCAAATCTAAACAAACAGAATACATATCAGAATTAGACCAGTCGGTGAGGTTCGGCTGAAACCGTCGCGGTGGGTCACATTATAGATATGAGAATGGGGGGAAAACGCGCGGGCCGCATTAACACTCAATTTGCTGTCATGTCGCGGGCCGCAAAATATCGTCTTGCGGGTCGCAAATGCGGTGGGTCACATTATAGATATGAGAATGGGGGAAACCACGCGGGCCGCATTAACACTCAATTTGCTGTCATGTCGCGGGCCGCAAAATATCGTCTTGCGGGCCGCAAATGGCCCGCGGGCCGCGAGTTTGAGACCCCTGCCTTTAATAAAATACAGCTCAATTCAAGGTAACTTATTAAGTTCTACTGATATTCTATATTTTAGTTCGTTAAAATTCGTTTCAAAAGAAATTTAAAAAAAAATAAAAATTAATTACTTTTCTCATCGGTAATCTTACCTCTACTGCATAATTTCCTCATCACCACCAGTAACAGCAACATTGCAATTCCAGTTAAAATTCGTTTCAAAAGAAAATTAAAAAAAAATAAAAATTAATTACTTTTCTCATCGGTAATCTTACCCTCCCCCCCCCCCTTTATTTTTCCCCCCCCTCGGCCTCGGCGAGGAACAGGCCCTGTAAACAAATAAACGTCTCTTTAAAGTTGAAATAAACAGTTGACGTCATGTGCGTAAAGAAATGTTTTCGGGTCTCGCCTTGACAGAGCGCGTGGGGTCATGGTGGCTTCATCGATAGGGGACGCTCAAGGCCGAGTCAGGGCTAACTTTAGACCAGTGTGGTTGTTGGCGTTTGCGCGGCGATTCTCAACCAGCATGCCGCCATCTCTATCAAAAGTCTGCGGCCCGGTGCTTTAAATTGACCAGCCGAAGACCATGATTATGACATTGAAAAACGCAAACAAACCAAATAATAAGATGCACATTCCTTTATGAGACGAGTGAATGTAATTTTTGGTGAAAAGAAAAAAAAGAGAAGCTTTACGTGTGGTTTTAAAAAGAAAATTGAGAAGTGTCGTGCAGAGGCGTAGCGAGGGTGTTTGGCGCCCGGGGACAAGATTCGCGCCCGGGGACAAGATTCACGCCCGGGGACAAGATCCATTTTAAAGCGCCCTTTTTTTTTTTCAACTCTCAAACCCATTATTTTAATAAATAAAATAATATCAAAGCACATGTTGGCGCCCCTAACTAGCTGGCGCCCGGGGACATCAATCCCCCCTGCCCCCCCCCCTCGCTACGCCTCTGGTGTCGTGTCTTTATCCTTATTTTTTGAGAATGTTTGTCTTTTGACATTTTCTGATCATTTGCTTCTTGTTACTAACATTAAGACTCTTAATACAAATATCCCTTTATTACTTTAATAGTAATGGCAGTGTAAAGTGTGACCCCCGCTTAGCTGATAGTATGATAGGCGCAGGGCCGTATCATCCATAGGGCTGAGTAGGCTAAAGTCTAGGGGGGGGCCAAGAGCAGGGGCCCACGGAGAGCAGGAGCTCACCAGGAGCATGTGCCAACAAGGAGTATGGGCATAACAAGAGCAGGGGCCTAACAAGAGCAGGGGCCCACCAAGAACAGGGGCCCCCAAAGAGCAGTGGCCATCCAAGAGCAGGGGCTCATGCAACTTTTAGCCATACCATGGCAATGCCGTGTAATCGAAAAATTCTATATTTTCAAGGGGCCCTAAGAAGCTCGAAGCCTATGAGGGCCATAGATTAATTTGGCACTGGATAGGCGAACTATCTGTCTGTTGTTCGTCCGTCGAAGTCGACTAGGACCATCGAATCATCCGGTTAGGGGCTGGGGGGAGGGGGTTGGGATTACGGTGAGCTCGTAGGTGGCTTGTTAGACCGATCCTTGCTCGGAATAGTCTATGACACCGTGGGCATGGAATAGTTGCTTCAAGCGATGACCTAATGTTGCTCTTTCGGACAAGCCTGCGTGTTTCAGCTGTGGTTATTCTATTAGCTTCATGGGATTTAGCCCCCTTAATGAGAGCAGCTCTCCACCTTTCTCTGTCCTGGGCTGTCTGCACCCATTGAGTAGGGTTTATGTTGAAGGCCTTTAGTGCCACTTTCAGCGAATCTTTGTAACACTTTTTTTGGCCTCCTTTGGAGCGCTTGCCTATCGTGAGTTCTCCGAAGAATAATTGTTTCGGGAGCCGGTGGTCTGCCATACGGGCTACGTGTCCCATCCAACGGAGCTGAGACTGCATCAGAGTGGTGAAGATACTAGGTAGGTTCGCTCTAGCGAGGACTTCGGTGTCGGGGACTTTGTCTTGCCACCTGATGTCGAGGAGTTTCCTGAGGCAGGTAGTGTGAAAATGATTCAGTTTCTTGGCGTGACGCTGGTAGACTGTCCACGTTTCACATCCATAAAGCAGTGTCGGGAGGACTGCTGCGCTATAGACCTTGAGCTTTGTTTCTCGACTGATACCTCTCCTGTCCCAAACAGTGCTGCGGAGCCTGCCAAATTTTTGCGAGTCTGCCATTCATTTCATCATCCATGACGACATGAAGATCCCAAAACGTCAAAATATACGATACCCATGAAACCACGTCATTTCACCATGAGGTTACTTTAAGCGTTCTCACCTGTTTTCTCTTCATTGTAAGTATAACAGTTTAAACAGTTTATCACAAGAGCATAGTGCCACCAGAGCGTTTAGTACAGTGGTTCTTAACCTGTGTTCGATCGAACCCCAGGGGTTCGGTGAGTCAGTCTCAAGAGTCCGGCGGAGGTCCAGAAAAAAATCAAAAAAAAAAAAAAATCATATTTTATTTTTCCTATTAAGAAGGAGAGTTCGGTGAATGCGCATATGAAACTGGTGGGGTTCAGTACCTCCAAAAAGGTTAAGAACTCTGGTCTAGTAGGTTTTTTTCATATGTTTATCCTCGTAGCTCAAATTTGTGACACTTAAAGCGGCATTTACTTTATAAAAAACCAAAACATGGAAAATACGCGCCTGTATCAGTTCCCTTTATGCCTTTATGCACTGTCGTTTTAAATTGAAAAAAATTCTCTGTTCTCTTTAAGCTTGTTAACGGTATATATGCTAATTTTTTTTTTTACACAAAGCTCAAATGAAAAGAATTGGGTGGGGGGTGGGTGGGTTGGACTATCAGTTTCAAAGTAACAAACCCTAATAACATCTCAGCTTCAAAGTGATTTGAATCACGCGTGGAGCAGACTTTAAGGATCGTCTGACATTCTGGCCAAACGCATTGTCCCCTCTGAGACAGACTGTGCGATAAATTTGAGACGTAAGTCATTTGAATATGTTCTATGTAAATGGCGAAAAGATGTTTTAAGTCCTCTCCAATACATTTTTGGCAATAAAAATTAAGACATTTCCCAGCCATTTTTGTGTGCGTGGAATACTTCGTGAATGTTTATTGAGTGGTCATTCAGATTGTGGATACATGCATCAACCGCCATCATTCCCGTGAAAAAAAAATGTACAATCAAATATGAAAGTAGCCTACACCAGAGGCGTAACGAGAGTGTTTGGCGTCCGGGGACAATATTTATTTTAAAGCGCCCCCTTTATCTTTTTTGAACTCTCAACCCCATTATTTTCATCAAAAAAATAACAAAAAAGCACATTATGGCTCCCCTAACTAGCTCGCGCCCGGGGACCAATGTCCCCCTGCCCCCACCCTCATTTGCTCCGCCTCTGGCTACACTTTTGAAGACAAATAAGACAAACAATCCATGGATAGCACGAGGTGCCCTCCTCGATGGCAGTTTGTCATATCCAACGAGTTGGTCCTCTTTTAAAGGTTTTAAACCATCTCAAAATATTGGAGTTGTGGAAATTACCAGTTTGATTGCACTCGAAATTTAACTCCTTGACTTACCAATACCCCCCCCCCTTTTTTTTTTTTAAACTAAAAAAACAAAGCTCGCAATCGCAATTGCAATTTTTTTCCCCCACCCTCTATAACAGTGGTTCTCAACCTTCCTAATGCCGTGACCCTTTAATACAGTTACTCAGGTTTTGACGACACCCCCCCCACCCCCAAACACAAAATTATTTTCGTTGTTACTTCATAACTGTAGAGTATGTGTGTTTTCATATGGTCTTAGGCGACCCCTGTAAAAGGCCGTTCGATCCCTCAAAGGGGTCGCGACCCACAGGCTGAGAACCGCTGCTCTATAACTATTTTAATTTCCGAACTTCCACCCGCTTTTACACAGCAGATTTATTTCATGAACAACTTTAGAAAAAACAAAAGAAATTATTAATAAAATAATCTCATCTAGTGCAGTTATCGGGAATTTCATTTATCTTCTCCTTGAAAATAAATGAAAAACTTATTTATTTTTTTTCGTGTTGGAAGATTGGGGGGCTGAACATTTGAAAGCATGTGTTGTCATTGGCAATGATTCTACTTTCCAACTTTCAGGTCGATATGTTTTCGTCAAGTGGGTCAGTTAACCGTCCGAAGATTTTTGCCAGTCCGCCAACCAGCCAGCCACCCACGAGCCAAAGCGAAATTAATATAAAGGATTTAAAACACCACATAAAATAATATGAACTTGTTACTGTAAACAAACAACAACAACAATTATTTTTAAAAAAAAACACATTTTTTTTTTAAAACTCACCAAAACCGAACCAACTTTCTCTGCCCCTGAGTCTTCCTTATCGGTGCTTGTTAATCTCTCACCCAGAGTAACAACAGCCCTTTGGTGGCACTTAATGCAGTCCGATGACGCAATCAAAATTGGCATAGTGTCATGTATACGTACCCACTTTTGATTGTATTTGTTTTGGTTGCTGAAATGATCATTAAAAACTGTGCGGCGTGAAGAGAGCAGTGGCGTTTCCAGAAGGGGCTACGCTTACAGAGAATTTAACACAAAAAAAAAAAAAAAATGGAGTGAGTGTCCAAACCAGTGGCGTAAGAAAAGTGGAGGTGCGAAAGGGGGCGGTCCGACCCTGGTTGGAACTTTTCTATGTATTTGTTTTGGTTGCTGAAAAGATCATTAAAAACTGTGGGGCGTGAAGAGAGAAGTGGCGTTTCCAGAAGGGGCTACGCTTAAAGAGAATTTAAAACAAAAAAAAAAAAAAAATGGAGTGAGTGTCCAAACCAGTGGCGTAAGAAAAGTGGAGGTGCGAAAGGGGGCGGTCCGACCCTGGTTGGAACTTTTCTTTTTTATGTAAGTAACGCCCGGGGACCCCTACACCCACTCTAGTGCAGGGCGCTTGCCTGAGACGCCCTTTCTCCTCGTTAAATCACCGCCCCCCCCCCCACAACATTCATCAAACTTATCTGCATGTCTACCCTTTCCTTAACGCTGTAATTTAGCAGACCCGTTCTTAGGAGTTTGGGGACCCTAAGCATGGAGCGTAGGTTGGGGGCCCCGAAGAGAGGGGGGGTCAGGGGTGGAGCTCCCTTGAGCTGAGGAGAAAACACCACCCACCACTGCGGCACCTCCATTCTGCCTTCATCAATGTTTCCTCTTTGCTCGCGTGTAGCCACTAACCATATTGATAATTCCGCCACTAGAGAAAATGTGTACTTCTGAAATATATGGACATATATCGAGGGCGCCTCAAGGGGGGGGGGGCCTCACGTTCCGGGCCCTACGCGGGTGCGTAGTCAGCGTATGCCTAAGAAAGGGCCTGAATTCAGTTATTGTGTTAGCCGGATTTGTTAAGCTACACGTATAATGAAATAAGCCTGAGGTCAGCAAACTCATTAGACAAAAGAGCCATCAATCAAGAGCAGGACGACTAAAAAAAAACACATGTTTTTCGGAGTCAAAACCGATTTGTGGCCGACTGGCCGAGCCGCACGCAGGTCGCTAAAGAGCCGACCACTGCAATAAGCAATTTAAATAAATCCTCCCGATGAAGTACATTAATAGTAATTTCTTCATCATGATGCACAGCGCCCCCACGTGACGTCACAATGAACAGCATCCACGCGTGGCGACATGATGAACAGCGCCCCCACGTGGCGTCATGATGAACGGCACCCCCATGTGGCGTCATGATGAACAGCGCCCCCACGTGGCGTCATGATGAACAGCGCCCCCCACGTGACGTCCCGATGAACAGCGCCCCCCACGTGACGTCACGATGAACAGCGCCCCCAACGTGACGTCACGATGAACAGCGCCCCCACGTGACGTCACGATGAACAGTGCCTCAGTCGTGTGCACATCGTTGACCCCGCTTCTAATAACGCATCAGACCAACCATGCAACACAGCTGAGCCGCAACGTCCACACTAACACACTACCACACCACCACACCACCACACTACCACACTACCTCACTACGACACTACCACACTACCACTTTTTTGTTTCTTTCTTTCTGCAGCCCAAACACAACTACTGAGACGCTAAACAACAATTCACTCAAACGTCATTGGTTAAGACATCGACTCATGACGTCATGCATTCCCTCTTCCCACTTTTAGTGGGGAAAAAAACCCCATCTGAAAGCGGGTCTCAATACATTATTTTTCCGGACGTAAAATTCTTGTTATGATAAGGAATTTAATTTTTTTTTTTATTTTACGACTCCGATTATGACAACACTGACGAGACTCCACAAAATTCCGACTCATCAATCTCGTTCTCGCTAACCCTTGGAGTGCTGCCGTACGGCCAAATTAGATCGATAGCCCTAGTGGTACAGCGAAAAATTTCCACTCAGTTCTCCCGTCTCACCTACGACGGGATTTTTCCACAGCGAACGGGAAGTACGCGAGCACCCCTGGCGGGGGTTTCTTGTTAAAATTTTCCACTCCCGAACGAGTTGTTGTGTTTTCTGGGCCACAGCGACCCAGAAATGCAGTAAAACCTTCCCCCCCCCAACCCGTTCACCGCCGCCCCCACCCCCCGCCCAGCCCCCAGAACCGCTCGTGACACAGTTACCCCCTTTCGTGTTTGTACCGCTGCTCTTGGCTATCTTTTCTCTTTAGCACTCCGTATCGCGTTTGTTGGGGAGGAGTTAATTCGCCCCGCGGTCTACTTGTAACTATTTTAAAGTACGGAGACGTTGCCCCCACAAAAAAAATAAATAAAAATGCTTCGCTTTTCACTGCGGTTGTATTTTTTGTTCCGTGAGTGAACAGCGGCAAGCGTGGATATTTTGTCAATACTGGCACGCGCATTGTTGCTCACACCACACGAGAAGACACAGCTGGGAGAGAGGTCACGTGGATTCATTTGTTATAAAAAAAAAAAGACACCAAAAAAAAAAAAAAAAAAAAAAAAAAAACAACGAAAAAAAAAAAAATAAAAAAAAAAAAAGACAACAAAAAAAAAAAAAAACGAGAAGTTACCGGGGGAAAAAAAGTGAAAAATTCTTATAATATGTGAGTAGGATAATATATTTTTTTTTCGGTCATGTTTATCCATTTGTTTTCTACACATATCACGTACGTAGGGTTAACACCCCGACTTACCGTAAGCATTTTAACACTGAAGAAAAATAGATTAAGCGTAGCTATATACTAATTATATATACATGAGAAACTGCATGACAAAATGTATTGTAAAACTTAAATGTATAGATAGGCTTATAGTTATATGAAAGTGGATAAATAACCCTGAGAAGTAGACCTAACCCAGGACGCAGGGACGTCGTTTGGGTAGGCCAGGGGAGGGGCATTTGCATCCCCCACCCCTTGCATTTGCAAGATTTTTTTGTCCCCCTAGGTTTCAGTATCTAGAACAGCAGATAACCAAACTTGGCAGAAAATAAATAAGGGAAAAAAAATTGAAAGAAATAAAAATAGAAAACATCAATTACAATATGGCAATTCTTATTAAAATTGCTAAGTACTGCTACGCCTTTAGTCAATAAACAACTGAACAAGCCGGGGTAAATTTTGGTTTTGCGCACCCCCCCCCCCCCTGACAGCACTGATATGAAGTCCCTGGTAGGAAGGGGGTGGCACTGAAGTCAACAATCTCCAGTATCCAGTCAGTTACACGTAAAATATACTAGGCCTATATCACAGCGGCAACAATGTTACAGTAGTTTTCGCCACTTACCCCCGTTACCGTAACTGGGGCATCTCTCCGAGTGTCGGGTCACGTGTCTTGCTGCACTGTTCCTGGAAGCGCCCGTGTGCAAAATCATAGTAGGCACAACTCAAAACATAAAGATATAAATATATTTTTTTTAAAATAATCATAATCATTCTTTTTTTTTTTTTTTTTTTTTTTTTTTTTTTTATTTTTTTTTTTTTTTTTTTTTTTTTTTTTTTTTTTTTTTTTTTTTTTTTTTTTTTTTTTAAATCTTAAAAATAAATCGGGTAGCAGGTTTATGCCATTTATGTTGTTGAGCTCAAGGCCACACCATCTTAGGCTTGCCTCCAAGGATACCTCCTTTATGACATACAACCCAAGTCGCGTGTTTGAGGTGTTTGTTTTGTTTATAAGTATCGATATTAGGCGCGAAGTACGATGTTTTGACGGAGGCCAGGTAGCTGATCGGTCTGGTCCTATCGATCAAGGCCAATGTTTCTTTCACTAAATTATTTTCTGAATCTGGTGTAGGGTTTCTCTTTGCGCCCCTGTGGGGGGGGGGGCGCGACGTGCAGGGGGCGGGGGGGGGGGGGAGGGGGTAAGGTTATCTCGGGTTAAAAAAACGGGGATAAAGGGTTTCTCTTTGCGCCCCTGTGGGGGGGGGGGCGCGACGTGCAGGGGGCGGGGGGGGGGCGGATGGGTTAAAGTTATCTCGGGATAAAATAACTGGGATATCTCGGGATAAAATAAATTATATTTAAAATATAGAACAAACTGAATGAACAGGTAACTATAAAAGATAGAGCTGTATAAAAATTCTTTTTAAAATTTTGATTTAATTTAAAAAAAAAAAAAGTCTTTTAATGAAGGAAAAAAAAAACAAGTTAGGGATTTTTGTAAGCACGCGTTCCCATGGGTCGTTAACCCCCACCCCACCCCCCACCCCCGGCACCCACCCCACACACACGGGTTTACACGTAGGGTTTGAGAAATCCTCATCTGGGAGTGTGGAGATTGTGCCAAGAGTCAAATCTGTGGCCAATGGCCTTGTGTCCAGTTGGGCGCAAAAAGCCCCGCTGTGTCAAACGAACGAGGGACAGTTAAGTTAATCAGGTCTCCGAAACGCCCTGTGGTCACGCCCCACCATCGCCACGGTCACACATCTGCTAGGTATTGAACTGATGTCGATGCCATTGAAAGCATTCTATCAACACATTGTTAGAGGCGTTACAAAGGTTGGTGTCACCCCGTGCGGTAAATTCATGGTGTCACCACCCCAAACAAAAAAAAAAAAAAAAAAAAAAAAAAAAAAAAAAAAAAAAAAAAAAAAAAAAAAAAAAAAAAAAAAAAAAAAAAAAAAAAAAAAAAAAAAAAAAAAAAAAAAAAAAAAAAAAAAAAAAATGGACTTAGGGGTAAGAATGTTTTTTTAAAAAAATGCAATTAAATTTCAACTTTCTATTGAAACATTAATCTAAACAGTTAAAATTTAGCTTTCTTGTCTTCAAAGATGCCAACCTGCCTGTCAATCACGTCATCAAACCTGTCAATCACTTCATTTAACATGTCAATCACTTCATTTAACCTGTCAATCACTTCATCAAACCTGTCAATCACTTCATCCAACCTGTCAATCACTTCATTAAACCAGTCAATGACTTCATCAAACCTGTCAATCACTTCATCAAACCTGTCAATCACTTCATTAAACCAGTCAATGACTTCATCAAACCTGTCAATCACTTCATCAAACCTGTCAATCACTTCATTAAACCAGTCAATGACTTCATCAAACCTGTCAATCACTTCATCCAACCTGTCAATCACTTCATTAAACCAGTCAATGACTTCATCAAACCTGTCAATCACTTCATCAAACCTGTCAATCACGTCATCAAACCTGTCAATCACTTCATTTAACATGTCAATCACTTCATTTAACATGTCAATCACTTCATTTAACCTGTCAATCACTTCATCAAACCTGTCAATCACTTCATTTAAACTGTCAATCACTTCATTTAACCTGTCAATCACTTCATCAAACCTGTCAATCACTACATCAAACCAGTCAATCACTTCATTAAACCTGTTAATCACTTCATCAAACCAGTCAATCACGTCATCCAACCAGTCAATCACTTCATCAAACCAATCAATCATTTCATTAAACCAGTCAATCACTTCATCAAACCTGTCAATCACTTCATCAAACCTGTCAATCACTTCATTTAACCTGTCAATCACTTCCTTAAACCTGTCAATCACGTCATCAAACCTGTCAATCACTTCCTTAAACCAGTCAATCACTTCATCAAACCAGTCAATCACTTCATCCAACCTGTCAATCACTTCATCAAACCTGTCAATCACTTCATTAAACCTGTCAATCACTTCATCAAACCTGTCAATCACTTCATCAAACCTGTCAATCACTTCATCAAACCTGTCAATCACTTCATTAAACCTGTCAATCACTTCATCAAACCTGTCAATCACTTCATCAAACCAGTCAATCACTTCATCCAACCTGTCAATCACTTCATCAAACCTGTCAATCACTTCATTAAACCTGTCAATCACTTCATCAAACCTGTCAATCACTTCATCAAACCAGTCAATCACTTCATCCAACCTGTCAATCACTTCATCAAACCTGTCAATCACTTCATTAAACCTGTCAATCACTTCACCAAACCAGTCAATCACTTCATCAAACCTGTCAATCACTTCATTAAACCTGTCAATCACTTCATCAAACCAGTCAATCACTTCATCCAACCTGTCAATCACTTCATCAAACCAGTCAATCACTTCATCAAACCAGTCAATCACGCCATCCAACCTGTCAATCATTTCATCAAACAAGTCAATCACTTCATCAAACCAGTCAATCACGTCATCCAACCTGTCAATCATTTCATCAAACCAGTCAATCACGTCATCCAACCTGTCAATCATTTCATCAAACCAGTCAATCACGTCATCAAACCTTTTAATCACTTCATCAAAGATAAAATCCATCCACTTTCAACACACAAAATACCGCCATACCAGAAACACTGGACTGTTTCATACTAGAGGTTAACCCATGGCAAACCTAGGCTATGGCTTAGGGCGCAATAGTCGGTGGGAGGGGGGGGGCGTAGATGCTGACCCCGGGTGAACCTAGGCCATGACTTAGGGCACAACAGTCGGTGGTGGGGGGTGGGGCGTAGATGCTAACCCAGGGTGAACCTAGGCCATGGCTTAGGGCGCAGCAGTCGGTGGTGGGAGAGCGTAGATGCTAACCCAGGGCGAACCTAGGTCGAAAATCTCCTCTTAAAAAAAACAAGACAGCAACCTGAAAATAAGGAGATATTTCCCATTGTTGGTTGAGAAACATATTGACAGGTTCTTTGCAATTTTAGTCGTAGTCACATATAAATAGCTTGTAAGTTTAGAAGTATATTTTGGGGCAACATCCAAAGCCGTCTTGGGCCGCAAGCTCCCGCGGGCCGCGGGTTGGACACCCCTGTGATAGAGCTTTAATGGGCGGTATGTACAGTATAACATTATCAATAGCGTAACTTAGGGGGGTGGCGTTCTATGTGCGTGGGGTTTTGCATTGGGCGTGCAGACTGCACCAGGTGACACCATCGCAGAGCGTGCCACCAAATGACTCCTCTCCACACACACACATCTAATGCATAATGTAGATAAAATTATTACACCATTTAATTTTATCCTGGGGCCGTCGCTTTCTTCTTGCCCCCCCCCCCCCCCCCCCCCCCCCCCCCCCCAACTCCTCTCCACACACACACATTTAATGCATAAAGTAGATAAAAATATTACACCATTTAATTTTATCCTGGGGCCGTCGCTTTCTTCTTGCCCCCACCCCCCCCCCCACCAAGGTACGCCAGAAGACTGTGGTTTAGGACCATAAGAGGATTTCGTTTTCGCTAGTTTCCACCTTAACTCTGTTACTATTATTTCTCTCCCTTTGCTCTATCGGTCGTCTCAAACGATAACTAGAAACATCAAGTTGTCTCAAACGTAAACTAGAAACATCAAGTTGTCTCAAACGATATGTAGAAACATCAAGTCGTCTCAAACGATAACTAGAAACATCAAGTTGTCTCAAACGATAACTAGAAACATCAAGTTGTCTCAAACGATATGTAGAAACATCAAGTCGTCTCAAACGATATGTAGAAACATCAAGTCGTCTCAAACGATAACTAGAGACATCAAGTTGTCTCAAACGATAACTAGAAACATCAAGTTGTCTCAAACGATAACTAGAAACATCAAGTTGTCTCAAACGATATGTAGAAACATCAAGTTGTCTCAAACGATATGTAGAAACATCAAGTCGTCTCAAACGATAACTAGAAACATCAAGTCGTCTCAAACGATAACTAGAAACATCAAGTTGTCTCAAACGATAACTAGAAACATCAAGTCGTCTCAAACGATAACTAGAAACATCAAGTTGTCTCAAACGATAACTAGAAACATCAAGTTGTCTCAAACGATAACTAGAAACATCAAGTCGTCTCAAACGATAACTAGGAAACAACAAGTTGTCTCAAACGATAACTAGAAACATCAAGTTTCAACCATGGACATTAGTTGCTCACTTGAATGAAATCCGCACGTGTAAACAGAAGATTCTAGATGCACTTTCCACCCCACAAACGCGTCTGTGTGTTGTGGGACTTCGCAATGATTCTTTTTAATTGTCAAGAGAAAGGATAAATTGGAAAATAAAAATTAAATTGGATTATTTTAAACGTCATTTTAAGAGCCCCCCCCCCCACACACTCTTTTTTGTATTGAAAATAGTAATTAAAATAAGATTCCTACAGTGTAGAGCGCAATGCGGCATCGTCACACCACGAAGAGACATTTGACATCGTTACACACCACAACGTGACGTCATTTGAACTGTCATCAAATGTCTACGCTTGATTTCAAGTTTTTTTTTTTAATTCCCAATTTGTACTTTTTTTAAAAATTAAAAAGAAATACTCCCCCCCCCCTCTTTCCCCCCCTCCCCCCCCTGCCCCTGTTAATGATATAGTTAAACTTAATTTAAGCTGTGACCTAGGCCCGCAGGAATACGCCCACAAGAATTTGTTATTTCATGTCACGCATCTAGAATATGTCCTGCATTACAATGACTTGGTGCGGGTTACAAGTACCC
>CAXITT010000173.1:791243-803593 GCA_964033795.1 Lymnaea stagnalis
CCCCCCCCCCCCCCCCACGGAACACACACACACACACACACCAGTGGCGTAGCGAGGGTGTTTGGCGCCCGGGGACAAGATTTGCGCCCCGGGGACAAGATCCATTTTTAGTGCCCCCTTTTTTTTTTCAACTCTCAAACCCATTATTTTCATCAATAAAATAATATCAAAGCACATTTTGGCGCCCCTAACTAGCTGGCGCCCGGGGACATCTGTCCCCCCCCCTGCCCCCACCACGCTACGCCTCTGACACACACACACATACAAACACAGACACACACAACAAGTTTCATGTTACACGCAATGCTCTGTTTATGTATATTAGTTCATAAAATTTGTCAACAAAACAGCTATTAGGCACTAAAGATTAGGCACTAGACACTAGGCACTAGACACAACTTTTGGTCGACTTTTTAGAAAATGTTATAATATAACTTTGAGCTTGTAAACAGTTTTTTTTTTAAAATTTAAAATCTGAACTGCTGTCCAAAATCATCACACAAATATGGTAAACAAATGTTGTGGTTTTGTGTTTCTTTAAATTTGAGAGAACTACTTTATGGGAAACAGAAAAACAGTACTCACACAAAAATGTTTTTTTAATGTTATCTATATAATTATATTTAAAAAAAAAAATCAAACAAAGCAACAACTGAACAAAAATAAATAAATGTTTTTTTTGTTTAGTTTTTTTTAAATCTGCGTGTTTAGTTTCTTTCGTTGTTTTATTTCGTAAATGTCACATTTGGTAACGGGTCGACTTTTTCAATTTCTCACATTTGTATGTTCTCCTTTTTAAACTCTTCCTCTGTTTTCGCTCTAATCAATTCCTCGTGTGTCTATGCCCTGCTTTTCAGTACCCCCATAAGTAAAACCGTATGCACTGTGTCCACAGGGGGGCATCTACGTGCTTCAGATCATGGACTGGTACTGCGCCAGCTTCTCTCTGATGTTGATTTCCCTGACCGAATGTCTAGCTCTTTCCTGGGCCTATGGTAAGCCATTTTTTACTGGAGTATGACATGTTAAGGAAATGTACAGTTACACAGTGTTCAAGTCACCTCCTCCTTCGTCACCTCTGTATAATCAGTCATAAGTTGTTGGCGTACAACAGCACAGTTTGAGATTAGTGAGCCCAAATCAGAACCTCTAAGATAGGATTTCTTCTCTGACACCATGGTGACGTCTTTCAATGCGTGTGATCTCCCTTTTCTTCCCTTTTGTTATTTCCCTTCGCTGTTTATCTTAGTGTGTTTGCTATAATGAGGCAAAAACCAGTGATGTCAGGTGTTTAGAGTTTTGAGAAAAAATTGATAATTAAGTTTGAACATTACTCATGCCGGTATAAAAATGTCAAGATGTCTAAATATTTATTTATTGGCTACACTGCTTTTTCAGTGGGGTTTCTGTGCCATATTAATCTAATGAATGGCCAGTAGCCACAGGGGAGATTACTTTAAAATTTCTGGGAAAAAACTTGACATCATTGGGTTTTCCCCTTGAAACCTTCTAAATGTTAAGTTTAAATTCCGGTTATTTTGCGTTTAACTGACGAGGGCCAATAGCCTTAAAACCAAACCGTTTTTACTTGTGCTTTTTCTATGTTCATTTAATCTTTTGACTCGCACCTTACACAAACAGCTCATGTCTTTAACAAGAACATTAGGCTGTGTAAGTTGGAGAAGAATTCAACAAGATAGATCCAAAACTGCTTTTTAAAAATTTATTTAATCTACGATATAAACTTAGCTTTTGGTTCGGGGCTGGCAAAATCTTTGGCCGGCTAGTTGACCCACTTCCCGTTAACCTATTGAGCTGAAACTCGGCACATAGACTCAATGCCGATGACAACATATTCAGTCAATTTTTCAGCCCCATCCCCAGCCTCAACTACCAAAAAATCAGTGGTTCCTGTTTTCAAGCGGAAGAAGATGAAAATATAATGCCACTGATTTCACAATAATAAAATTCCCGATAACTGCGCTAAATGAGATTCTGTTTTTTTTTTTAAATGTCGCAAGTGCGTTTGATGTGTAATATTTTCTATTTTTGTCTAAAATGGTGAAGTAAATCTAAAACTTTGTTTTTATGGTTTGTTTAATTTAAATTAATTTGCGCACAATTATATCATGCCACTGTGTTGTCGGGCATGAGGTCAACACAACATTGAAATAATGTTAATAATGACATACATGGTAACATAATGTTGTTTGATAATTGTGTCCGTCTGCACCACAGGAGTTGACAACCTGTACCGGGACATCGCACTCATGACAGGCAAGGAGCCCCACTTCTGGTGGCGGTACATGTGGAAGTACATCACGCCTGCTGTGATCTTAGTGAGTACATGACATCGTGTCTTATGGCACGCGTGATAAGATTTGACCTGAAGACATCTCGTCTGATGTCATCCAAGATGACCAGTCTGTGGCTGTATGCCTCATAAGACAGAAAATAATAATAAAAAAAAAAAAAGATTTAACAAAAAAATGTTAACATTTGTTTAACATTACTTCTACACAACCTAAAAATTTAGAAACAATTCAGAATTACACCATTCAACTCTGGCATTCATGGTCTAATATGGTGCAGATTTTTGTCTCTAGAGCATACAGTTGGTTTTTTTTTGTTGCATTTTTCTTCCGTAAACAATTTGTGTATTACTATGTATATGTTTCGACACCAGAAAAAAAATCAGATTACTGCAGACTTTGCGACTAAAGAACATATATCAGATTACATTAGACATTTGATGTTGCAACCACAGAATATATATCAGATTACATTAGACATTTGATGTTGCAACCACAGAACATATATCAGATTACATTAGACATTTGATGTTGCAACCACAGAACATATATCAGATTACATTAGACATTTGATGTTGCAACCACAGAACATATATCAGATTACATTAGACATTTGATGTTGCAACCACAGAACATATATCAGATTACTGTAGACATTTGATGTTGCAACCACAGAACATATATCAGATTACTGTAGACATTTGATGTTGCAACCACAGAATATATATCAGATTACATTAGACATTTGATGTTGCAACCACAGAATATATATCAGATTACATTAGACATTTGATGTTGCAACCACAGAACATATATCAGATTACTGTAGACATTTGATGTTGCAACCACAGAACATATATCAGATTACTGTAGACATTTGATGTTGCAACCACAGAATATATATCAGATTACATTAGACATTTGATGTTGCAACCACAGAATATATATCAGATTACATTAGACATTTGATGTTGCAACCACATAATATATATCAGATTACATTAGACATTTGATGTTGCAACCACAGAATATATATCAGATTACATTAGACTTTTGATGTTGCAACCACAGAATATATATCAGATTACATTAGACTTTTGATGATGCGACTACAAAACATATATCAGATTACATTAGACATTTGATGTTGCAACCACAGAATATATATCAGATTACATTAGACTTTTGATGATGCGACTACAGAACATATATCAGATTACATTAGACATTTGATGTTGCAACCACAGAATATATATCAGATTACTGTAGACTTTTGATGATGCGACTACAGAACATATATCAGATTACATTAGACATTTGATGTTGCAACCACAGAATATATATCAGATTACTGTAGACTTTTGATGATGCGACTACAGAATATATATCAGATTACTGTAGACTTTTGATGATGCGACTACAGAATATATATCAGATTACTGTAGACTTTTGATGATGCGACTACAGAATATATATCAGATTACTGTAGACTTTTAATGGTGCGACCACAGAACATATATCAGATTACATTAGACTTTTGATGTTGCAACCACAGAATATATATCAGATTACTGTAGACTTTTGATGATGCGACTACAGAACATATATCCGATTACTGTAGACTTTTGATGGTGTGACCACAGAACATATATCAGATTACTGTATACTTTTAATGGTGCGACCACAGAACATATATCCGATTACTGTAGACTTTTAATGGTGCGACCACAGAACATATATCCGATTACTGTAGACTTTTAATGGTGCGACCACAGAACATATATCCGATTACTGTAGACTTTTAATGGTGCGACCACAGAACATATATCCGATTACTGTAGACTTTTGATGGTGTGACCGGAGAAATATATCAGATTACTGTAGACTTTTGAGTGACTGAAAGTAAACAACAAAAAGAAGCTTGAATTTGATCAGTGTTGACTTTTGCCTCTCTACAGTTCATCTGGGCTTTCAGTGTGGTCACCCTAGGACCAGTGACCTACGGGAGCTACGTCTACCCCGAATGGGCCATCGCATTCGGTTGGTTCCTTGGGGTCATCTCTGTCGTGCCCATTCCTGTGGTGGCCGTTTATAAAATTATGAAGACGGATGGTCCTTTTTTGCATGTGAGTTTTGTTCAAAGTAATTTGTATATATATATATATTATTATAGTCTGGATTTCTTTGTTTTGCATTCAAAATGTTAACAAATGTTCACAGTTTGCGTCCCTTCTCTATCCCTCATATTGGTGATGCATCTGCTATCTTAGACGCTAAACAAATTCAAATAAAAAGTGTTCTGAAGTCCAGATGCTCTTGGCGGTCTGTTCTAAATCCGTAAAATATAAATATTGCACTGGTACATCAGAAACGCAATATCTACGGAAGATCTCCAGTACCAACAAAAATTTTAACAAATAAATCCAAAAGTATTAATGTGTAGAAGACACCATTAGGGGCAACACATCTGTAACACCCCTCGGAGACGTGATATACCATCCAGGTGGTAGTAATACTGTTAAACATTCGTCATGGTTGATGATACGTTGTTCTTATAAGCAAACAGGCAGTTTAAAGAGATTGTCTTGTGCAGACCTTTGTGTGACCCTTGTGTTTTCAAACCCATTCATGGTGGTGCATTGTGGTAGCTCGATTAATGTGCTGTGGTGGTAGCGAGTGCTCCTACGTCATTAGGGAGCGTAAACAACCAGCTGCATCTTTTAAAGTGTGACATATGTAATCCACTAAAGTGGGGAGGGGCTTGTTTAGGGTCGTCAATATCCCACCCCAACCTTTACCAAAGTCCAAATAACAGGTGAACATTAGAAGAAGAAAAAAAATGGAAGCATAAGAAACAAGCTTCAAAAAGCAGCCATTTAATTAAAACATACAATGATAAATGATTCTTCCTACTCTTTTCATTTTGTATTGGACGGAGAACTGTTTCAACATTTTAAAAATAATTTTTGAACAATTATTTCTGTTGCAGCGCGTGAGGTATTTGCTGAAGTCAGATTACACCTGGGGACCATCACAGCCAGAGGATCGGAAACGTTACATCGCAGCCATGGAGTCTGCTGAGCTGGAAGAGGTCACGGCCATAGAGAAAACCAGCTTGTCCAACATGGACGATTGTGACGAAATCAGTATTGCGTTTCTACACAAACGCTAGAAAAAAACAACAACAAAAAAACAAAGAATCGAGAAGATTGTAATGGGATCAAATTTTCCTTTTTTTTTTTCCTGATAGTCAACAGCTGAAACTGTGATGAGAAGTAGATATTTATTTCGTAGAGAGCCAAGGACAAAATTTTTAAAAATTCAGGATTGGGATCTAATCAAATTTCAATCTTCGAAGGAACGAATGTCTGAACTGGGACTAGGATATGTTTTTAACAAATTTCATGTATAGGCTAATTATGTAAAAATAATTTTGTATTTTACAGATTATAATTATAATACTTTAAATGCTTTTTGTTTATTTTTTGTTGATGGCCTGTCAGGTTTTTTCCCCTGTTTATGTCAAAGTTTTTATGTTAAAATAAATTATTTTTAATTGTAATTGTAATTCACGGAAAATGTACAAACTCCAAGTTGGAAAACAATATTAATTAGAAGTGTGGTGAGATGTGGTTAAATAGACATGTATTCTTTAGGTGAGATGTGGTTAAATAGACATATATTCTTCATAGCTTTATTAAACTTTTATTCATAAGGACATTAGCATGTTTTTTTTTTATAAACCAGTCTTGTCCACATGCAAAAGACCACGGTGTTATTATCCCTGGCAAGACTAAAAGCCTTGTCTATTTAAAGAACTTTTTTTTTTATAATTGAGAATAAACTTTTTACATTGTTAATATTCATCCTCATTAATTCATAGAGTAATTGTATCTAATTTCCACATAAACAAATAGAGTTAACATCAAAATTTTTCATTGTGTGAATGAATTGATTAGATCTATTAATTGGTGTATTTGCTATGATAATCTAAAAATAAATTAAATTTTTTTTATTTGTATTTGAAAAAAAAAAAAAAAAAGACATTTAAATTAATAAAAACTCATAAATTAAAAATAAAAACATGCTGATCAACTGTCAGTGAGTTCATTCTACTTGAAATGTTTAAACACGTAGTAGAGTGATAGAATCACTATTTATTTTCATGCCCTCTTCAAACTGTTGAAGATTTATTTCTCACCCAAAGGAATCAAGAATGTTCCCTTGGGAATCAAGAATGTTCCCTTGGGAATCAAGAATGTTCCCTTGGGAATCAAGAATGTTCCCTTGGGAATCAAGAATGTGCCCTTGGGTGAGAAATAAATCTTTTTTTCTTCTTCCCTCATTCCACCAGCGCTCAATTTGAGGCCCTAAATAATGACCAGTGGTGGATGAAGACATTGTCAGGCACTACATTAAAAAAATAAAAAAACTTAAAAACATGTACTGGTATGCAATATCAATTTTTTTTTTAATTTAGTAGCAAATTATCTAAAGTGAAGTTAACGATTTATTGTAAAATGAATAGAATTTGTGATTACACATTATCTGTCATTCACCTTAATCTGATTCAATGGGTTTTTTTTCCTTTTGAGCCCTCCTCGAGATTGGGAGGACCTAATATTATATTTTATGAGTAAATCTACCCAGGTAAAGGCTCCACACTTGTCTTTCTAAATCTGTTTTATTACTGCAAAAAGTTATTTGTTTTGTCCACATTTCAGAGATTGAATCTTTCAAAGCCAGCATATCATAACTTTTCTTATGCTTAGAATGTTCAAGAATTAAGCTGATGGACATTTTAACATCTGTTATATGTTGATATTATTTCTATTATTTGTAAAAATTTGTTCTTGTTGAAATAATAATGTAGCACTGTTATACGTTGTTGACGATGATATGAATGGATCTCTTGTATATTGTGATTTGTATTTAAATTGCATGAAAGCAAATATTTTATTTTATTTTTTTTAAACTTCTCTCAGTTGTGCATCCCAAAACATTTTATTTTGCACACCAATATTTTACGCACCACCAAATGATATTTATATTTATATAATTTTTGAAAAGAATAAAAATTTGAAATCAGTTATGGTATTGAAGGTATCCTTTAAAAGATATCCCAATATACAGTTCAAAAATACATTTTTTCTATTCAAATTTAACAAGATCTGTAAAGTGAAGTCCACTTAATTTTTTTTTATTTATGTAAACATTTTCTATTGATGTAAACATTTTTTTAAAATCTATGTTAACAGCTGATACTACAGGGAATGCTTTCTACAAGCTAGAAAATTTGGTGTAAATTTTTCTAGTCTCTAGTCTTTTATACATATGGTGTGTAACACGGGTCGGGTCTACTGGTCCACAGGAGCTGCATCAATTTATGTTTACCAAAAAGGGGTTTCTATTTTTGTTTACTATTTCATTTGTTATACAAATTATTTGCTGGGAACACATTTCATTTGATGATCTCTTTGTTGCTTTAAGATTGCATTTAGGTGTTGTTGTTTTTTTTTTAAATTCAGGGGAGGGAAGAAGGGGATAGGGTTGGAGTTAACTTTCATTGTCTTTGAAAAAAGTAGATTTGTTTACAGCCACTGAATTAACAAAAAAAAAAAAAAAAAAAAAAAAAAAAAAAAAAAAAAAAAAAAAAAAAGCTAACAGTCACAATTGACACAATATCTTTGCTCTTCAAGTTTTTTGGGTTGAACAAAACAACATGCAAATAATGAGTTAGATTAGAAAAGTAGCTTAATTAAAAACTTTTCACAAAATTCTTTAAATGACCTGGTGTATCTGAAACTGTGGACAGTGGTCAGTGAAGGGCGCTTAATGGTGTTGTGGGGGGGCTACAGGCAAACTTAAATTTTTTTGAAAAGGTTGTCTCCCCCAGCTGCGATATAACGTCAGCCAATCTTGTCATGTTTATGCAATGTATTTTATATCTATGATTGAACATCTGGACATCTTGTGACCTACTAACAAATCCTGGTTCATCAGTTTTAGGAATAATGTTAACAATTTTGTTAATTTTTAAATATTTTTTTTAGTTCAGTGATAAGATCAATTTTATTCAATGTATAATGACTTGAAACCATGGCAACATAAAAATGATTCAAACTTGATTTCAAATGAATAAAAATAAATTTTGTTATTTCATGCCCCCATGAGGGAAAGAAAACTTCTTTTTTTTTTTTATAACAAGGTCAAGGTCAGCCCTTATTCATTCATTTCATTTCATGAGCGAAAAATATAAATTTTTCTTCACTATCGGTACTAAAAATAAATGAAGACTAAAAGTTTAAAAAAAAAACAAAACAAAAAAACAAAAACAAAAAACCTTAAAAAATGTATACCGAAACTGTAATGGACCACTAAAACAGGTGTACCAGGACAACATACAGATGTCCAGATTTTGTTGTCTACTGTAAATAACAGAGTTTGCAAACCAAGTATATTGTCAGACAGTATTATACTTCTAATTATTGCTCCATTATTATTATTATTATTAAAATAATTGTTTGATAACTTTTCTAATTATTTATGTTTTTTCTCATCTCATTCATTTGTTAAAAAAAAAAATTACTATATAAATTTATGCTAATCATCCGTTCACCAAGGATAGATATCAAGGGCTTTTCAAAGACCGAAATTAAATTATTATCAAGAATAAATATCTCCGTGTACTATAGGTCTAAAGGTTCTTTAAAAAAGAAAGGAAAAAAAATTAATTTAAAAACTAAAATTGATTCATTCACAAGACTACCACCAATTGTTGGTATTGGCAATAACTTGGATATCAAACAAATACAAAATTTAAAAAAAACTAATTTTTCTTTTTTTTTTTTTTTTTTAAAGAAAACTTATTGTCCTAAATTTTCTCACAACTTTTTGATAATTACAAAATAATTCTGCCCTGCCCACAGAATTAAAGAAAACTTATTGTCCTAAATTTTCTCACAACTTTTTGATAATTACAAAATAATTCTGCCCTGCCCACAATAATCTCAAACGTACTAGCGTATCATCCCAACCAAAGATTTAAAGAATAATCTCAAACAAACTAGCTTGCCATCCCAACCAAAGAGTGAACAAATAATCTCAAACAAACTAGCTTGCCATCCCAACCAAAGGTTTAAAAATAATCTCAAACAAACTAGCTTGCCATCCCAACCAAAGGTTTAAAAATAATCTCAAACAAACTAGCTTGCCATCCCAACCAAAGATTTAAAGAATAATCTCAAACAAACTAGCTTGCCATCCCAACCAAAGGTTTAAAAATAATCTCAAACAAACTAGCTTTCCATCCCAACCAAAGAGTGGAAAAATAATCTCAAACAAATTAATTTAAAGAAATTATCATTTTAAAAAAAAATTAACTTTTCCTCTGTTCCCTTGTATTTTGGTCATGTGACCCCCCACGTCTTAATTTTGCTGGACTTTGACGTAGTGCCTCCTGACTGGTGTTGTTTGACTGCCCACGAACAGGATTACACAGGCAGCTCTGGGGGGGGGGGGGTCGATCATTATATGACTTAACCCCATGGGTGTCAGTTTAATAAACCCCTGCCACAAACGGGGGGGAGGGGGGGGGGGGGAGGCGATCATTATATGACTTAACCCCATGGGTGTCAGTTTAATAAATCCCTGCCACAAACGGGGGTGAGGGGGGGAGGGGGAGTCGATCATTATATGACTTAACCCCATGGGTGTCAGTTTAATAAATCCCTACCACAAACGGGGGTGAGGGGGGGAGGGGGAGTCGATCATTATATGACTTAACCCCATGGGTGTCAGTTTAATAAATCCCTACCACAAACGGGGGTGAGGGGGGGAGGGGGAGTCGATCATTATATGACTTAACCCCATGGGTGTCAGTTTAATAAATCCCTACCACAAACGGGGGTGAGGGGGGGAGGGGGAGTCGATCATTATATGACTTAACCCCATGGGTGTCAGTTTAATAAATCCCTACCACAAACGGGGGTGAGGGGGGGAGGGGGAGTCGATCATTATATGACTTAACCCCATGGGTGTCAGTTTAATAAATCCCTACCACAAACGGGGGTGAGGGGGGGAGGGGGANTAACCCCATGGGTGTCAGTTTAATAAACCCCTGCCACAAACGGGGGTGAGGGGGGGAGGGGGAGTCGATCATTATATGACTTAACCCCATGGGTGTCAGTTTAATAAATCCCTACCACAAACGGGGGTGAGGAGGGGGGGGGGATTCCACGAAACCTGGTCTACTGACTGCTGGTCTAAGATCAGATTGGTCATAGTTGTCTGAATTATTAAAGGCCTTGACATAACGCGCTTTGATAACCCGGGTCTAGGGGGCAGAGTCTAGGGCAGGCCCTTCTTCTGTCCATCCTGCGTTGTAGAACTTGTGATGCATTAGGAACCAGCTGGTAATTTTGTATTGTTTTAGAATATGTTATAAAAAAAGTATAACAGCATTCCTGCTATAACTTGATGCACTGGTATCTGAACGGATAGACTCGGATGCCTTAGTTTCTTTCTTTTTTTTAATGTAAGAATTTATAACATAATAAAAACAAATTAAATCAAATCAAAATATATGTGTCTGTGTTTTATTTTATAGATAAAAAAAAATATATACAAATTTGAACGACAGTGTATAGATCTTGATTTTTTTTTTTCTTCATCTTGCTTTCAGACGTAGCCCTTGGACATTTTCTTCCCATGATATGACGCTATTTAACGTAGTGGTTGTGACGTCACTCAGGCTGAAACACTGGGCTGTGACGTCACTCAGGCTGAAGCCACTGGGCTGTGACGTAGCTCAGGCTGAAGCACTGGGTTGTGACGTCACTCAGGCTGAAGCACTGGGCTGTGACGTCACTCAGGCTGAAGCCACTGGGCTGTGACGTAGCTCAGGCTGAAGCACTGGGTTGTGACGTCACTCAGGCTGAAGCTACTGGGCTGTGACGTAGCTCAGGCTGAAGCTACTGGGCTGTGACGTAGCTCAGGCTGAAGCCACTTGGCTGTGACGTCACTCAGGCTGAAGCCACTGGGCTGTGACGTAGCTCAGGCTGAAGCACTGGGTTGTGACGTCACTCAGGCTGAAGCACTGGGCTGTGACGTCACTCAGGCTGAAGCCACTTGGCTGTGACGTCACTCAGGCTGGTGCACTGGACTGTGACGTCACTCAGGCTGAAGCACTGGGCAGTGACGTCACTCAGGCTGAAGCACTGGGCTGTGACGTAGCTCAGGCTGAAGCTACTGGGCTGTGACGTCACTCAGGCTGAAGCCACTTGGCTGTGACGTCACTCAGGCTGAAGTACTGAGCTGTGACGCGAGACAGGTTTTAACCAAAAAAAAACAAACAACTACAACAAAAATATAGCTATTAAGATTTTTTTTTTTTAAATGAATCAGAATTTCTTGTTTTATGACTCCGCAGATGTAACTCCAACCATCAAACTAGTTAATATTTCAAGGGATCGAACTGCAAAAATCATTTCAACACCCCAAATGAATTTAGAAGTTGTCTCCCTGTTTTTGCATGCGCTCAAACGGATTAAATAAGATACGACAAGCGGTATTGTAGTATGAGCTAACGACACAATTCATCTTTTAAAAAAAAAAGTGTGCTATATTTCAATGATGGCCCCTCTATACAGTTACACTGACTTAACTACATCTAGTGGCCCTGGCGTAACTATAAGTAGTGGCCCTGACCTAACTACCTGTAGTGGCCCTGACTTGACTACCTGTAGGGGCCCTGACTTAAACACATGTAGTGGACCTGACTTTCATACCTGTAATGGCACTGCTTTAACTACCTGTAGGGGCCCTGACTTAACTACCTGTAGTGGCCCTGACTTAACTACCTGTAGGGGCCCCGACTTAACTACCTGTAGGGGCCCTTACTTAACTACCTGTAGGGGCCCTGACTTAACTACCTGTAGGGGCCCTGACATATCTTAGAGATATGAAAACATCCAAAAACGTTCGCACACAACCCCCCCTCCCCCCCACCCAAAAAAAACCCTGACCCCCCCCCCCCCC
>CAXITT010000173.1:815603-850949 GCA_964033795.1 Lymnaea stagnalis
CCCCCCCCCCCCCGTGGGGTCTGGGCACCCTACCTATGCTAGATGAAATGCCTGTCGGTGTTTCGAGACGTAGTGGTCGTTTCTGATGAAAGTCTTAGCCTTAGTCGTGAAAGTCTTAGCCTTAGTCGTGAACGTCTTAGCCTTAGTCGTGAAAGTCTTAGCCTTAGTCGTGAACGTCTTAGCCTTAGTCGTGAAAGTCTTAGCCTTAGTCGTGAAAGTCTTAGCCTTAGCCGTGAAAGTCACGTGATGGCTGATCTGATTTCGGTTTAGAAGATCCGGTGAAATGAAAGTAGTGTGACGTCATCCTTTCAACAAAAAAAAAACCCCGGATGTGTCTCCACCGTGTGTCATATTCTCGTAGAACCTAATTGAAGGACTGCATTCAAGCTACGAGAATGAAAAATATTCAAACCAGGTATGGTGAAGCTTGGATCCAACTACAGGGCAATAAGATGGGAACGTTTCTAAAGGCGGCCTTCTGTCTTCACATGTAGGGATTATTAAACGCGGAGGTTTAGTTAGGGGGTGGGTGGGGCGGGGGGGGGAGTGGCGGACAATCATCCGGGACACCCCCCAACTCCCATTCCTACATCCAGAATGAATCAACTTCAACTTGGTAGAAAAGCGTATTGATCATCAATCAACTTCTTAAGTATGCACGATTATCTAACTGTATGGGCACTCACTGGACTAGCTATACCAATAGTCTAACAGTACAATAGTCTAACCTTACAATAGTCTAACATTACAATAGACTAACATTACAAGGGTCCAACAAAGGAAACGTATGATAATGCTGTAAGAAAAAAATTACAATAGTCTTTATGAGTGTAATCTCATGTGAAAATAAACCAACCACCCCCCCCTCCCCCCCCCAAAAAAAAAGGATGGCAATCCATTTTTCTTCTATTTTGATAGTTACCCCATTAATATTCAAATCCCTGGATATAACTGGATCACGAGAAACACCATAAGTCTTCGAGACATATTTCATCTGATTATCGGAGGTTGACAACCCCAGTGGTCAAGCCATGATGGGTCGATGGCCACCAATGGATAGTGCCAGCCCCAATCAACATCACAACCTGACCCCCCAAAGCCAAGCCATGAGATCTGGGACCGGGGAATTGGGTTTGGAGGGGGGGGGGGTGAAAGATGTTTTGTGACAAACTGTTTCGATCTTAATCTTTATGTCATTCCGGGGGGGGGGGCAACTAGCGGATTACAATCCCTCCAGTTGTTTGATGTGGGGCCGTTATAGATCCTTGGTGGGGGGGGGGCGGGGGGGGGTCAGTTTTGGAACATACACGTTGACACACATACACACAGATATATTATGATGGTAGGAAGTTTGATAGACAAACAAGGAGATGGATGGATGGATTGATGGCTGGATGGATTGACGGATTGATCGCTGGATAGATTGATGGATTGGTGGATGGATGGATGGATGGATTGATGGATTGATGGATTGATGGATTGATGGATGGATGGATGGATTGATGGATGGATTGATGGATGAATGGATAAATGGATTGATGGATGGATTGATGGATGGATGGATTGATGGATTGATTGATCGCTGGATAGATTGATGGATTGATGGATGGATGGATGGATGGATTGATGGATGGATTGATGGATGGATGGATGGATGGATTGATGGATGGATTGATGGATGAATGGATAAATGGATTGATGGATGGATTGATGGGCGCTGGATGGATGGTTGGGTGAATGGTGGAAAGATGGAAGGAAGGTGGAAAGTCTGCGTCGGACGGACCAACACGCACACTGATAGACGCCATTATTCTAAATCTGTGACTCATGAAAGGACACAAAGGATGATGGTCAACGTGATATCTTAAAGTTTGAGTCTTCAAAAAATTAAATTAATCTAAATTATCATCATAATTATATTGACTTTGATTGGGGGGTGGGGGTCTAGAAGCCCCCACTCGTTGTACGTCTAATTTCCTATAACACCGTGTGGCAGCCTGCCCATTATATTCTCATGTTTTGGTGAGCGTCATTATGTGTTCACAATTTACAGACATAGAAGAGCTCCGTTCCCATAACAATTGGCGTCCTTAGTTACCAATGGCGTGACCTGTCGAACCCCTGTAATTACGGTGATATTGAAAAAATAAATAGCTCCACAGACCATAATGATATAATGATAGGTGTTAAACTGAATGAGATGGATCACTTCTGAGTGTCAAAACAAGAAGAGCAGCTAAAAATGACGTCATGTGTCAGAGCTTCAGACATTCACCGGGGGAGGGGGGGGGGGGGGGGGGGGGGCGGGTGGGAGAGGATAAAGTTGTATGATTGAAGTTTAGAAACGAAAATGTTAACATGATACTTCGTAATCGCATTTAAAATAGGATCGATTTAGGAAACATGTTTGTGGTGGGGACAGCGACGATACTTAGTGTCAAATTAGACATCTTATAAAGAGATGTATTTAATTTTCAAAGTTTTAAAACACTGATATATATAGATTAACAAAAAACGGTGAAATAGGTTGGTTTTCTATCGAGCATATCTTCATCTAATTATTTCAAATCTTGGTCAAATTTTGATAAAATATCGATTCGATTATGTCATATCACTGAAAAATATCGATCCTATATTCATTTTATTAGTGTATGACTTAGATCAGCGGTTCTCAATCTGTGGGTCGCGATCCCTTTGGGGGTCTCAAGACTCCCAGGTGTCGTCTAAGACCATCTAAAAACACATATGCTCTACTGTTATGAAGTAGCAAAGAAAACAATTTTGGTGGCTGGGGGTCGCCACAACATGAGGAACTGTATTGAAGGGTCGCGGCATTAGGAAGGTTGAGAACCGCTGTCATAGATAAAGGAAAGCTTTATTTTAAGATGTAATGCCTAAACTCTCTAGTCACCTTTGACCTCTCAGGCTTGTGATAGCGCGGGGGTCACTTCACGCACCTCCATCGGCACAAAACCTCTGGAGTGCACGCAAGCAACAGTACTTAAGGTTGGCAGTTTGATCCAACACAAGTGACCAGTCCGGTCAGCGTACGGACACTAATAGACTGAGGCGCAATCAGGGTGGGATTATTCTAATACCCCACCCGATCTTCCGTCTCTCGCGGGGAGATAACGAGGGCAGGGCTCGAGTGGAAGTTTCGATGAACTTGAAGAGAGCCATCGGTACCGATGGCGATATGAGGAGACGCTCCGATAACAGATACGTGGACAAACTGTTGGATAACTTGGACCACGCTGATCCAATCCAGACGGTCCGATTGGAGTTTCGGACGAGCTCTTGTATTCGTAATATCGCTTCGAAACTGATATGATGAACTAACCGGAAGTTATGCTCTGGGGGCCGGCTGTCCCAATCGTGAGCCGAGCAGTGTTCAAAATTGGATGTATCGGGTACAGTGCTGGATGTCTCAGTTGACATATTGTACAGTGCTGGATGTCTCAGTTGACACATTGTACAGTGCTGGATGTCTCAGTTGACATAGTGTACAGTGCTGGATGTCTCAGTTGACATAGTGTACAGTGCTGGATGTCTCAGTTGACATATTGTACAGTGCTGGATGTCTCGGTTGACCTATTGTACCGTGAATTCGTCATCTAAGTCAAAAATAAGTCTCTTTTTTATCTTCAAGTAGAATTTAGAATAATTCTGATTTTCACCGTGTAGGAACAAAGTGTTCAACTATAATGGCTTGTCAACGATGAGAGATAGCAGCCTCTACTCTTCGATTGACCAGTATAATATGAGAACTCTAGCTTGACCATGACTCCAACTTGACCACTCTCACTTGACCACTCTGTTTTAGCATCACCAACTTAACCACTCTAACTTAACCACTCTAATTTAACCACTGTAACTTAATCACTCTAACTTAACCACCTAACTTAACCACTCTTTCAGCTCCACTTTTGGCCGTGCAAAATTTGGTATAGGGTTGGGGCCATCTTCATTGCTCTTATAAAATCTACAACTCATTTTACGGTAAATAGAAAAAGAGTATAACACATTGCCTTCCATTTGACAGACAATAGTAAGTTTACAATATGAAAGACAGACAACTCCGAGGTCTTATCAGAGCTTATGGTGTCATTGAGCACCCGAAACATGTCACATTTTGTCACCCCGGGCAACCTGGCCAGAAAAGTTTCAAGAAATTTCACAACCGGCCACTTTGTCAGGCACGATAAGTCCAAATATCGGAGAAGTGGCTGGCCGTGAGGAGCATGGGCCGGATTAAGGGCCTTTGAAGGGGTGGGGGCCTTGACACATCCAGCAAAGGGGGCCATGTCTATCTGTATATTATGTTAATAACTCTACCATGGCAGTGAAAGGCAGATCAGATATGAGGAAGTCTTATAAGCCCAGGTCAGTAGGCACTGGGGGGGGGGGGGGGGGGGGAGCATGGTTTTCTGTCTCCGGGGCACTGGATCTCTGCCTAGGGTCCCTGGTTCTCTGAATCTTTGATCCTCGTTCTCTGCACTGGGGTCCCTGGTTCTCTGAATCTTGGAACATAGCTCTCTTCTTCGGGGGCCCTGGTTCTCTGCATCTTTTACCCATGCTCTCTTCCTCGGGGGCCCTGATTCTCTGTCTCGGGGGCCCTGATTCTCTGCCTCTTGGACCGTGGTTCTCTGCCTCTGGGGCCCTTGATCTCTGCCTCGGAAGTCATTGGTTCTTTGCATCTTGGACATTGAATATCTGCCTCGTGAACCCTAGTTCTCTGCATCGGGGTCCTGTTTCTCTGCCCTACTCTTTGGATAATGCCAACTGAACTGGTTGAAGATTAAAAAAAAATTAAAAAATTAAATATCTCTAATATAGACAAACTGCCATATTAGAATGCCATCATGGCAGAATATCGTAATGGTAAAATATTATCATATTAGAATGTCATCATGGTAGAATATCATCTTGGTAGCATGACATCATGATAGAGTGTCATCATGGTAGAATGTCATCATGGTAGAATGTCATCATGGTAGAATGTTATCATGGTAGAATGTCATCATTGCAGAATGTCACAATGGTAGAATGTCACAATGGTAGAATGGCATAATGTTAGAATGTCATCATGGTAGTTGTCACAATGACAATCTCGTTATGAATTATAACAGAGGCGTAGTTGTTCAAATTATAGTGACTAATACTTTATTGTACACGATCACAATAATAGTTGACACGAAATAGGTCTACATCTCATGCCGAACATGAGCGATTCTCAATCTGTGGGTCGCAACCCCTATGGGGATCAAACGACCCTTTTACAGGGGTCGCCTAAGACCACCTGACAACAGATATACTCCACAGTTATGAAGAAGCTACGAAAATAATATTGTGGTTGGGAGTTCCATAACATGATTAACTGTATTAAGGGGTCGCGGCATTAGGCAGGTTGAGAACCACTGTACTCAATCATCAACCTCCATTTCTTGTTTCACTCCTTGCTCTCTCTTGATTGGCCGGTTTTCTCTAAGTCCCAATGCTCTGTATATTACATAAGTAATAACTCCCATATTACTTATCTCCCATATATTCATATCTGTGACAGTAGTATGGCAGCATGGTAGAATGTCACCGCGGTAGAATGTCTTCATGGTAGTATGGCATCACGGTAGAAGGGCATCGTGGTAGAATGACATTACAGTAGAATGCCATCGTGGTAGAACATCATCATGGTAGTATGGCATCGTGGTAGTATGGCATCATGGTGGAGGGACATCGTGGTAGAATGCCATTAGGGTAGAATGTAATCGTGGTAGAATGTAATCGTGGTAGAATGTAATCGTGATAGAATGTAATCGGGGTAGAATGCAATCGTGGTAGAATGCAATCGTGGTAGAATGTAATCGTGGTAGAATGCAATCGTGGTAGAATGTAATCGTGGTAGAACGCCCTCGGTGCCAATACCTTTTAGGAATAATAGGAGTCGGAAAAGATCCGGATATCCGAAAAAGGGTGAATTTGACTGCGACCAGCGTGTAAAAAAAGAGTGTAGAAAGAGAACACAGGCAACGGTGGACCTATTGGTCAGATTTTTTTTTTATTGATATACAAAATTATCAGGATGAGACATGACACATTCGTAACGTCATCAACAGTCGGAGTCCAGTCGTTGAGTTTTGGAGTCCTGTCTTTGAGTTTTGGAGTCCTGTCGTTGAGTTTTAGTCGTTGAGTATTGGAGTCCTGTCTTTGAGTTTTGGAGTCCTGTCATTGAGTTTTTGGAGTCCTGTCGTTGAGTTTTGGAGTCCTGTCTTTGAGTTTTGGAGTCCTGTCGTTGAGTTTTGGAGTCCTGTCTTTGAGTTTTGGAGTCCTGTCTTTGAGTTTCGGCCACTTGCTGTTGGTTGTTACACATTTTTTTTTGGCTACTAATCCAAAAATGTATAGCTTCTTTGTCCTTAACCTTGATCCCCCCCCCCCCCCCCCCCACAAAATATAAAAATAATTGTCGATATTCCAAACAAGATTTCGATCCCATCAGAAACATGAGATCCACTACACATTTTTTTTTTGCTACTCATCCAAAAATGTATAGCTTCTTTGTCCTTAACCTTGACCCCCCCCCCCCCCCCCCCCCACAAAATATAAAAATAATTGTCGATATTCCAAACAAGATTTCGATCCCATCAGAAACATGAGATCCACTCCCCTTTTCCCATCTGGTCCGCGCTCTCCCCATCAGCTCCTTTCCTCCCTCACCACAATCCCTAACCCTCACTCACAAACATTCCTAACCCTCCCACACCACCAACCCTAACCCTCCCACACCACCAACCCTAACCCTCTCCCACCACCATCCCATAAGCCTCCCTCCCCACCATCCCAAACCATCCCTCCCCACTATCCCAAACCTCCCTTATCATCATCCCCAACCCTTCCTCACCACCAGCCCTAACACTCCCTCACCACCAGCCCTAACCCTCCCTCACCACCATCCCCAACTCTCCCTCACCACCAGCCCTAACCCTCCCTCACCACCATCCCAAACTCTCACTCACCACCAGCCCTAACACTCCCTCCCCACCATCCCAAACCATCCCTCCCCACTATCCCAAACCTCCCTTATCATCATCCCAAACCTCCCTTATCATCATCCCCAACCTCCCCCACAACCATCCCCAACCCCCCCCCACCCCCACCCCCAACCCTCCCCCCCCCCCCCCCCCACCCCCCCCCCCCCACCCTCATCCTCATCCCAAACCTCCCTTACCATCATCCCCATCCTCCCCCACCACCATCCCCAACCCTCCCCCACCACCAGCCCTAACCCTCCCTCACCACCATCCCTAGCCCCCCTCCCTCTAACTATCGTATCATCCCAATAAGTCCACAATTCCTACCCTTCCTACCCTTCATGAAGTAAAACATGAACCTTAAAATTTGATACATCGGAAATATTTTCCATCTGCGAGGTCTTAAACAAAAATTGTTCATAACTTTTCCGGAGTGAGTCAGGCCTCTTGAAAGAGTGCGGTGTTAACCTTCTGGCTAGTCCTACAAAGCTAATGACCGTCATTGCCCCCTTCGATCCTCCTCTCAAACTCCGGCCCTAACATCATTGGCCGTGTCTCTTCGTCCCTCTGTCCCCCCAGGCTGTAGTCCCGCACACCCTCAACACAACCACTTCTCTTGTACCGGACCTGTGAGTTGGAGCCGATAAGACAGTGTTGGTGAAACTCACGTTTTCCTTCACGTATAGCTCCCCACGTTAAATCAAATGTAAATATACCACCAAAGACTTCAGCGGTTAAAATCAATGGCGGAGTGAGTGAGAATGTGGTTTTCAAGTACGTGTATAACTTTTACAAATACATGTACAGTTATCAGGATTTTCCAAATTATTATTTATATTATTTTTCTTTCTTCTTCTTCTATATCTTAAGGGCCTACGATCAATGTATTGATCATTTTGGCTCCTATGCATGTAGATGGGATTTGCAATGTTTCTGTTACTGGTGTTGATGAGGAAATTTCACTGATTTCCAGTGCCACTTTGTGAGGGAATCATGCACTAGGGGTTTGAAGGCTTGCGGCAATAGACACAAATGTGTCTAGGGTTGTCGCCTCAACCGTTCCTTTTGAAAGATTGTTCTAGTCCCTGATTGTCTTGGGCAGGAATGAGCAGCTCCTATACTGGCTTCTTGCTGGTATGAGCCTGAATTGCCTGTCATGGCCTCGCCGCTGTCTATGGGGGAGAGGGACGAGTTTCTGTTTAATACTGGAACAGTATTTTTTTTGTATTCTGCTACCGCTAAGAATTTCTTGAATAAGTCATGCAACCCCACCCCACTTTTCTGCTTTAAAAAGTAAAATTGTACTTACATTTAAAAAAATAATAATAATAATTATTACTTTTTTACATTGAAGAGAACTAAAAATATTATAAACAAATTATGACTTATTGCTTAAGCAAACATGTTATTGAAGATATGAAAAAATAAAAATAATAATATCAAAATACGTAACTCTCTATGTAACAATGTCACTAATGCCACCAGATGGCGCCGATTTCACTCAATAAAATTCCCGATAACTGCGCTAAATGAGAGACATACAAAAATACAAGCATGCTTGGTGCGTAATTAATAATTTTAAAAAATGGTCTCGATTTAAATACGGTGTTGTAAGTTTGTGGTATACAAGTGGTGGAACGTTATAAAATCCATATAGATCAGGGGCGTGGAAAAAAAGTGCGCGGTGGCGAACTGAGGGGCGGGGGTAGAACTAGTTGGGAATCTTTTAAAGTGGAGATACCTGACTGCATGTTTTTTTTGTTTTTTTTTCAAGAAACTTAAGTAAACAGGAAGTTCGCGCATTGCAGCCGACCTGGTTTGGGCGGGGCTACAGCTAGTTGTTTTATCATAACCTAAAGACAATGTTTCCTCTTTTTTTAAATTTTTTTATAAGGATGTTTCCACGGTCACCCTGGAGGCGCTCCGAGCATGGAAATCCTGACATATGAAATGAAATGAAAATGTCATTAATTTAACTATGCCTGGATTATAATTCAACGTCTATGAAGACAATTTTAGCCAACTGCCTTTGTCTCAAACAGCTGAAACTTTCTTCCCTTCACCAAATACGAGAACTCTACAACTTTCACTTATACCAGCGGTTTTCAACCTGTGGGTCGCGACCCCTTTAGGGGTCGAATGACCCTTTCACAGGTCTCGCCTACGACCATCGAAAACAGATATCTACAGTTATGAAGTATTAACGAAAATGATTTTAATTGTTGCAGATCGCCACAACACGATGAACTGTACCACAAAGTCACCCATCACTGTATCACAAAGTCACCTATCACTGTACCACAAAGTCACCCGTCACTGTACCCTTAAGTCACCCATCACTGTATCACAAAGTCACCTATCACTGTACCACAAAGTCACCCGTCACTGTACCATTAAGTCACCCATCACTGTATCACAAAGTCACCTATCACTGTATCACAAAGTCACCCGTCACTGTACCATTATGTCACCCATCACGCGACCTCCGCCCCTGACTGTATCACAAAGTCAACACATCACGCCCCCTCCGCCCCTGACTGTATCACAAAGTCTACCCTATCACGGTCCCCCATACGCCCTTAAATGTATCACAAAGTCGCCCATCACTGTACCACAAAGTCACATATTACTGTACCACAAAGTCACATATTACTGTACCACAAAGTCACCTATCACTGTACCATTAAGTCACCTATCACTGTACCACAAAGTCACCTATCACTGTACCACAAAGTCACCTATCACTGTACCATTAAGTCACCTATCACTGTACCATTAAGTCACCCATCACTGTACCACAAAGTCACCCGTCACTGTACCATTAAGTCACCCATCACTGTACCACAAAGTCACCTATCACAGCAACCCCCATCTAAATCCCCCCCTGACTGTATCACAAAGTCAACCCATCACGGCCCCACTACCCGCCCCTGACTGTATCACAAAGTCAACCCATCACGGCCCCACTACCCGCCCCTGACTGTATCACAAAGTCAACCCATCACGGCCCCACTAATCCTAACGTGTGTACACCTTCCGAACATGACGACTTCCCGCTAAGCTCCGCTTAAAATTTCACCCCGCCATTTGAAACCGGTCGCCTGAGTTCTTCTGCACGCCGGCCCCCCTTTTCTCTGTTTGTCCCCCCTCCCCCATCCCCGACTCCTCTCGCCGGCCGACGATGGGACATGTCCCTCAAACATCACAACGTTACACCTCTGTTCAGCGTTACACCTGACGCCCCAAGGGTGCACCTGACACCCCGAGGGTGCACCTCAACGCGACACAACTGGTGTATCAAAACCAATCTTGTTTTTTTTTAAAAGAGGAACCAGCAACCGTTCGGTGATTTTTCCGTTCATACATTTATATGAACTGTCTTAAGTGTACGGACACTAAAACAGTTTTAGGAAATGATGCATTGCTAAATGTGATGACATATCTTAAATGTGGTGACATATCTTAAATGTGATGACACATCTTAAATGTGATGACATGTCTTAAATGTGATGACATATCTTAAATGTGAGGACATATCTTAAATGTGAGCAGCAACAACGGTACCTAAATATAATATGGGTTTGTGGGTGGGGGTGGGGGCGGAGTTTGACACCCGGGGCGGGGGGTAGTGTCCGTCATTGCTGGATACGCTGTTACTTGTGCAGCTTGCAGTTTCAACAGATGACAGACAACAATGATAGATACAAATTGTTCTACTTACCCTATTAGGTGGGGGGGGGGGGGGGGGTTCGCGCGGGGGGGGGGGGGGGGTAGTGTCCGTCATTGCTGGATACGCTGTTACTTGTGCAGCTTGCAGTTTCAACAGATGACAGACAACAATGATAGATACAAATTGTTATACTTACCCTATTTTCGCGCATATAAGACGCATCTTATTCAAAGTTTTACGTATCCCACGTATATAAGATGCGTCTTATATATTATATGGGTGCTTCTTATGTAAATTATTTTTTGCACAAATCGTCAAAACTCGTGTCTTATATATGGGCGCGTCTTATAATTAGGCGCGTCTAAAAATTAGCGCGTCTTATAATTAGGCGCGTCTTATAATTAGGCGCGTCTTATATGCGCGAAAATACGAATTCGTGTTTGCGCCGATTGCTTACGTTGAATAGCTAGCTGACTAACCGTCATAGCTTTAAAGTTTCCCTTGAACATTCAAAGTAATTTTTCCCAGTTAGTTTTTAGTTACTCCAAGGTGCAAGTAAACTGCCTGTCACGAAATAGGGAAACACCACAACGTAGCAACATCGCAACATAACAACGTTGCAGCATAACAACATCCCAACATCCCAACATCGCAACACCACAACGTAACAACATCCCAACATAACAATATCAAAACATGACAAAATCACACCATATCAACATCGCAACATCACATCATGACAACATCACAACATAACAGCATGACAACATCCCAACGTCACAGCATACCAACATCCTCACATCACAGCATCACAACATCACTAATGCTCATCAATTGCTTGAGATAGCTGGACCTACTACCGGATTAAATTTTAAAATAGCCATACCGGGGAAGTTGTTTAAAACACAGAATTCATTGATAGACTTTGGTTGTTACTTTAAACAGCGCTTGTTGCTAATTTTAGCAGCTGACGTCACTACTTACTTCAAAGGGAACAGAATGATTTTAGAGTTGTTATGCTGTGATGTTGTGATGTTGTTATGTTGTGATGTTGTATGTTGTTATGTTCTGATGTGGGTGATGAAGCGGGCGGTGTGTGTCTGAATCTTTAAAAAAGAAAAAAAAAACACACAAAAACTATAGAATCACGCAATTATCTCATTTAGCTTCTACAAGTTTCTGACGAAAGGGACATGGCCTAGATGGGACCTAATCTCCAGAAGCCCTGAGCAGGAGCCCCACGAAATCCCACGACTCCGGTAGTCGTCACGCAATCACGTGTTTGTCCAGTCATTCACAGGGGGGTCGGGTTTGAAGCATTACTTTTCATAGTCTGACCTAGTTTGTCGAAAAAGAAAAAAAAATTACCCTGCCATCTTTCTGGCACACGTCCCGGGTATTTCCGAGTTTGCACATCTAACTGTGGGCGTCTCGGGTGCTCTAACTCAAAGGGGTCCTCAGTGGAATGAAAATTTTAATATAAAAGGCAAATTTGAACAGTAACACGAGAATTACATTCTAAGAGACAATTTTTAAAAAAAAATTAACTAGAAGACTTTGACAGTTGAAGTCTGACGTGGGATTAAATAGTGGGTGAGCTTATTTTCGGGGGGAGGGGTTGAAGGGTGGTGACCAAAAAAAAAAAAAGAATATTTGTTTAGTTATTTTGCTGACGTTATGGGTAATGCCCTATTGCAGTGTTTCTCAAGCTGTTTCTTGTGGTCCACTTAAACATTTTATTTCCTTCCGTGACCCACTTCTTTTTATTAATAATAATAAAATGAATAAATTTTTTATACATAAATATATATATATATANTACTTCATGAAAAACTTGTGCGGCCCGTAATACTTCATGAAAAACTTGTGCGGCCCGTAATACTTCATGAAAAACTTGTGCGGCCCGTAATACTTCATGAAAAACTTGTGCGGCCCGTAATACTTCATGAAAAACTTGTGCGGCCCGTAATACTTCATGAAAAACTTGTGCGGCCCGTAATACTTCATGAAAAACTTGTGCGGCCCGTAATACTTCATGAAAAACTTGTGCGGCCCGTAATACTTCATGAAAAACTTGTGCGGCCCGTAATACTTCATGAAAAACTTGTGCGGCCCGTAATACTTCATGAAAAACTTGTGCGGCCCGTAATACTTCATGAAAAACTTGTGCGGCCCGTAATACTTCATGAAAAACTTGTGCGGCCCGTAATACTTCATGAAAAACTTGTGCGGCCCGTAATACTTCATGAAAAACTTGTGCGGCCCGTAATACTTCATGAAAAACTTGTGCGGCCCGTAATACTTCATGAAAAACTTGTGCGGCCCGTAATACTTCATGAAAAACTTGTGCGGCCCGTAATACTTCATGAAAAACTTGTGCGGCCCGTAATACTTCATGAAAAACTTGTGCGGCCCGTAATACTTCATGAAAAACTTGTGCGGCCCGTAATACTTCATGAAAAACTTGTGCGGCCCGTAATACTTCATGAAAAACTTGTGCGGCCCGTAATACTTCATGAAAAACTTGTGCGGGACATAAGATAACAGTGCAGGTCCGAAAGCTATTAAGAAATTAATAATAATAAAGAATATTTCGTTTCCCGCGGACCGCTAAGTGGATGCTGGCGTGCCGTATGCGGCCCGCGGGCCGTAATTTGTGCAGGCCTGCTATATTGTAATGTTGAACTTATAAGGTAAGGTGAATAAATAATGTGTTAAATAAGGTTAAGATTTTACGGTTAAAATGGATTCTTATTTAATTGTGAAAGAAAAAAAAATAAACAGGAAAAAGAGAGAAAAGAAAAACAGATTTCGTTTTAGTATGAAAGCGCTCAAAAAAAAAAAAAAAAGAGAGAAAAAGACAGTTGACCACAACTAGGGGCGCCAGCGAAACGTGGCGCAAGTAATGTTTTCATTGCATGAGACAACACTTGAGTGACCAAACTCGAATATCAATCAAATTGTTTGGCTAAAACATGAGATGCAATCTTTGTTTGATTCACTACAACAAAAAAACAAGAAAAAAAAACAACAAAACAACAACAACAAACAAACACAGTGGCAAACTTTTTAAATAGCCCCCCCCCCTCCCACCTAAAAAACAAGAAAAAAAAACAACAAAACAACAACAACAAACAAACACAGTGGCAAACTTTTTAAATAGCCCCCCCCCCTCCCACCTAACGCCCACACCTATTTTTCTCCTCCCCCCCCCCCTCAAAGTAGCATATTGGGCCTATGTATAGATATAAATTGTGTAAATTTAATTGATTCTTATTTAATTGTTTTGTAGTTGTACCGATGAAAAGCATGTGCCGAAACGTAATACTTGTTTATTATTGAAAATCATTATTAAAGCTCAGCTGATATTGTTATGTTGACACAAATTGTTCGTGTCTCATTAATCTCACCCCTTGGAAGTAGATGTTGTTGTTTTTTTAACTTCAGAGGTTAATAGAAATTGTCACACACACACCCTCCCCCCTCCCCCCCCCCCATTAATTCTCATATTGTCCTTTTTTAGGAAAGGGGGTGGGGAGTGTCGGCCGCACTTTGGAAAACGATTATTTAAATTTAATGTATGCATTTTGTCTTTGAATTGATTTTATCTCCTAATCTGTTTCAGCATCCATTCGTGCATAAGATCTTGTCGCCCCTCCACCCCACCCCCCCTAACAACCTCCCCACCCACCCCGGAAAAAAAAACCAAATCCATCCGGTTTCCAATCACGTAAATTGTGGATGTGACAGTTGGAACAATTCTTGTAATCTCCAGCCGCTGAGACAAAGAGAGACATGAAAACTGGCCTGGCCTCTGAGCACGACACCAGATGAAACGGGATATGGAATTAATCCCCGACAAAGTTTTCCCTTTTTTTTTTTTGTTTTGTTCCAAATTATTTTCATTTTCTTTAATTTTCTTTAATTTTTTAAAAATTTTACATTCTCTAAACGCCATTGAGGCAACTATGTCTTGGGCAGAGTTTTATATTTGGACATTATAATACTAATTATACATTTTAGCTTTAATTGCAGATTTAGACCTAAAAATAGTTATAAATAGCTATAAATAATTATAAATATTTTTTTTTTTAAATAGTTATGAAATAGTTATAAAAATTCAGAGGCGAATTAAAATATATTTTAAGAATGGTGTGAGATCATATTTTAAACAAAACATTTCAAAAAAAATTGTCCGTAAAATACGATCGTTGGTAAAGACGACAATTTCTGTTTTAGACATGAGAAATAAAGTCTCCTTCTAAATTCTAAATCGTTGTGTAAGGCGCTTAGAGATACAACTGAATTGGCCAGGAGGAGTAGGCAGGGCCGTCGAAAGTGCTGTCCAACAGCAGGTCATTTAACAGTCGGGATGCTCAAACTCAATTCCCCTCCCCCTCCCCCCCCCGGGGGGATATTTCAAAGTCATTGACTTTGAGGCGTTCACTTCCTCTATTTCCTATTTCGATGCGGGTCACTCAGATCTTCCCTAAATACTCATCAGCGTTTTAGGGGGGAGAAGTTGGTTTAGAGGATTCCGTATTTAACTATTTGCCGTGTCACAATCCGGTCTCCTCCTCCTCCTCCTCCTCCTCCTCGAGGTCCACAGACGCGGAGCACCGGAGTCGCAAACAGAGAAATAGCTCAAAGTGTAATACATTCAGATAGAAGTGGCCCTGCGTGTAATGACAAAGATCTGATTAAACAAACATGACGTCACAATTCTATTTTTTCCCCAAAGATGTTATATTATTATTATTATTATTTAAATCAAGGAATGATATACTTGTTGCGACTCCACTCGAAAGTTCCCAACCCATCACTGGCTATAAAAAAAACAAAAAACAACTTAAGATTGTGTGCGTACGGAAGAGCAGGAGGTGGGGGTATGGTATTTAGTCTAAGCCTGACTTAGGTGTCCACAGTGGACTAAGATTGGGTTTAAACTTTGCTCAGAGCGTCCAGATTCAGCCTTCGGTCGGTTTGTTCTGTGGACGAGGGGCGTCTGCCGACGGGAATTTAGCGGAAACAGACTTCCGCTAGCCACGATTCAAATGGAACAGATGCTATATTTAGAACTGAGGACTCCGTCAGTTTTGGCTATTAAAAAAAATAATAATAATCGTGTCTTGTCCTCCGTGCCGGCCTGCTGTAGGTGGCGGAGCGAGTTCATTGCATCTTTTCCATACATTTTGCTTCCGGTGCGTCCTGCTTCCTATTCAACCCCCCTCCCCCCGCTCCAACCCCCACACGTTTTATATTAATAGTACTTATAAATAGTACGTCATGCGTGACGTCTGAACTTCGGTCAATCGTTTGATTATTTTTTTTCATTAATTGGAGGCGACTATTATCCGGTGTTGTTATTGCTCGTGTTCCCTCTGCCCCACAGCAAGCTTCATGGGTGTTGTCTGAACTTCGGTTAAGAGGTTGACTTTTTTTTTCTGCTTTAGGAACGATTTCTTTTTTTTTTTTAATCACTCTTTTTCACATCTCTGATCTGGGGCTGCACTCCACACAGAACTGGGTCACGGGCGGCACTCCACACAGAACTGGGTCACGGGCGGCACTCCACACAGAACTGGGTCACGGGCGGCACTCCACGCAGAACTGGGTCATGGGCCGTCCTCCCACTGCGGACATGTGTGCGCCCGTGAGTCTTTTTTCCGTAGCCTTGAACAGGAAGGTATTGCTATTTTCTATATACTGCGACTGTTGTTTCGTAAGTCTTTGTTACAGAATGAATGACGCCATCATCTTCTCTGTCGCTAGGTTTTTTTTGTTGAGCGTCTTCCCTATCCCTGGACCCGGCAACTGCCTGCTCCTACCAGTGTGTTATATCTGGATGTGTTATATCTGGACACAAACGATTGACAAAGGCGATGCACGCTCACTGCGACACATTGAATTAGATTTCGTTACATATTATAGAAAATATGAAGTAACTTTTTTTTTTTTTTTTTTTTTTTTTTTTTTTTTTAAATTTTAAGTTTTTTTTTTTTTTTTTTTTTTTTTTACAGTTGGACCCACCGGGTATTTTATAAAAATATCTGGAGCCGGTGTAAAACATTTCACCCGGATAAGTACTGGATAAAAACTGAGATAGTATAGGTGTAAAACTATATTTCACGGCTGTTTGTAATGAGTGCAAGAACATTTTTAAAAAAAAAATGTTTAAGACGTCAAACACGGAAAATGTAACAAGACAAACAAAGAATACGATAGATGATTGTTGTGGTATTATTTCTTTATAGGATCAACACGTAAATCACAGTCAATGGAGGAGCAAGCAATGAGCGTTAATATACGAATGAAATAGCGAAACGAGGTATGTGGAAGCTTGAAATAAGATAACAGGACAAAAAACAAGGCCGTTTCGGCATAAAGCCTTCCTCAGCCAACAATAGAAATGAAAATATAACAAAGAATTAATATAAATTGTTTTCTGCATCTTGTATGTATACAGGAAGACATGAAAGGCACAGTAACACGCACGCACACACACATACATACAACTGCTGGTCATCTCCTGCATCCGGGTCTATTTCTCGCCGTCTTGGCGCTAGTCTTGCCATTGGGGTCAGATAGGAAAGGACGAGACAGTGAGGCTGACGAATTGGGCCCCTCTCATCCACTTTACAGCTCAAGTCAAGGCTACTAGTCAAGTCGACAAATGCCTTGGTCATCTTTGCATGAGAAGGACAAGCAACAAAATAACAACCATGAAATTGTACAGACTGTATCAGGATCCCACGGCAGTTGCAGAAATGAAAAAGTGCCAGCTACGCTGGGCAGGACACTTAGAAAGGACGCCAAATAGCAGAGGAGTGGAGAGGGTGCACCATGAAAACCCCAGAGGAATATGGATAAAAGGCAGACCAATAGGCTTAGATGGATAGACGATGTGGAATAAGATATCTACCGCAGCTGGGAAGCCAAGTATGGAAAAGAAAAGCATCAGTGGAAGGAAGTGGTGAGGCAGACCGAACACCCTACACGGGGTGCAGCGCCACAGGGATGGATGGACGGATTTCTGGATCGTATTATTTTTCTCGTTGAGTCCGAATAGAAGATGTGGAGGAAAGAGTAAGAGAGGTCGATAATAGAACATCTTACATATTCTATACTCAGTGAAAGGCCTTGAAAAATATAATGTAATCCCCCACCCCCAAAACATGGCGTATGAAAAACTATTTGTCCATGTATACCAGCAGTTCTCAAAGTGGGCCGAACAAACCCACCCCCCTCTCTCCGAGGCAGGCCGCATCAGATTTCCTGTGGAACATAAGAACTTCAAGGACCTTATTAAAACTAACGACAGTAGTTTCTTTTTAAAGAAACAAACATTGTAGGAGGCCACGTAAATAAATAAATGTTAATCTGGCCACCAGTAAAAAAAAAAAAAAAAAAAAAGGGTTGAGAACCACTGGTGTTTACCAAATTTTTAGAATCTTGGATCTAACTGAAGCCGAGGCCAAAAAAAAAAAGAAAAAATGAAAAACAAAAAAGTATTTTCAAAATACAAGAAACGTTCGCTTATTCCAAGAGATCAAAAGAGACCGGCCATTGGAAATATTTAAATACTGCAGCCACGGGGAGCATTTAATCCATAACACTCTCCTCCCACTGGCTTGTCGTCAGTTAGGGCGCCCCACCCCTTCGCCGCCAACATCTCTCCCACACTGTTTTCACACGAGGCGAGAAAGAGTTGGGAAAAAAAAAAAAAACTTTTTTTAAAAAATGTAACATTTGTGTAACTGTAAACACAAAATCGAAATATTATCTCACGTTCCCACGAAGACCGGCATGGTGGATTGGCGTAAATGGACTGACATAGGGGACTGGCATAATGGAGCGACATGGTGGACCAGCATAATGGACTGACATAGTGGACCGGCATAATGGACTGACATAGTGGACCGGCATAGTAGGCCGGTATAATGGAGCGGCATAATGGACCAGCATAGTGGATTGGCAGAATGGAGCGGCATAGTGGACCGATATAATAGACCGGCATAGTGGACTGACATAGTGGACCGGCATAGTGGACCAGTATAATGGACCGGCATAATGGACCGGCAATGTGGACCGGCATAGTGGACCGGTAAAATGGACCGGCATAATGGACCGGCAATGTGGACCGGCATAGCGGATCGGTCAAATGGACCGGCAGTGGACCGGTATAATGGACCGGCATAGTGGACCGGTATAATGGACCGGCATAGTGGACCGGTGTAATGGACCGGCATAGTGGACCGGTATAATGGACCGGCATAGTGGACCGGTATAATGGACCGAAATAGTGGTGTGGAGTCACCGAATCATGAATCTGTTTATTTTTTTTTTTTAAGTTTTGTGTCTGTTTGTTATGTGTGTGTCTCAGTGCGTCTTTACTGAGAATCATAATTTTCAATGTGAATTTTCCGAAACAAGAAAGGAAAAAAAAAATTGGAGTTTCGAACACTGTGTCGCGAAACGTCCACAAAGAAATAAAATTCTAAGAGATGTTTAAAAAAAAAATTGGTGGTAGGGGGTCCAATACCTTCCAAAAAAAAAAACAAAAAAAAATGAAAACTATTATATTATCTATCTAATATTCTTAGGCATCTACCTTCTAAGATCTAATGATGGATGGAGAGTACGCACCAATCACTAGGAGCAGGATTTTTGGGAAAGGGCCGGCTTCGCTGAACGGGGACTTCTGGAGAGCATAATACGGGGGTTGAAACTAGTGTACGGAGGTGTAGACCGACGGCCAGACTGATGCTGATGCCAGATAAAATGATCTGGAGACAAATCTACATCAATGGGGGGGGGGGGTGGCGGACCCAGGGGGGGGGGGGGGGGGTGCGGGGGGGGGGGGGTGGTGGGTGTGATAGGAAGACCAAAATATCAAGCAAGGAGTAGGTTCGAGTGCAAGGAGTGTGTTGGTGCCGGCCAGAACCCTCCCATGGGTCATTCATGTTGGGAGGGGGGGGTCCGTCTAAATATAACTTAATAAATAATAATCCGCTTAGACGCAGCTGCGCCTCGAAACCGCTGAACTTCATGTCGTACTTGCAGTAATTTGATGATAGTTCCACGTTGAATTTTAGTTACAACTTTTAACTACTGCAAGTTTTATTTCAAGTGTGTTGTAAGAGAATAAAAGATGAAATGAATGTATAAGTTAAAGAAGAAAACATTTTTTTAAAAATCATGAAAATTATTCATATTCTTATCAAATTAATTTGGTAACGATTCTTGTAAACTTATACGAAATAAACCTGTTTTGTTTTTTTTCTACACATTATTTAGTGATCAGCACATGTGTTCCACAAGGCATTGACTATACCATGGTTGAGTGGTACGTGTGTCTATTTAGTAAAATTATATTACTAGGTGCAACTTGAGTTTATTCAGAACAGGAATTCAAATAGTGCACGTGTTTAATCAGTACATGAGTGTTATTTAGGACACTTTTTCCCCGTGCGTGAACTTTGCTTGACCCCCTAGCACACGCTACGTTCAGAGATGGGCGTGGCCTATCCGTTTGATGTGTCTTGGTTACTACCGGCTTCCAATTAAACATGGTTAGTAGGTCTACTAGTATCTTGTCGAAGGTTCTCGATTGAATTAGAAAGGTAAGGGCGTTTCTAGACGCGTCGGTAGACCCACATATATCAAAGGGATTGACAGGCACAGAGAGGGACGGAGATTCAGATAGATATTTTTAACTTCACTAGACGAGTATTATTCTTTGTGTACTTAAATGTGTTTATTCACATTGATCATTCATCATTATTCATTGGCACATTGTACTAACTGTGATGAATGTGCACCGGTACAAGATCTACCATACTGTAAGTTGATGATTTGTAATTAATAATACAATTACAAAACACTAATTGTAATTGGCAACTGTTTTTGCGTGTCGTAAATTTATTATTTTATTTCTCTATGGTATCGTCCTTTGTTAGGCACTATTTGAACGAGCCCTAAATTTAAAATAGGAGATTAATTTCTCACCATAGAAGCCAGTGCGTAATAATGTGTTCATTTAGTACATGTGTTTAGTTAGTAAATGTCTATAGTTAGTACACGGTGTTTAGTTAGCAGCTGTATTTAAGAAATATTTGTCTTTCCGGCTACTAGGTTCTCAAATTCCCTCATTAGAAGCACCAACTCCGTGTTGCCATGTCACCCTTGTCTCGCTCGCATGACCACAAGCTCTCAAGCATTCCCAAACCCATAGATAGATGTAGCCCTTTAAAAAAAAAAAAAGCTTCTAGTAAAGGAAGATTTAGTCGCAAATTGAGAGATGTGTCAAGTTTTGCCATCTGATCCACTTTCAACATTATTTTTTCCCGACCCTCAGTGTAGCGCGACGTGGCCCGGTACAACCAATTACCGCGCTCAATTAGACCCAATGACAAGTGACGGGTCATCCTAATAACCGAAACGCAGAACCTTTCACTACATCACGCCATCTCGGTATTTCACGCGGCCATTTCAATTGATCGGTTAAATCATGGTATCGAATACTAGAAGTTTGAGATTCTGTTGTTTTGTTTTTTTTCAAATACCATTTGCGATTTTCTCCTTAAATTTGCTTTTTTCAGGAACTTTCGGCGATTAATTAAAGTGGCTGCATGTATAATGTTTGATTTAAATGATTATTTTTGAATGTGAAATTACTAAATCAGAATATGATCACTTTAAAATAAAAAATCGAAGTCTTCAAAGTAATCTCAATCCTGCGGTACCCAAGCACGCGTTCTTGGTATCGCCTTCGCATGACCTCTCGTATTTGTTCTGGGATGTTTCATCTGTTTGCAGGGATGTAGCGAGGAGACGTTCCGGGACTTTGAAGAAAACACAGAAAATGATGACGCCATTGTCAGGACGCGTGATGGCAAACAATGAACGAGAGTTCGGCCCCCGCGTGCTGGGAAGAGGGGAGAGAAGACGGTTGTTGGGTTAAAGTGAGAGTTTTGAAATCGGACACGGCTGAAGGCACTTTAAGACGGTTTACTCTGAAGTAAACGAAGTGGATGAGATCGGCTCGTCGGAACCAGCCGACGATTTTAACAGATGGATTTGGGCGGGGAGGAGGGGTGAAAGTTGACATTCCTGGCATTCGGTTCCGTTGGTGGTACAGGATATTACTCCCCAGTGGCGTAGACCGGGCGCCCACTCTAGCTACGCCACTGTTACTCATCTCTTCCGTTCCCTGGTGTAGGAAGTATGGAGCAGAAGGGGCCGTCGGCCCCGGACGGCTGATTTTTGTGTATATGCAAGGGCGGCATCCCCCCCAACCCCGGGTGGCATTAACCTTAGTTACACCACTGCTTCTGTTTGGGAGTTCGCAGTTGAAATACATGACACGCTTTCGTGGTTTCAGTGGGTACATACCACTTCTATGGAGAGTGAAAGATTGTAAGACATCACATCCATAGATGGTATCGGTTGGCACACATCACATCCATGGATGGTATCGGTTGGCAGAAATCACTGCCATTGGATGGTTATTGGATGGCACACATCACATCCATTGATGGTATCGGTTGGCAGACATCAATAACAATGTTTGTCCAAACCATATTCCTCGAGAACACTGCACTGGGGTGGACAAACCCTTATAACTGATATTTCATTTCTCTCTACTCTATTTTAAAAATGTACTCTCTCATTTCATGATTTGTCAAACCTGTTAACAGTTTCAAAAACTTTTCCACCATTGACATATCTTTAGACACTCTTGGAGCCAAAACTCAGCTTTCCCTTATGAGCAACTCCAGAGTTAAAGAAAAGCCCTGACAGTTATGTCATAATATATTTCCCTTGTACACAATCACCAACTGTCTGATAAGCCTGAATTAACTCATCAGAACAATGACGTCATATTTAAACTAATCTCAAACCCTCTGTGTGTGGTCTTTATTATAATTTTTCTTTAAAAAAAAACAGTAACTACAATGCGTCCATTTTGTCCAGCTTTATAATCATCACGTTTCTTCTTGTTCATCTGAAGAAGACAACGCGGGACAAAAAAAAACGGGTGGGTGGTGGGGGCGCCCGATATGAGAGATTTAAGGGTGTTTGCAAGATGATCACATCAAAGAGCGGCGACCGGGCGGATGGACTATTTTTAAAGCACTACAGATAAAAACACTTAATAGATAAAGAAGTGGACCAGAACACTCCACCAGGGCCAGGGCTTTTGGCCTCTTCTACCCTGACGGGAGCACAGCAAAAATCGAGTACCAGCTGTGATGTCGTTACACAGAAACTCAGTAGTTAACGGTCGCTTACAGTTACACTTATTACATCTACTTATGTAACAAACTTAATCTATTTTTATTTTTTGTTAATTGTGTTTTTTTTTTTTTGTTGTTGCTAGGTTTATTTAATGTCACATCTGACGCTGTTACAATCTATGTTGTGACAATTGATGCTGTTACAATCGATGTTGTGACAATTGATGCTGTTACAATCGATGTTGTGACAATTGATGTTGTGACAATTGATGCTGTTACAATCGATGTTGTGACAATTGATGCTGTTACAATCGATGTTGTGACAATTGATGTTGTTGCGACTCCAATTTTTCGTGGTCTACAACTTTAACTTTAGGACTACAATTCCAACTAAAGATTTACAATTCCAAATAGAGATTTACAATTCCAACCAAAGATCTACAATTCCAAATAGAGATTTACAATTCCAACTAAAGATCTACAATTCCAACTAAAGATCTACAATTCCAACTAAGGATCTACATTTCCAAATAAAGATCTAAAATTCCAAACAAAGATCTACAATTCCAACTCTTTGTCTACAATTCCCAAACCATGTTTAGAAGCATTCCTTTAACATTGAAAGCGTGAAAAGAGATTTTATGTAAAAACATTGCCCTTTATTAATAGCATGTAATAGGCATCCAATACTAATTAGGTTTCAATTGTATACCCATGAATCACTGGCAGACAAACTGTTGAAGGTTTTTAAAAAACCACCACCACCATTTCCACGGCTCTATTTGAAGTGGAGTGAGGAATGTAATGAGGCGTGGCGAAACCTTATTCGATTCATGCGCCTCTTCGCACCATGTCAGTAGATCAGCACATACGTCCGGTCAAAGGTCATCTCTGTCACGGCTCCGGTTTGCCCTTGGTGTTGATGGATGGATATAAAATACACATCGGCAAATCTCTTGCACAGGACCACTTCTTACGGAGCCAACCAATGCTCCGTCACTCAGAGACCCGCTCACAGCGTCCCATAGTGTACATCCAGGGGGACCTGGCAGTCAGGGGGGAGAAGATGGCTGCCGGCTAATTATGGTTCAACTCTAGGCCACCCCGGCAAACACAATCTGCCGCCGCAATCAACGCCCTGGCTCTGGCACCCCTCCTCTCTCGCGCGCCTTACTGCCTAAATTCCAACAAGCAAACAGAGATGGACAAATATCGACAAGTTCATTGTCCCCGTGATAAATTGTCCCCTTAAAATCGCGAGGCCCGGGTCTCCCCCCGTCCCAGAAAATGATAAATTGGTACTGACCTGGTGCGGACCAGTGTGACCCGGGAACTTAACCTCAACCACAAGTGTTCTCAAACTAACACTTCATCAGAACTAAAATTGGGGTACCCTAGGTTTCTATGACTGAGTCTTACATGTGGTATTTGTATTTTCTGATTCCACTTAAAGCTGTGATTTTAGCAAAGTGTTCTCCAAGTATAATCGAAACGTGTTTTAAAAGGGGGCCTGTTGCTGCCAAAGTGTGAGGACCCTTTAAAGAAATGATTAATGAAAGTGACTTGATTTAAGGGAATAATATGGACCATTCACGTGCATCACACTTGGTGGAACCCATGAAATCTGCTTGCCACACAAGTGAATTGATGGAAGTACGATACGCCTCTGTAGCCTTCACGTCACGTGACGCATGCGCAGTGCCATCTATAGTGTGTTACTACCAATAACTGCGAGACGAGCCATTTCTCTCCTGATTTCTGTCCCATACTTTGTCAAATGAGCAAGAAAAAGAACATATGAGCGGTATTTTTTTAAACCACAGAACCACTCGTATGATTCCTCTACTTTACAATGATTGCCCTACCTTTCGATGATTGCCCTACTTTACGATGATTGCCCTACCTTTCGATGATTGCCCTACTTTACGATGATTGCCCTACTTTACGATGATTGCCCTACTTTACGATGATTGTCCTACTTTACGATGATTGCCCTACTTTACGATGATTGCCCTACTTTACGATGATTGCCCTACTTAACGATGATTGCCCTACTTTACGATGACTGCCCTACTTTACGATGATCGCCTTACTTTACGTTGATTTCCTTACTTTAAGATGATATCCCTACTTTACGAAGATTGTCCTACTGTACGATTGTTACCCTTCTTTAAGATGATTGCTCTACTTCTACTTTACGATGCATGCCCTACTTCTAATTTACGATGCATGCCCTACTTCTACGTTACTATTATTGCAATACTTCTACATTTATTAACAAATGGAACCCAATGATGGTTTCATGTGTACGGCGATGGCTGACCTTGACCCTTGTTACGGAGACTATAATATATACACGCTGGCCTCATTAATTATTCATTTAAACAAGGGCACCTCGAATCTAACAAGTACAAAGTTTGGGTCCAGTGGCGTAGCCAGGGTTAGTACCACGGGTGCCGCCCGGGATTTTTTGCCGCGACCCCTTCCACAAAATAAAAACCTCTGCCTATGGCAGAGAACACCCCTCCGCTCCCCCGAATTACGCCACTGATTTGGGTCCCAATCCCCAGCCCATTTTTTGTGTGTCAAGTTGATGACTTAAAAAGTAGGTAGATCTAGTAGTATTTTTTTTTTTTGCCCTGTTTTTCAACTAGAGACCGACCGAATTTCGACGCCGAAAGTGACAATTTTATCACTTTCGGCCTAGTTTTGGTTTCAGCCTAAATTGAAAAGTTAACTTTCGGCTTAATTTCGGTTTCGGCCGAAAGAGAAATGTTAACTTTCGGTTTATTTTCGGTTTCGGCCGAAAGTAATTTTTTTAACTTCGGCCGAAATCAGAAAATCACTTTCGGTCAGTCTCTAGTGTCAACTCATGTCGTCTGCCGACTCTGAATGGTGTCTGTTTCTAAGTCGTGTTTACCACAAACGATTCTTTGAAACCGGAAGCCCTCGTACTTTTCGTTTTATAAATGAAAAATGAAAAAAAAAAAGTTATTTTTCAGCGGTTGAATTTGTTTCAGACCGAATTACTGTTAGGTAAAGTCACCAATAAATCTTAAATTCTGACTTATTATGTGAGTAAAATTATACTCTTAACTATTTTCTATTTCAAATAATAAGTTGGTTTATTAGGGTATGGTCGCAGTCAGTGTGTGTGGCCCCAAAAAGGGGGGGGGGGGTGATAAAAGGGAGAAGGGACTAATTTTTAACATTCCTAATTTCTTTTTTCAAAAAATAACCAAAAATAATAAATGAAGTTTTCCACATCCTTTCATTGAATTTGTTTCAGACCTAATTACTGTTAGGTAAAGTCACCAATAAATCTTAAATTCTGACTTATTATGTGAGTAAAATTATACTCTTAACTTTTTTCTATTTCAAATAATAAGTTGGTTTATTAGGGTATGGTCGCAGTCAGTGTGTGTGGCCCCAAAAAGGGGGGGGGGGAATAAAAGGGAGAAAGGACTAATTTTTAACATTCCTAATTTCTTTTTTCAAAAAATATCCCAAAAGTATAAATGAAGTTCTCCACATCCTTTCAAGTCCGGGATGACTGACTCTGGCCGAGTTTCCAACCGTCATAAGTTAACAAGTCACTTCATCTCCACACATCCTTTGTGCCTCCAGCTCTTCTGGCGAGGGCTCGAGTACTGGACTCCCCCCCCCCCCATTAAAGAATGAGAGCCTGGGTGGGTGGCAGGTCCGCGGTACCGCACGGACGCCCGTGGCATCCATAACAAGATGACAGTTGACATCAGTGACAAGTTCGACTCAGGACCCCCGACGAAACTGTCCATCCCTCGAACTTTTCAACATCCGAGGGGCGAAAAAAAAAGTGAAGAGGAATTCGGGATAATTAGTTTTCAGTCAGGCTGGGAGAATCTTGTGGTCCACCATCACGGCTTAAAATTGAGGTCCAAATTATTATTACTATTATCATGCAAGCATTAACTTGGACAAATAAACTAGAAATAAAAGTATTAAAAGACCACTAATTTATTACATCGAATATTGTAATATCTATATTTATTTTATTTTTGCTTAAAATTCTAAGCAAGCGTACATATTTGAATTTGAAATGAGTAATACTACTTCTTGTGAAATTTCTCCAGGTGTAATCGGTTAGGCTTCCAGAACGAATTCACACTCCTTTATTCCTTTACATATGACTCAATTCACGTGCGACGCATGCGTAAGTCGTTGGGCCGGGGGAGGGGGGCGTCCAACGAGGGGGGGGGGATGTCCCGCCCAAGATAGCAGGTTTTTTTGAGGACGGGGGTTATGGTAGTTTTGGTCAACTGCACAATCTTGATGATGTCATAGCCTCGCTGGGGTGGGACATGTTGTGAGCATGTCAGATTATCGTCTTCCCAAAAGAATTTTCTATGGTGAGCTTGAACAAGGAAAGCGGTCTGTCTGCTGGCGGACAGAAAAAACGCTTTAAAGGCAACATACAAGCCTCACTGAAAACGTTCAACGTAAACCCAGACACGTGGGAGGGACAGGCAAAGGATCGAACTTCGTGGCGTTCTACTTTGCACGGTAGCTCCATGCAACATGAAGTTGTCAGAACAGCGGCTGCAGAGCGCAAGAGACATGCCAGGAAGGCCCGGTCTGACTCTGCTCCCAGAGATGCGCCATCATTCCCCTGCACCTACTGCACAAGAGAGTTTCGTGCCAGAATCGGCCTTATTAGCCGTCTGCGCACCCACAGACAGAACCAGCACAAACTCTGATGATTAAAGTGGTCATGGTCGACTCCAGACTGACGAACAACAAGGGTCAACTTCATGTACCTTATGTAGGTTTTTATGTGAACTCTATATCTTTTTATGTGAACTCTATAACTCTTTATGTGAACTCTATATCTTTTTATGTGAACTCTATAGCTTTTTATGTGAACTCTATATATTTAATGTTGCTCGAAAATCAAGGGTGGCAAAGTAAATGACCCGCCCCTGGGTGGCATAAACTTCACTACCCCCCTACCCCCCGGGTTAACCCATGTTCTCACGACAGCAGCAGCTAGTAACCGTAACTCCTCGACCGCCCTCGAGATCCGCAAGCTTCTCCACCTCTTCTGTGACGATTCCCATATCCAATATTATATCTGCTGTCCACTCTCTCCTTCCCGTCCTCCTCCACCTCCTCCTCTACCTCCTCCTCCTCCTCCTCGGCCCATCTTTCGACGCACAGCGGGACGATGTGAAGACAAACAACACACAAAGCAAATCCCTCCCACAATGCGGCTTCTGATCCACCCATCAAGCCCTTCGTGTGTTTGTTATCAACAAACTCTGTGAGACAAACACTAGCTTGCAAAGGAAAGAAGGAAAAAAAGATGCGAGAGGAGGAGACGACGAAGAAGAAAAACAAAAAAAAGACACTGATATTCCCTGCCCCCTTTTTTTGTGTGTGTGTCTCCCTCTTCGTGTGTCTCCGGGAGCATCCGTAAACAACCGAGGATCCCCCGAGTAAACATTTTAAAACAAGGCGAAAAGATGTCTGCCGGATTAGTCAGTTTGTTAAAAGCCCCGGATTGACGAAATGGAAGTGCGTCGTCACAGGAAATGGGGGGCTGATTGGCTTCTAACGGGATTCAGGGGCGGCAGTACGGGGCGGGGGTGTCTGTACAGCACAAGGATCGAAGATTTGACCCGTTTTTGCACTCACATTAATGGTTGGACTTGTACTTTTAATACAAATTATGTATTTGAGCGTTTATAAAGTGTTTCTGAAGGAGTTATCTTGGTCAGATCATTATTAATGGCGCATCTGAGTTTGGAGAAATCTGAAACGGTTCTTAAATGGGGAAATGTGGTACTCGAAAAATTAAAATTTCGTTTAAATTGGTTTCAAATAGTCTTTTTTTGAGAATTTCATTATCTCGAAGTTTCAAATCAACACGCATTTAAGCAGCAAGCTACAGTCCCCCCCCCCCCCCAAAAAAAAAGCTGGGCAAATTCTTAATATATGCACTATCTCACTTAACCTATATTATAATAGATGTATTTTGAATGAAAAAGTCAAATTTTGGTGCCTTCAAAAGATGGCGCCCGAGGCAGGTGCCCCTATTACCCCACCTCTTTTTGGCATGGGGCTTGTCAAGGATAATGTCACTTAAATAATAAAAATATATATATTTTTTTTACGTAGCCGTCACCTGTCAAATAAAACAACAACAAAATTAAAGGTTTCGCAAACTTCACTTTAGTATTAATTGCATTACAATCTAGGCTAATAAATTTGACAAGGTTACTATTAAACTGACATGTTTGAGTTCTTTGTGTCACTTAATAAATGTTATGTTATCTATTGTATATTTCGTTGTTGACACGCAAAGAGGACCGAGGCAATATTCGGCCTGAGTAGTGTTTCGTTTAAAGTAAGGGGGAGTTGCTCAGTTCGTCGGCGCCACACTCTCTCTATTTGAGACAGTGGAAAGACTTAGTAAACACGACGGGGAAATAGACCAGGATGCATTCGATGACCAGCAGTGTTTTCACTGTGTGTCTCAGTGTGTGTCTCAGTGTGTGTCTCAGTGTGTGTCTCAGTGTGTGTCTCAGTGTGTGTCTCAGTGTGTGTCTCAGTGTGTGTCTCAGTGTGTGTCTCACTGTGTGTCTCACTGTGTGTCTCACTGTGCGTCTCACTGTGCGTCTCACTGTGTGTCTCACTGTGTGTCTCACTGTGTGTCTCACTGTGTGTCTCACTGTGTGTCTCACTGTGTGTCTCACTGTGTGTCTCACTGTGTGCTTCACTGTGCCCTTCATGCGTTCCACGTCGCAGGGGTTGTCGGAATTTTCATTTATTCAGTGTCATACCGCCTAGGGGACTCCATCACCGGGTTTGGTCTGAGAGTCTGCCTTCTCTTAGATGAGTTGCACTGCAAAGAGTTAACGGGTCTCACCCACCCCCGGGTAGCTGGTGCTGGTGCTGGTGGTGGTGTTTTTATCATTGACATCACGCATCGTGCGTGGGAAAAGACCTAGGTCACCTGAGCGCCGCTTTTGATTGACTTATGTCATAAAGATAATTGGAGACAAATAAATTGATAGCGTCCTCATCTCATCTTGGATTGTACTCTTGATAGGATTACAAAATATACCTTCTGTAGACAGTCATCACCATAAACCACTTAAGCTCATAGATGAGGCTTGTAATTTCTTCATCTATTTGCACATGACTTCACTAACTATCCCTAGTTGATCCTAAGACAACAACAAATCATACGTTGGGTGCCAAAATTTTTTTTTTATCAATTGTAATCTTTAGGTCATTTTTAGGTCATTTTGGGAGAAGGAAAAATATGAAAATATCAAATACCAGATGTTTATGAATTCATAACATTTATAATAAAATGTATGTTTCATCTTTTCTTAAAGAACACTTTTAAAAAAACAATACTAAAAGGGATAGAGATTTATTTATTTTTTTGTAAGGGAGCTTTTAAGGGGGCACTTCCCGTCGGGAGGAAAAATGGGAGGAAAAGTGGTGGGGGGGAGTGGTCAGACAGTTTCTGGAGGGTCCCATGTTGGCGGTCAGTGTTGACACGGCCAACACTGAGCCGCAAAGACAGTTACAAATATTAGTGCCTCCCTCGGCTTCACTCCCCTACACGCACTTGGTGTGTGGTCTGGGGGGGGGGGCGAGAGGGGGAGGGACTAGGCTCAGTTGACGCCCTGGCTAAATGCAGCATCTAAACAAGCGCAACTCTTGAGGATTTCTGAAGAGAAAGGTTTTTTTTTTTTCACGATATCTCAGTCGCAATGATCGGGATTCTCCCATGTTTGGTCCCATCACATAGAAAACTGTCTCAGTCTAGCTCTTCATCAACGGCCTCAGTCTAGCTCTTCATCAACGGTCTCAGTCTAGCTCTTCCTCAACGGTCTCAGTCTAGCTCTTCGTCAACGGTCTCAGTCTAGCTCTTCGTCAACGGTCTCAGTCTAGCTCTTCCTAAACGGTCTCAGTCTAGCTCTTCGTCAACGGTCTCAGTCTAGCTCTTCGTCAACGGTCTCAGTCTAGCTCTTCGTCAACGGTCTCAGTCTAGCTCTTCATCAACGGTCTCAGTCTAGCTCTTCCTCAATGGTCTCAGTCTAGCTCTTCATCAACGGTCTCAGTCTAGCTCTTCGTCAACGGTCTCAGTCTAGCTCTTCGTCAACGGTCTCAGTCTAGCTCTTCTTCAACGGTCTCAGTCTAGCTCTTCCTCAACGGTCTCAGTCTAGCTCTTCCTCAACGGTCTCAGTCTAGCTCTTCATCAACGGTCTCAGTCTAGCTCTTCATCAACGGTCTCAGTCTAGTTCTTCCTCAACGGTCTCAGTCTAGCTCTTCATCAACGGTCTCAGTCTAGCTCTGCATCAACGGTCTCAGTCTAGCTCTTCCTCAACGGTCTCAGTCGAGCTCTTCCTTCTGTTAACTACAGGTTACTCATCAATCGGCGTGTCCTTAGGTGCTTCAACAGCAGTAATTGCCTAGACAAGCCCTCACACTACCTAATGTTATGGATCACTAAAGTGATACTTGATTCCAATGCTCAGCCTTTTGTTTTAACGAATGAAACTTAAGAAGGAATTAAACAGCTACTAAAAACCAAGTTTTTTATTATTATTTTATTTGACAAAAATATTCTTCTAATGCCGCATCCGCTTTCACACCTTAGATTTGATTTCACCAACGTTTTCAGAGAACACAAAAGAAAATAATACGTCACAAACGCATTTGCCTATTATTTTATTTTTTATTTATTTTTTTTTTTGGGTTAAGAATCTCATTTAACGCAATTGTCGGGAAGGTTACTTCGTGAAATCAGCGGTATTGCATTTCCTTCATCTTCCTTCCTTGATAAACGAGAAAGTTGATATTTGAGGTTGGGTTTGGGAGGAAGGGCTGAAAATGTGATAGAAATGTGTTATCGGCTAAGTTTCAGCTGGAGAGAGTAACGGAATCGGGTCACTTAGCCGCCCGAATATTTTGCCATTAAAAAAAGCGAAGTTAATACACAGGATTTTTTAAAAAAAAGAAGGATTGGATGTTTTTTATAATTCCTTTAAATTAAAATCATGGGCGAAACTAAATTGCTCCCTTCATTCTTGTACTAAAAACACCACCAATTGTTTGGATGTTAACAGTTCTTTGGTCTTGGCAAGGGTCCCGACCCCCCCCCCCAACCCAAAACACATCCCAAACCAAATTTTTTTGATGACGCAAGATCGTTTTACAATGAATTGGAGACACTTGCTTCGGGTCACGCTGGCTGGGGAGACACTTGCTTCGGATCACGCTGGCTGGGGAGACACTGGCTGGGCAGACACTGGCTTTGGATCACGCTGGCTGGGGAGACACTGGCTGGGGAGACACTGGCCTTGGATCAAGCTGGCTGGGGAGACACTTGCTTCGGGTCACATTGGCTGGGGAGACACTTGCTTCGAGTCACGCTGGCTGGGGAGAGACACTTGCTTCGGATCACGCTGGCTGGGGAGACACTGGCTTTAGATCACGCTGGCTGGGAGGACACATGCTTCGGGTCACGCTGGCTGGGGAGACACTGGCTTTGGATCACGCTGGCTGGGGAGACAGACTCACGGTTGCAGCACACTCTTCAAGGTGTAAATGCACCGCCCACGACCAAAGAAGGCGCGCAGAAAGGAAACGTAGAGCAGCGANGGGTCACACTGGCTGGGGAGACACCTGCTTCGAGTCACGCTGGCTGGGGAGAGACACTTGCTTCGGATCACGCTGGCTGGGGAGACACTGGCTTTAGATCACGCTGGCTGGGAGGACACATGCTTCGGGTCACGCTGGCTGGGGAGACACTGGCTTTGGATCACGCTGGCTGGGGAGACAGACTCACGGTTGCAGCACACTCTTCAAGGTGTAAATGCACCGCCCACGACCAAAGAAGGCGCGCAGAAAGGAAACGTAGAGCAGCGACACATCCCACTGTGACCCAAAGCCTCAGCGACACATCCCACTGTGACCCAAAGCCTCAGCGACACATCCCACTGTGACCCAAAGCCTCAGCGACACATCCCACTGTGACCCAAAGCCTCAAGAGTACTCACCGTCCAATATGGCCTTGGTCATCTCCACATAACCCCTGCGTACTCACCGTCCAATATAGCCTGGGTCATCTCCATATAACCCCTGCGTACTCACCGTCCAATATAGCCTGGGTCATCTCCACATAACCCCTGCGTACTCACCGTCCAATATAGCCAGGGTCATCTTCACATAACCCCTGCGTACTCACCGTCCAATATGGCCAGTGTCATCTTCACAAACACCCTGCGTACTCACCGTCCAATATGGCCTTGGCCATCTTCACAAACACCCTGCGTACTCACCGTCCTTATGGCCTTGGCCATCTTCACATAACATCTGCGTACTCACCGTCCAATATGGCCTTGGCCATCTTCACATATCCCATGCGTACTAACCGTCCAATATGGCCAGGGTCATCTCCCCATAACCCCTGCGTACTCACCGTCCAATATGGCCAAGGTCATCTCCACATAACCCCTGCGTACTGACCGTCCAATATAGCCAGGGTCATCTTCACATAACCCCTGCGTACTCACCGTCCAATATAGCCAGGGTCATCTCGACATAACCCCTGCGTACTCACCGTCAAATATAGCCTTTTCCATCTTCACATAACCCCTGCGTACTCACCGTCCAATATAGCCAGGGGTCATCTCCACATAACCCCTGCATACTCACCATCAAATATGGCCTTCGCCATCTTCACATAACCCCCTGCGTATTCACTGTCAAACATGGCCTAGGTCATCTTCGCATGCAAAGTGCGAACATCGAAGACAACATGTGAACATGTATTTATTCATCTATTATAACGAAGTCTAACATCCACCTAAAATTTCTTATAATGGTAGCCACCTTCATTAATCATCCCCACCTCCCCACATACTTCTCCTCCATAAATTTGATCCGCCGCTGCACGTCCCCCCATCGGTCAAACCTCGGGGAGATCTTCAAATCTCGCTGTTTACATTGCACCAGTCCGAGATTTCAAATGTGCCGTCGCCGCGTTTAGACCTGACCAAATAACCGGAAGTCCTCAACATTCATCACTCGATGGGAAATCTGGTCCGGGACGTCACGTGACCAGAGCTGGGGGTTACTATTTATAGCCTTATTATCCCGACAATTGCTGTTTATGGTGGCGAGTTTGACGCGAGCGCAATTTTCCGTGTTTACCATCGTCTTAAAAAATGGAGAATCTCCCTCTCACGTCCACTTGTTTTTCCTCTCCTCCTCCCACCACCCCCCCCCCCAAACATTATTTGTACCCGTTAAACATGCCGCAGAAAGAAAGAAAAAGACGCCATAAACCAGAATGTGATGTTCCGTGATTCTTCCGGTCGGAGCAAAAGGCAGAATCAACACTTGTTTTTCCCCCCCCCCCCCCCCCCCCCCCCCCCCCAAACATTATTTGTACCCGTTAAACATGCCGCAGAAAGAAAGAAAAAGACGCCATAAACCAGAATGTGATGTTCCGTGATTCTTCCGGTCGGAGCAAAAGGCAGAATCACTCAGGGCTGGATTACACCATGCGATGATATATACTGATGGGTCTTAAGCCTGGGTTGGAGACCCCCCTAGAGCCTCATGGAACATGAGCACGCTGCCCCCAACTTGTGTAGGGAATATTACAGTCTTGCCAACTCTAACCCCCACCCCACCCCCCAACCACTCCACGTTTTTGGATGGAGCTGACCCCTCGGTAGTTAGAAACCATATGATGTGTTAGCATTCGTTGGAGATTTAAGCCAAATACAAAATTTATAAATTCCTTGAAAAAAAAAAAAAATGTTTTTGAAAATTGTAGAAAAATCAGAACACGGAAAAAATATGTTTAAGAGTAGATGTAAACATGGCTGGAATGAGGCCTTTGGATGCCCTAAGCCAGGGGTCGGGGAACTGTTTTTTTTAGCTATTACCCCAAAATATTTACCGTAATTTGTTTACGCCATCGTCCTTCGCCCCCTTCTTCGATGTTTAAATAGAGCAAATAATATAGGCTGTTTAAAATGAACTATTTTGACGGAGTTTCTTTACAATTCAACATTTTTTTTTTAATCTATGAGATGGATGCAATAGAACAAAACAAGACTAATTAAATTAACGACACATTTTTTTTTAGCCTAAGGTAAAAGAAAAGCAGCAGGCTAATGATAAGTAAGATAAGATGGCATTATTTTGCAAAAAAATTTATTATAGAAAATATCTCGAATTATCTGCGTGCTAAAATATTTAGCTTTGTAATGATTTTTTTTTTTTTTTTTAAATTATTTTTTTTTATTTTTTTTTTTTTTTTTTTAATTTTTTTTTTTTTTTTTAAAAAAAAAAAAAAATTTTTTTTTTTTTTTTTGTTTTATTTTTTTTTTTTTTTTTT
>CAXITT010000173.1:851658-871748 GCA_964033795.1 Lymnaea stagnalis
ATATTGCTCCTGACTCTCAAAAACGTGCCCCCCCCCCCCCACCGTTTTAGGGAGGTGGATTGGGGGGGTGGGGATAAGGAAATGAGCGTTTGAGCGTCTCCGATGGAGACAGGAGTCATTAGGTGACCAGGGAAGGGTGTGAAGATGGTAAAGGGAAAGTACCCGGGCTGTAACACGCTCCGTTAGGCTTGGCAGACTTGGTGTTTAATGGTGGCGTTAAGATGCGGTCTGTCGGTCAGCTGGCCAACGTCTCAGCTGGTGGAAAGGGTTGTGGTGATCAGAGGTTGGTGCTGGTTGTTGGCGAGGGTAAACTAATCTGTACTTCTACTCTATTCATCTCTAATCTACTCTACTATACTATGCTCACCTCTATTCTAAACCATTCTACTCTTCATTATATATTCTCTTCTCTTTTTAAAAATATTCTAATCCTCTCTTAAACTCTATTCTAGCCTAGTCTACTGTACTCTACCTCTCTTTACCTATTACTTGACCATAATCTACTATACCATTTAATAATACTCTTCTAATCCATTTGATTATACTATAATATACTGATTTATACCATACTAACTATACTATACAATACCATACTATACTATATACTATACTATGCAAAATAATATAATACTATAATTAGACTATACCTAAAATAATATACTACTTTATGCTCTATATTGCTATACTTAACTATACAATATTCTCCTATACTATACTATACTATTTAAAATATACTATACTATACTATATAATGATATATAAAACTATAATTTAGTCTCCTAGACTTTACTATACTAAACTATGCTATAGTCTACTATACTAAGCTAAAATATACTATACTATACTATACTATACTATACTATATTATACTATACTATACTATACTATACTATACTTTACTATACTATACTATACTATACTATACTATACTATACTATACTATACTATACTATACTATACTATACTATACTATACTATACTATACTATACTATACTATACTATACTATACTAAGCTATACTATACCATACTATACCATACTATAGTATACTATACTATACTATCTTATCCTATACTATACTATAATTTAGTTTACTCAAATATACTATAAAAAGAAGTATTTAAACAAAAAATTGATTTTTTAGTTTGTTGGTAGTGTGTTTGTAGTGTGTTGGTAGTGTGTTCATCGTGTGTTGGTTGTGTGTTGGTCTTGTGTTGGTAGTGTGTTGGTCGTGTGCTGGTAGTGTGTTGGTAGTGTGTTGGTCGTGTGCTGGTAGTGTGTTGGTAGTGTGTTGGTCGTGTGTTGGTCGTGTGTTGGTCGTGTGTTGGCAGTGTGTTGGTCGTGTGTTGGTGGTGTGTTGGTCGTGTGTTGGTCGTGTGGTGGTCGTGTGTTGGCGGTGTGTTTGTCGTGTGTAGTGTGTTGGTAGTGTGTTGGTCGTGTGTTGGTAGTGTGTTGGTAGTGTGTTGGTCGTGTGTTGGTCGTGTGTTGGTCGTGTGTTGGCAGTGTGTTGGTCGTGTGTTGGTAGTGTGTTGGTCGTGTGTTGGTCGTGTGTTGGTCGTGTGTTGGCAGTGTGTTGGTCGTGTGTTGGTAGTGTGTTGGTCGTGTGTTGGTCGTGTGTTGGTCGTGTGTTGGTAGTGTGTTGGTCGTGTGTTGGTCGTGTGTTGGTCGTGTGTTGGCAGTGTGCTTGCAGAGCGTGTAGCCGGTTAGTTTTTTTTAAAAAAGAAGACTACTTTTCTGCTATGCTCTATGTCTGCTTCATAATATCTGTCACCAGGTGCTTGCTATCTTGGCAATCTCTTTCTATAAGCCACCACCATATTCTTATCTTCAGATATCTATTTAAAATACTACTTGACTGGATAGACTCTAGGGTAGGCATCACTGTGAGATTGGCTCAGTTTAGACCTCTCGCCAGCCATTATATAATGATATATACATATTACCCCAAAAAATTGACCCCTGGGGCGGAAACCTATTTAACACCCTTAAGGAGCACCCCTGTGGACGACACATACTATTTCTAGATTAGTGTGGGGAGGTTTGAATGTGCCCCCCCCCAGGGTGGGGAGGGGGGTGGGAGAATGGGGACGACAGTAGATTAAAAAAAGCGAGGGGAGAAAAAAAAAAAAACAACTTCTTTAGCTGTTCACTTAAAAGTTCTGCCTAATAATTTAACCCTCATCGGGACCGTCCATAAAGTAGGTCACGCTATTTTTTTTATATTTTTAAAACGTCCTTATCCCTTGTCACTAGTCTAAGATCTCCCCCCCCCCACACACACACACAAAGTAGGTCACACTTTGAACTACTAAAATGTGTAAAAATAAAAAAAAATAAAAACTAATTAAAATTCATTATAAAACATACGAGATAATACATGCATGATCAAACTATTAAATGTATCAAAGTGACATCTTCTGTCAATTTCAGATTTTATTTTTATGATTAAAAAATGAATACTATCACACTTTCTTACATCTGCCCCCCCCCCCACACTCCCATTTTTTTTTTTTAATGTATGTACACACAATATAAACAGTTTATTTTAAATCCATCGTTATTTTCGCAGTCTTACTGTGTTTTTTTTTTGTTTTTTTTAAATATTTCTTCAGATTGCTTAACATTAATCAACCCCACAAAAACATGGACTTCATCGGTGGAGTAGCCAGGGTTACTGTCACCCCGGGGGTGCGCCATGATTTTTTTTCCACCCCCTTCTACGAAAAAAAACAAACTATGCGTTTGGTCGAAAGTGCCTCCCTTACATATACCGCAGCCAACCCGCCTCCGACGCCCACAGGACTTCATTACACGACGCCTTGGCTTACATGAAAGCCATAGAGTCACCAGTGCAAATATTGTGCACACACACACACAAACAACAACCCTTAGACAATGATACCGTAATCTGTGTCACTCTGATGACTTCTTTAGCGGCCCTTGAGGAACATCTTTTGGTTGTTTTTTTAAACGTGTGCGTTGCCGACCTGGACACAGCAGGAGCAGCAGCAGCAGCAGAGCGACTTGTCAATGTTCCCACGCAGATAACACGACACGGAAACAACAGGTTGTCTAGTCGGTGGGTAGTCGACGGCTGATTAGCAAGACAGCGTTATATGTACGCAATAACATCGACAGAACTGGATGAACTATAGATCTTTGTACTATAGATCTTTGTAATATAGATCTTTGTACTATAGATCTTTGTACTATAAATCTTTGTACTATAAATACTTGTACTATAGATCTTTGTACTAAAGATCTTTGTACTATAGATCTTTGTACTATAGATCTTTGTACTATAGATCTTTGTACTATAGATCTTTGTACTAAAGATCTTTGTCCTATAGATCTTTGTATAGATCTGTTCCTGCACCCCAACACTAACCAAAAAAAACCACAAAGATAAATGGTTGACTCAACTGGGGCCTTCATTTACGTACTGAGGATATCAATTATGTAAATTTTAGTTGACCTTCTTGCACTTTGTGTTTCTTCGTTGCACTTATGAGTGTTCGTCCATCGCGCGCGAAGATGCATGGGCATGGCCTGAATAAGTAGCCTTGACTTGAGCTGTGTTTTAACGTGAGGGGGAAGGTGCTCAATTCGTCAGCGTCACTGTCTCGTCCCTGCCTAGTTGACCCAATGTAAGACTTAGACCGCAGACGACGGGAAATAGACCAGGACGGACAAGATGACCAGCAGTGTTGTTTTTTTTAAATATGGGTTTGACTGTGCTCTTTATGCGTTTCACGGCCCTGGAGTTGTCGCAATGTTCATTGTGTCATTGTCATACCGCCTACGGGACTCAATCTCCGGGTTTGATTTCACAGAGTTTGCCTTTTCTTAGATGAGTGGCCATCCGAGGATAATGGGTCCCATCCAACCAGGGTTCTACGGGTCCCATCCAACCCGGGGTGCTACGGGTCCCATCCAACCGGGGTGCTACGGTTCCCATCCAACCGGGATGCTACGGTTCCCATCCACCCAGGGTGCTACGGTTCCCATCCACCCGGGGTGCTACGGTTCCCATCCACCCAGGGTGCTACCGTTCCCATCCACCCAGGGTGCTCCCGGTCCTATCCACCCAGGGCGCTACGGTTCCCATCCACCCANGGTTCCCATCCACCCAGGGTGCTACGGTTCCCATCCACCCAGGGTGCTACGGTTCCCATCCACCCGGGGTGCATGTTATGAAGCATTCGCAGCAGCATTTCCTTTTTTTAACTTTGTCTTTTAATTAAAACTCTGAACATTTATTTCTTTTACTTACACAAAGTGTTCACGTCTTAAAATAACTGGCTTTTCGCTTGGCATGGAGAATGGATTATTTATTATTATGTTTTAAAATATATTTCTGGTATGTTAATTTAATTTATTTTAAAAGAGAAAAAAAAAAAAAACTACAAAAGAATAAATGAAAAAGGGAAGAGCGCTCATAATGTGAGCGGCTTTTGGTGGACCTCCTCGGACAGTCCAATTAATCAGGACCATGGACGTCTAACCTCCAACCCCACCTTCTCCCCTTTTTAGCAGTGATGGAATCCAACCCATACCCCCTCCCAATGTTACCTTGGTTCGTACATTCACTTAGTGATTCATGCCTGTCATGATATTGGTGTTAGAGTAGCAAGTCAACTGTACGAGTTCGTTGTAACTTTGCAATACCGGTACTAAAAAAAAATAATAATTAAAGTTTTAAAAAAGGTTATAACTTTGTTGATTATTCCATAACAATACTGATCATAAACGATTAAAATTTCGCTAACTTAACAATAATGCTTGACATTTTTAAGGAAATAAAATTACGAAATCCAGTAATTATTAAATTTAAAAAAAAAAAAAAAAAAATTGTTCTAGCATTACTATAATTTTAATAATGATCGGGGGGNGGGGGTGGGGTGGGGGGGGGGGAGAGAGAGACAGAGAGAGAGAGAGAGAGAGAGAGACTGCAATCAGTTTAGGTAGAAGAAAATATGGAGAGAAGGGAGAGAAGGAGAGAGAAGGTTGTGGGGGTTCAGAGGTTTGACAGTGTGAGAACTAAACTTATTAGGAAGGAATGATGTGAGAATGAATAACTTCTGATCTCCAGATGGGACGTTGATATTTTACACATTCTAAAAAAAAATAAACACACACACAAACAACAGACATACACACATACACTTACACACAGAACACACATACACACACATACACATACGTACAACACACGTACAATCGAGTTACATGCGGTTTCAAAAAGTGGATATTTTAAAAGAGTGACTTAGAAGGTTGTTTTTTTTGTTGTTTTTTTAAAAACTTTCTTTGTTCCCCCCTTTATGTTACTTCTCAGTCATTTATTTAATAACATGAACACAACACAACACTTGTTGCCTTCTGCCAATATCGACGGTCGCAGTTCCTTCCACCTGGTACTAATGAACCCCTCGTTTTCATTGTGATGAACACAACTGGTGCGCTGCTCTCTGCTCGTCCGAACCGTAGTGTACAATCTCCACTGTGGCGGCGCGCACGGAACATGGAACATTGTTGAGGACACCCCTCCTTAAACACGGTCATCCTATTTTAACTCAAGGTTATTAGCATCGGACCAGGGGGTATTAACTTCGGGTGGAAGAATGCCTTCAGCATCGCCATTGTTAAAAGTAAATTAACTTTTATCCGACTAATCCACCGATTTAATCACCACCTCCCCCCCCCCCCCCCCCCCGTCCGAACACTTCAAATGGATTTCTTTCCACGGCGCCGCCTTCCATTGTGGCGCTGCACTCCCGGGCCACCCAATAGCAGCGCGAGGAACGGAGCAGCGCGCGCCAACCAGGACGTGACGAAAAATCGTTAATGCACCCGCCGTGCAGACTGCTCGCGCCCACGGGGAAACCAAATACGGAAACCGGAAAAGGTTTTTGAAGAAGTAGTTTTGCAAAACGTAACCCGTCAAATGTAAACATTGATACAGAAATCTCTACTTGGAAATTCAACGGCGTGAAGAAAGTCGCAATCCCATTGGTTGGTTACATCGGCAGCAGACGTGGCCACTGAAACAAGGCGAGCAATTTCCGAGAAGAAGAAAAAAAAATGGCCGATGCGTCTGTGTTAATGAGCGAATACATTTTGATACGCAAGACAACAGAATAAAACCCGGAATTACAGCTGAACACTTCTCGTACTTGTGATGAAATGTCTGAAAGATGAATCAGAAAAGCCATTAGTTTGTACATCCTCATTGCTCACGTGAGATTGTTGGATACAACAGAAGAGACGTCAGACAGAGTGAGTAGCATGCTAAGACATCTTTGTGTTAACTACCGCTTTAAGCTATTGACCTTCCGAAATTCAGGTAAACACTATGGTTAGTTGAGGAAATTGTAATCTGCTTCAAGTTCTTAAGCGAACAATTTCGTTGTACAGTAAAAACTCGTGCAATCTGCAATGGACTTATGATGAAATTTTCATTGGAACCTAACCACTAACTCATTATGTTCAAGATATTACTGTATTCACAATACAAAAAAAAAAAAAATGGAGAGTTTAGAATTAAGGCGAAGTGGTGTGCTCCTAAACCAAAAGAAGGTTTATTTTATTGATATTCTAAACTCTACAGAAAAGAGGGCATCAAACACAGTGTTTGGTTTATTTGTTATAATAGAGCATATGGTATATGACCAACCCATCTAAACATCCTCTCTAAGCAAGTCATCTAAACCGACATATCTAAGCAACCCATCTAGACAACCAATCTAAACAACCAATCTCAACTAAACATCGTCTCTAAACAAGATATTTAAATAACCCAACTAAACAAACTATTTTAAAAAAAAACATCTAAACAAACCATATAAATAAACATGATAACATAATCTCATCATGCGCACCATCCCATGCGCACCAACCCATCCACACCATCCCATGCGCACCAACCCATCCACACCATCCCATGCGCACCAACCCATGCACACCATCCCATGCACACCACCCCTTCCACACCATCCCATGCGCACCCACCCATCCACACCATCCCATGCGCACCAACCCATCCACACCATCCCATGCGCACCAACCCATCCACACCATCCCATGCGCACCATCCTATGCACACCATCCCAATCTACAACAACCTGTATCCACTTGTAGGTTTTTAAGCACGTGATTTCTAACGCAACCAATTCATACATCTTACAGCCTTATGTAAATAGAGGTGAAACTCAAACGACGTATAAGGCCCACCAGTTAATTCAGCCATTTTGGAAGAGGGACGAGTTCGACAAACCGGGGGTGGGGGGGGTGTTGGGGGCGGGGGTGTTTGAAGAAGATGCGGTTTGCCTTCTAATTTGAATCAGTAATAGTTCTAGCCTAGATCACTGCCTTAGTTCGTACTGACATTATACCGCGCCCTGTCCTGTTTAAGATGATATAACCAGACGTTAGATAAAATATGTCTGAGTGTGGACAGAGATGTCTTCTGTCAGGTATTGACATAGACTCCCAGGCGGTTGTATGCACGCGACCCAATTAGATAACAGGTCGTTCCAGAGATAGAAGGGACAAAAACACCACCACCACCCTGTCCCCGTGGTGTCCTAAACAAGTCATTTAAACACTACGAATGACCTTCAGGCGCACTTTATGCATAAGGGAAGAAACCTTTTACATGTCTTCTAGACGGGGGGGGGGGGGGGGGGGGCATGGTTCTCAAACGTCATAAAGCCCTGACCCTTTAATACACCTCCTCATGTTGTGGCGACCCCCCCCCCCCAAACCACAATATTATTTCTTTGCTATTTCATAACTGTAGAGTATATGTGTTTTCCGATGGTCTTAGGCGACCCTTGTGAAAAGGGTCATTCGTCCACCAAGGGGTTCGCCACCCACAAGTTAAGAATCGCTGTGTTAGACCGAGGCCCGGCCGTGGATGTAACCGGGCGATTAAGGAGAAAGGCCGGGCAATTTATCCACCTCTAAGATGACGTCGACGCGGTGATCCATTAATCCAGCCGAGGCAGATAAATCACGTGGGAGTGACGTGACCGCTGGTCATTTTTTGTGACGCAATCGGATCCAGCGAGGTAGTCTTACTGCCCTGGAGTGACAGAGGGGTCAGGCCTGCCGCCGGACCGGCTATTGTCATCACGTTTCCTCCCTACTTGCTTACAGCGACGGACCGGAGGGGGCAGTCCCGGGCTGGACATTAAAAAGGTCGTAAGATGTATACAGGCCTCACGGGGCATTGCGTGTAAAGGGTCGGTGTCACAGTGGCAGAACTTTTCCCGAAATAGTTTGGTCTCGATATTTTTGCTGATTCCAACTCGCTCAAGTCGCTGACTAAATTCATACATTCAGATTTAAATATGTCCGATTTATATAAGCCCATATTTATATAAGCCCAGATTTATATAAGCCCATATTTATATCAGTCCAGATTTATATCAGTCCAGATTTATATCAGTCCAGATTTATATAAGCCCATATTTATATCAGTCCAGATTTATATAAGCCCATATTTATATCAGTCCAGATTTATATAAGCCCATATTTATATCAGTCCAGATTTATATCAGTCCAGATTTATATAAGCCCAGATTTATATAAGCCCATATTTATATCAGTCCATATTTATATAAGCCCATATTTATATCAGTCCAGATTTATATAAGCCCATATTTATATCAGTCCAGATTTATATAAGCCCATATTTATATCAGTCCAGATTTATATAAGCCCATATTTATATCAGTCCAGAGTTATATCAGTCCAGATTTATGTGAGTTGATTTATTTTTATATATCCCGATATAATATTGACCCTCACTTTCCTGTCTATCTCTCTGAACTGTTGCTTCCTTACATCCCCACAAGACAACTACGTTCTTCCATTGACAGTAGAACCCTCTCAATCCCAAGAACCAAAACTAAGACCATCGGTGAACGCTCCTTCTACTTCCATGGGCCCACGTTCTGGAACCAGCTCCCCTTCCACATCCGTCATTGTGAAACCTCGTCCATTTTCAAAAAGTCCCTTAAAACTCATCTGTTTAGGTCCGCCTATGACCTGTGATGCACCCTCCTTGCCCTACCTCATTTTCTGTTTCGGGTTGATCCTGGAGTGTCAAAGTGTCAAAGTGTCCTCGTTTTATAGCCATTTTCATTGTTTCTATAGTATAGTAGTTACTATCCTAGTGTCTCATTTTTATTTACTTAGTTTACATGTTTTTCATAATTGTAAAGCCCTTAGAGCTTTAAGGTAAGCGCTATATAAAAATGCCTAAATAAATAAATAAATATATCAAAATCTTTATGCGCCAGGGTCTTTATGTGACCGAATTTATTGTTGCCCGGATTTAAATATTCCCGGCTAAATTAAATTAATCATTTGTCTTAAATTTTTTTTTTTTTTGCTAACTATTGCGTTAACGAGACTTGGAATCGTAAACAAATTTTTTCTGACTACTTTGACCAGTATGACGTGTACGCTGTAAAGCCCTGTCTAGATGAAAAGAGGTCTTAGTTTATAAATTGAAGCTTATGAATGTGCACTAATATACAACAGTATTCACTTATATAACTTAATTTATACTAGTAAACAAAGAAATACGCACTTATTAACTATAATGTGCACTATAATATACAACAATATGCATTTATATACAAGAATGTGCACTATAATATACAATAATATTCACTTATATATTAGAATGTGAACTAATGTACAACAATACGTGCTTATAAACTAGAATTTGGGCTAATATACAACAATATGCAGATAGTTACTTAAAAAACAGTTTCGATCAAAAAAGAAGAATCAAATATAATGATGATTCATGAGCCCCCCACTCCCCCCCCCCCCGCCCCCTACCCTTTCCCCCAATTCTGTTTCTTGTAATTGAAGAAATTTTCCAGTCGATATCTTTGGGAGTAGACTCCAGTAACATTGGAGATCCCCAGCTGTTGCACGGGAGTTGTGGGATCTAAGGATGCCAAGATCTGAAGTGACAGCATGTCACAGTGTACTTGGCGTGGTTTGTGCCAAGATCTGAAGTGACAGCATGTCACAGTGTACTTGGCGTGGTTTGTGCCAAGATCTGAAGTGACAGCATGTCACAGTGTACTTCGCGTGGTTTGTGCCAAGATCTGAAGTGACAGCATGTCACAGTGTACTTCGCGTGGTTTGTGCCCCGGGCTCGGGGGTTAATCAGTCCAGTGGCGTAGCAAGAGGGGCGCGGAAGGGGCGGTTCGCCCCCCTGGTGGCAATTTTAGTCTATATATGGTGGCATTTTAGGCTACCTGCACCAGTTTTTTTTTTTTTTTTAATGGAAGTGGGGGTGACAAAGCTTTTGGTCCGCCCCAGGCGGCACTAACCCTCGCTACACCCCTGAATCGGTCTGATTATAAACAAGGAATTTTCCCGCATTTTCGTTCACGCTTTAGTGGCATTTTAGGCTACCTGCACCAGTTTTTTTTTTTTTTTTTTAATGGAAGTGGGGGTGACAAAGCTTTTGGTCCGCCCCAGGCGGCACTAACCCTCGCTACACCCCTGAATCGGTCTAGTTATAAACAAGTAATTGTCCCGCATTTTCGTTCACGCTTTCACATGTTCTTACTACTTTGTTCCTGGCCGGCTCTTTAAGTCAATACCCGTTGACTGGACATTTAATTGCATAGAAATATTGACCACAGAGAACTATTGGCCACAGAGAAATATTGGCCACAGATAAATATTGGTCATAGATTAATATTGGCCAACAGAGAAATATTGGTCATAGAGAAAAATTGGCCATAGAGAACTATTGGCTACAGATAAATATTGGCCACAGAAAAATATTAGTCACAGAGAAATATTGGCCACAGAGAAATATTGGCCATAGACAAATATTGGCCATAGAATAGGCAAATATTGGTATCAGAGAAATATTTTTATCAGGGAAATATTGGAATCAAAGAAATATTGGCCACAGAGAAAAAAATGGCCTAAGAGTGTTAAAGGCAACAGAGAAGTATTGGCCACATGGAGAAATGATGGCCATAGAGAAATTTTGGCCACGTTTTGAATCGACAATTTTAGCTACCAACACAACCTCCCGTTCCTGAATTTTGATGACAGATTCGGTCCATAAAATCTGCAGACATCCAACGTGTGTATTCTAATCACACCTACGTTTATTTTAAGCTGAACCTGTGTTTGTCTTCCAGGCATCCCATCCGCTCTGGCTCGCTTAGCACTTATCTCTGGTGCACCCGTGCGACTTGTTTAGAATTAATTTCCCCCAACACACACTTGGAACGTAAAAGGGTATTTTGGAAGAGTATTTTCCCTTCATTTCTCGCCCCCGGAGTTACCCGCCCCTTCCATCATGGCCGTGTTGTCAGGGCAAACAAAAAAAACGAGTCCTTTTTACCGCAGCCTACCTGCATATTCATCAGGAGGGATGCACGCATATATGACGGGAATAGATGCGCCCACGACCATCACCACACTACACGACAAAGCCTACCTCTCTCTCTCTCTCTTACTCTCTCTCTCACTCTCTCTCACTCTTTCACCTGCTATCAAACGAGATGCTCCAATCCAAATAAAACCTCCAAAAGGGTGTTTTTTTTAAAAGCCACCTGATTAATGCATTGTGCTAATCACAACCGTGAAAGCCACTTGTGATCAGTCAACCGACTCAAAAGGCATTTTCTATTACCCTGTGTTTTTGAATGCTAATTTCCTCCCTTCCGTAGACGTAGACCAGTGCCCGACTGTGCTAACATCTTGATGTGGAACAGTCGGACACTTGGGGTCTTGACCCGGAAAATTTTATGGAAATTCTGGTTCAAAGTGAAATGGTGGTTTTTCTACATTTGAGTGTCAACAAACGCCACACGGAGACTTGTAAACAGCTTGTAAGAATAATTGATGGTGCTGCATGTTAACATGTGGGCTAGAGGTTGTCCACTCTCTCACACCAACCCTCCTCCTCTTCTTCCTCCGTTCCCCCTCATTTCCTTCCTTCCTCCATTCCTTCCCCCTGTTCCCTCCTCCTTTGCTCCATCCACTAAATTCCTCATCCCTCCCTTCTTTCGCTCTCTCTCTCTCTCTCTCTCTTACTTCTTTTATTCCTCCTCACTTTCTCCTCTCTCCTTCAATGATTGCTATCAATCGACCCCATACTCTAACCTCTTTTCTTCCCCCTCTCTCCCTCACACTCCCTCTCCCTCACACTCTCTCACTCCCTTCCTCTCCTCTCCTCTCCCTCCCTCCCTCCCTCCCTTCCTATCCTCTCCTCTCCCTCTCCTCTCTTCCTCCATCCCTCAATCCTTCATTCATTCATTCCTTCCTCTCTCCCTTTTCCTTTTTTTTTCTCCATCCCTTTCGATCCTCTCCTCATCGCCCCATCATCTCTCTCCTTCTTATTTACCTTTTTCTTTTTTTTGGGAGCGGGGTTCAATTCAATTCCCCCCCCCCTCCCAGTTCCTTTCTTCTCCCATTTTTTCTCCCGCAACACAACCCTTCTGACACTTACCTCCCGACTCCCGTGTAAACACAACTTTCCTTTCCTCCCTTAATTAAATCAAGACATTTCCCCCACTAAGCGCATTTTCTCACAAATCATGGGGGACGCCCCTGAATAAAAAGGCCCTCGTGCCGTTATTTTGACTTCCCACCACATCTCCCACGTTCTCAGCACCGTCGGCATAAACTCCGACGGACGGCCGCTCGGGGTATTGCGTTCCCGCTTCGGTAATGGCCGTCCGTGGCCAAAAAAACAACGATGGCGTCACCCCCTCGTATATCAGAGGCGTAATCGCACGTTTTAAGATCGTCCTAATTGCCTCCCCGTTGTCAACCCCGACCGCGCCTGCCACCGTAAGGGTGGGCGACTGGGCGAGGCTGGTCCCCCTTGGTCTGATCCCATTTAATGGCCCTATCTCCTGTCCTGTTAAAGATCCTCCCTGATTCCCCCCCCACCCACACACCCCGTTATAATAGGAGCCGACCGTTAGAAAATAAAAATAAAAATCCCTGGACCCCAGCATTACGTTTAGGGCACCGGTTACCGCCCCCTAATTATCCTTGGCACGTTAAAAAAAAAAAAAAAGAAGAGAAATCAGCAGTACGTCATTTGAGTGGCTTCACCTGAACGCATGACATTCCTAGTCATGGGATTTAGGGAAAAAAAAAAAAGAAGAGAAATCAGCAGTACGTCATTTGAGTGGCTTCACCTGAACGCATGACATTCCTAGTCATGGGATTTAGGGACCGGGGGGGGGGGTGAGGTTGGGGGGTGGGAGAGAAAATTGGGGTAGGGGTGGTTTACATGTTTGTTTTTTTTCAAGCAGACAAGATCGGAAAAAAAAACAGCTCATTAACAAGTTCTTTTGGACATCAAACTATTTTATAACACCAACCTCTGCATACGACACCAACCCCTGCAGATGACATCGACACCAGCGTATGCCATTATCCCCTGCATATGACATGTATCCCTGCATATGACATCTACCCCAGCATCTGACATCTACTCCTGCATATGAAATTTACCACTGCATCTGACATCTACCCCAGCATATGACATCAACCCTAGCAAATGGCATCTACACCTGCATCTGACATCTACCTCTGCATCTGACATCTACCCCTGCATCTGACATCTGCCCCTGCATCTGACATCTACCCTTGCATATGACATCTACCCCTGCATCTGACATCTACCCCTGCATCTGACATCAACCCCAGCATATGCTGTCCACTCTCTGTTTCCACTATCTACATCCACTATCTATGTCCACCATAATCTCAAATCTGTGTCCACCATCACTTTCACATAACAACTGACGCTGTATTTAACGACTGCACCTTCAGATCTGAGACCTCCCTGTACATTACAAACGATTATGCGTCTGTATGTTTAGGGGTGTATAGTAGAAACCGACCGAAAGTGATTTTCTGATTTCGGCCGAAGCCGAAAATAGACCGAAAGTTTAAAATGACTTTCGGCCGAAATCGAAGATAGGCCGAAAGTTTTAAAATGACTTTCGGCCGAAACAGAAAAAGGCCGAAAGTTAAAAATGACTTTCGGCCGAAACCGAAGCTGAAACCAAAAATGAAATATTTAGATATTTTGAAATTCTTTCCCCGCATACATTCTGCATACATAGAAAATGATCGGTGGAAAGTATAAATATTTACTTTCTTTGAATAAAAAAATGAGATAATCGTGTATATTAATAAATAAACATCTAATATAAAATCTTGTTGTTAAAGATCGTTTAGTGTGTTCTTAAAGATCGCTTAGTTTGTTGTTAAAGATCGTTCATTTTTTTTTGTTAATGATCGCTTTATTTGTTCTTAAAGATCGGTTAGTTTGTTCATAGAGATCGCTTAGTTTGTTGTTGAAGATGGTTTAGTTTTTGTTTAAAGATCTTTTAGTTTGTTATTAAAGATCATTTAGTTTGTTCAAAAAAGATCGCTAAGTTTGTGTTATTAAAAGATCTTTAGTTTGTTCATAAAGATCGCTAAGTTTGTTATTAAAGATCATTGATTTTGTTCTTAAATATCGCTTAGTTGGTCTTAAAGATCATTCAGTTTGTTCTTAAAGATCTTTTAGTTTGTTCCTAAAGAAAATTTAGTTTTCTGTTAAATATCGTTTAGTCTATTCTTATAAATCATTTAGCTTACTATTAAAGATCATTTGTTTTGTTTGTAATGATTATTTAGTTCGTTCTTAAAAATCTCTTAGTTTGTTCTTTAAGATCGTTTAGTTTTCTTTTAAAGATGGCTTAGATTGTTCTTAAAGATCGCTTAGTTTGTTCTCATAGATAATTGATTTTGTTCCTTAAGATCGATTAGTTTGTTCTTTGAGATCGATTAGTTTGTTCCTAAAGAACATTTAGTTTTCTGTTAAAGATCGCTTAGTTTATTCTTATAAATCATTTAGTTTACTATTAAAGATATTTTTTGTTTGTTCTTAAAGGTCATTTAGTTCGTTATTCAAAATCGCTTAGTTTGTTCTTTAAGATCGTTTAGTTTTTTTATTAAAGATCGCTTAGATTGTTCTTAAAGATCGCTTAGTTTGTTTTAAAGATATCTTTTGCTGAGAATTTGATGACCGAAAACCTCAGTCCCTTTTGGCCGGATGGCCGAAAGTCTAAGTCAATTTCGGCCGAAACCGAAAAAAAAAAACTAAACCAAAACTTGTCCGAAAGGGATAAAATGGCCACTTTCGGCGCCGAAACCAAAGCCGAAATTCGGTCGGTCTCTGGTGTATATATATATATATATATTAGCACAATGTGTGTAGGATAATTATAATCCTCAAAATTAAAATTCACAATAGCAATAAAATCACGACTTCTTCCTTCTGTCATAATGCGAGAATTTGTCCATCCCATTATCGGATTTGAAAATATATCAGTGATTTCCATACCCAACCCACATACTATACTGTTGATCTGTAAAGACATGCCAGGTGCGTCTTAGGCATCAATCGCAAACCTGTGCATCATGGTATCGATATTCGTACATTTAGCTTCGATACCCCTCTCTTCCCCCCCCCCCCCCCCACAGCAGCCCCCCCCTTCCCCCCCCCCCCCCAAACGATTCCGGCACATGGCTTTTCGACCCACGACGGATGAGCATTGTCCGGATAAATGTTAAAGAGTCTCCTATACTGCAATTTTCTACTCCGACGTTCAGAGAAATGGGTACCTTGGCTCAATGCAGCTCTCGACCCCACAGACCCCCAAGGTCAGGACCGCGCCGTGGGGATGAATGAGAAGCACGACTGAACTTGAAGCGACCAGCCGTGTCCGTCCGACACGGGCGCGGTCATTTAAAGGATGCGAGACGGTCATCGCCAGTTAACGACCGGTCATTAGGATTCACCCTCCTACCTCATCAGGAGCGTCCGCCTCGTCTGGGGGGCTAAGTCGGCCATGTCGACATGATTGCATGGTATCTTCGGGCCTAACCCGCTTTTGGTTCCCCCCGAGAAGATGGAAGGGTATGCTAAAGTTGGTGTTCGCGTGGTGAATGGGGGGTGGGGGAGGGTGGGAGAGAACGGGTGGTTAACACTGACAGTAATCATACAACGTATTCACCTTGGGTGAGAAGTACGAGGGCGTTTACGGCACGGTGAATGTGGCTGTGGCACGCTTGTCAGAACTGGTAGTCGAGACGTGTCTCTGAATTAGGGTTCCAGCCGCTTGCAGCAGATGGCAGTAAAGTGATGACTTCCTGTTGGGGAAGAGATCTAACGGAGTCGTGCTTTTAAACTCCAATGTGTTCAATGCGGTCTATTCTATGAACAAGAAAATAAAAAAAATAAAAATCAGATATTTTCTTTAAATTATGGTTATTTTATTAAACCACACCAATTAATAAATTGATCATCACTCTCTAAAATATTTCAAACATTTTCAAATATCAAGTTAAAGAAGCTCAATGTTTTGAAACAAATATATGTTTTATTAAAAATGAGTCAGTCTACCACTGAAAAATCCCTTTCTTGACTGACTCCCTGTTTTCTAAGCATACAAATGTATACGTACACAAATAGTCACCGATGCATTCGTTGTATACCTGCCCCCAATTCGATCAGCCTTTCTTAGAGTCTCACCTGACAGTGGACTCATACATTCGCCACCCCTTTGAAACTCTCGTACCCCTATACCTGGGTACTATTTGCCCAATTACTGGTCACCCCCCGGCCACTAACAATGGCCACCGACTCCCTTTATGGCCCTCCGAGACTTGACCCCTAGATAGCAAACATGGCTCCGGGAAGAAAAACCACGAAAAAATGCCAAATGCTGGATTTTTCTTATAACTTGAAGACGGCAAGACAGGTGGGTCCAGTAATGACGAGGATGATCACAGAACTGACCACTGAATGGAAGAAGCGGTTCGTGCATGGGAGGGAGGGGGGAAGGGGTGCGATGCGCTCCCCTGCTACAATGTTTCAATCGTTGTAACAACATTGAAATGGACAGCGCTGTGGTCAGTGAGAAAAAGGGGGGGGGTGTAAGCGATGGACCTCACCGCCTCTGTGTTGGGCTTTCTCCGGCTAACCAAACATGGCACGATCGTTGACCAGCGCTCAATTGGTATTAGAAGGAAAGGGAATGGTCAGTTTGGTCAAATATTACAAGGGATATCGGGGCTTCGGTTACCAGTGCGGAGCTCGGATCTTCGTACGATCTTTAATAACTCTGAAGCCACAGACGGAGTAACTCGGAAACCACCAGTGAGAATCACTGAGGCCACAAACGGAGTAACTCGGAGACCACCAGTGAGAATCAGTGATGCCACAAACGGAGTAGCTCGGAGACCACCAGTGAGAATCACTGAGGCCACAAACGGAGTAGCTCGGAGACCACCAGTGAGTATCACTGAGGCCACAAAACGGAGTAGCTCGGAGACCACCAGTGAGTATCACTGAGGCCACAAACGGAGTAGCTCGGAGACCACCAGTGAAAATCGCCGAGGCCACCACTGAACAACTCAGAGGCCATCATGGCGTAACTGTAATTCTTGAATCCATCACGGATTAGCTCTTGAATCCATCACGGATTAGCTCTTGAATCCAGCACGGAGTAACTCTGTGGCCACACTATAATAACGTCATAGTTGGCTGCATTGGGTGGGAGGTGCGTTGATCCAAGGGTTATGCCAGACGAGTGATGAGTGGTCCATTTTTGCCGTACAAACGTCCAACACTGAACACGTTTTAAAACATTTGTGGTGTGAAAAACAATCCAGTTTTAACTTTCAATTTTTAGAATTAAGATTCGATGGCAAAACGTGTTGTAAAATACTAGAAGATGTGATCCGATGTTACGGGGATATAATTTTTTGTTTACATAAAAAGGTATTTTTGCGATACTTTCTATCTCCTGTTGCGAAGTCTCGGCATGCAGCAATCACATTTTTACATATATATCTGAATAAGAGTCTGATTTTTCGTACCATCAAAAAATAAATAGATACATAAATAAATAAACGCACGAAAATATTGGACACCCATGAAATTTATATTTAGGAAATAGTTATTCATACCCTTGTATAAAAGCAGATATGTACTTTGATTCGATTTCCGTAAAATAATAGAAAATCACTGTTTTTTAAGAATCCAGCGTAACAAGGTTACATGAGCTCCTTCTTATGCAAATCATTGTCTAACAAAGTGTTTGGGAAAACAAAGGTGTAAGTCACTGGCAGTGGGTGCCTGGGTGGCCGAATGGCTCGTGGTCACAATCCCCACCGAAGCCAATACAAGCAAAAACAACCTCGGGTGGATGGGACCCGTTAGCCTTGGACGGGTGGATGGGACCCGTTAGCCTTGGACGGGTGGATGGGACCCGTTAGCCTTGGACGGGTGGATGGGACCCGTTAGCCTTGGACGGGTACTCATCAAAGAGGGGGAAAACTCTGATTTCAAATCCGGAGATGGAGTCCCGTAGGGGGGGATCAGATCAACACAAGCAGTGTCTTCCTAAAAAAAATATAATAATCCTGGACTTTCCTGTAAAATCTTTCAATTGTGACGGCGAAGTACTAGTATTTTAAACCTGCATCTCGATATGCCGCAGTCAAAAGTTCCTCTCTTTAAAGTATGCCAAAGAAGCCCTTGACCAGGGGTGTCAATCTCGATCGGTCGGCGGGCCAAAATTCAAATCACATGTAAGGTTGTGGGCCGAACTCACATGTAAGGTTGTGGGCCGAACTCACATGTAAGGTTGTGGGCCGAACTCACATGTAAGGTTGTGGGCCGAACTCACATGTAAGGTTGTGGGCCGAACTCACATGTAAGGTTGTGGGCCGAACAGAATAAACATTCTATAAGCGGAAGATTAATATTTTTTTAAAAACATTTATGTAAATGAAAACAGGAAAAAGTTTTAATAATCAAAAGTCATTGACATACCCATTTTCGTTCTTATGCGAATTTGTCAGAGCTGGATGTTTGTCACATTTTCTTCGCCTTAAAAAAAACCAAATAAGTTTGTTTATGTTGGGAGTACCGTTCTGTGTCAATGAGATTCTTATGATGGACTGCAAATGTTCATCAGAGAGACGAATCCTGTGTCATGCTCTGTTAATCTTCATCACAGAAAACAGCTGCTCACACATATAAGTGCTACCCAACATGCGCAAGGTTCGAGCCGTGTGTAGACGAAGCTGGGGCATCTCTCCACGAATGAAACGAGTGAACTGTGCAGGCCCAGCTGTGTCGTACTTTGCCTTTAGTGTCCCACTACACTGCAGCTCTATTAGCTCCATCTGCAAATTTACAGGTGCAGCTTCCACGTCTATGACAAATGGGTTACGGAACAGCTCGAAATTACTTTCATGTGCCTCAAAGTCACTAAAGCGAAGTAAGCTAAGTTTTTCAGCAAAGTGTGCATTATGAAACACCATAGCGTTGACTTTGATATAATTGTACGCCGTTCAAGACATCGCGGGTCCGATACAATTAATGCTACGGCGAGCCGGATGTGGTCCGCGGGCCTTGAGTTTGACACATGTGCCCTAGACTATGGATCCCTGACAGGTTTCGTAAAAATAGTCTAGGACTAGTCATATGTGAAGTGTGAAGAAGACGCACAATCAATTTTTTGTACATGAACATATTAGAGTATCCATAATATAGCAGTGATGTGTGCATGATGATTATACAACACTATTAACTGTTAGGATAAGGTCTGGGACAATGATTAATGTCAGTAATAATCATTCAGTGTAATCAATCGTTAAAAAAAAATTGTTGAATCATTTTTACATCAACGGTTGCTATCACCGTTGAATGACAGCGTAATGTCAAACTTAATGTCAAACCATGTGACACTGTCAACCGAATCCGAGAGACGCTCGCGATAAAATGTCTCGACCACCCCCCCCCACCACCCACCCCTCTTCCCCCCCCCAACTCCCTGTAAAACAAGACGTCGTTGTTTTCGCGATGTTCACACCCCCGACGGCAACGACGTCAACGAAACCTCGAGGGACCGTCAGGATTCCCTCCTCTGTCTCGCTCCATCAGGCCCGAGGGGGGACAAGACGACGCAAGTGACATAGCACTTCTCATTTCTCCTCCACTGCAACCACCC
>CAXITT010000173.1:886328-898057 GCA_964033795.1 Lymnaea stagnalis
GGGGGGGGTAGGGGGTGACTCCTTATGAGTTCAGCAATACCGCAAACGTTAACGTAGCCCCTAGTCACCAACACCCAAAGATACTTTCTGGGTGGTGCCACCACAAGAGAGTTCAGAGAAGGCAAAGTATCGCGTCTCCCGCGTGTTGTACTAATAGAAAAAATAGACGGGGCTTGACGGCATCATATGTCTTTGTTGAATTATAGCTTTGCCCCTGATGCATGAACTCGGCTTTAAACCTCTATAGCAGTCAAAGCAACGCAGACACATCGGCTTTAACCGTCTATAACAGTCAAAGCAACATACATAATGAAAGTGCTCAGCTATAGTGTACCCCGATTCTATGGCGAGCATATAAGCCGAAGGTAACCTCGCGCGATATGATTATTATATTTATAATAGTTTTTTTGGCTTCATCTGGTACCGACGAAATAGTAAATAGCGAAGGGAATATGTGCCGGGGGCGTGGGCCAGGCAGCGTGTGCTGGGTTAGGGGGGGGGGGGAGCGGGTTATTCCCCAAATGACTAATTCATCAGTTCTGATCGATGGCTACCTGTCATGGACGAGATGTAGCCCTGTCAACACAGAGGATAGGTTGGCCACAAAGAGATGTCAGACGCAATTGTTCATGGAACGAGGACGACTTACGTCCGGGCATTGCAGTCCGCTTGCATCTGCGCAAAACAAGGTGGAAATAAAGAAAACAAGAAAGAAACTAAGAAATAAGGGAGGAAAAAAATAAAATGAATAATATAAGTACATTTTAAAAGATGTATGCAAATATAATATAATATAATAAGAAGAAGAAACAATATTTGTCTCTGTTAAGTTCTCTCTGATGAACATTAGACATTTTTTTTTTTCATTTTGGTAACGTTTTTTAGTATATCGTGTTGATGTTTTTTTTTAAAACCCTCTTACTTTCAAATATTCTTTTTCGACCCCACCCCTCCTCCCCCCCCTGGCCTCCCGCCCGCCATCACATTTTTTTTCTCTCTCCATTCCTCATTGAAAAAATAAATAATTTGATTCGACAGCAAGACGTTAATGCAACACCCCCGAGAGTTTCAAATGTATCGAGGATTTCATGTTCAAGCTGCATCCTGTGGATGAATTCTGCAGATGTGCCCGCTGTTCTCTGAGCAACTATGAATTATGGCCTGCGACTACTTGGTTTTTCTATTGAGGCTTCCCTTTGGTTGAGACATTCGTACCGCCCCTTTTCGCGTTTGCGTTATAGTTGAGATAATAAAGAAACTATAAGATAAAAAGCTTTAGATTTCCCCAATTAGAACCCCAAAAGACTTCCACAACTATAAAGGGGGGGGGGGGCCGACGACATCTGTTACACTACCCCCCCCCATCCTTCCAACCCAACCNCATGCAGTGACGTTGATACACATTTACACGATACTCATTTACCTTTGGTAAATGGTGGCTACATCAAGGGATATCACTCGCCCACTCTCTGTGTCACCAGCGCTCACGCGTGGCCACAAATACGTTATAACGGAAAATAATATATATATATATATATATATATATATATATATATATATATATATAAACAAAAATATGACTCTTTATTCATTTACGTAGTTGCGGTTGATCACGACATAAATAATTTAGTTAACCATAGACTCTCTTTTCGTATTTTCATGTGTCCTGTCTGCCGGGGAAGGCTTTTATTCCAAACGTTTGCATCTGATCGTCCTCTCTTTTGATTCAAGCTTCCACATACACCTTCTTCAATTATTTCCCGTCATTCCAGCGGTGACGTCATGTCATGGACGTTTCTTACCATCGCATCGCCCCCGTTTTCTGTTGAATCCGTCGAGACAATTTCTTCACACCGAGTTACCAATGACGTCATCAGTTTTAAGAGTTGTCGGTTCAAGCCTTGTAGTGGCCAGTGGTCAGAATGTATGACAGAGTTGTCCGTCGTCCGTAAACCAAATTTTTTTTTTTTTTTTTTTTTTTTTTTTTTTTTTAAATTAAATTTCAATAAATGAAGAAGGCAGCAACTGAATTCAAATCCCTACTGCGACTGAAGAACACAACAATGGGGAAAATGTGTCAAAATTTAGTTGACAACAAATATTATGAATCACCTGATACATAGCTTTAAAAACATATCCCAATAAGTTGTGTGGTCCGCGTAGCTCGACCTCTAGCGCCATCCATCTTCAACGTCAACTGAGATGACAACACCACTCTGAACGAACGGAACGTTGGGTGTCGGCCGTCATCAATACGTCATCGGGAGGCGGGGGAGGGGTGAGGGGCTTGGACTGGAGAAGGGGGAGGCTGGGGGGGGGCGGTCGCGAACATTCTGTTACAATGAGGCGGTGGCCTCCATGATCAAACAGAATCGCCCTCCATAAAACTTCTGGTCCGTTGGCATCTGTCTGACCCCTTGATGTCCATGGACTACAAACCGGACCGGTTGACCATACGTTGTAGTGATGTAGAGAAAATGTCGTGGCAGTTTGGGGAGGGGGGGGGGAATCGTTCTTCAATAGTCTAACAGTCCTAAAAAAATCGCTGTTTTGATCACAAAGTGACACTTCTAAGTAAAACAGCTTTTTCATTCTTCTTGTTTTGAAATTTGTGTTAGGCTTGTTCACAGCGAAATTTTACCCCTTAGTTAATTAAATCCTCGATTGATTTAAAAGACAAAGTTCGAACACTCGTTTGATCTTGATATTTTTTTTTGTATCTTTCTCTAATAATGAACCTATCATAAATAATAATAATAATAATAATAATAATAATAATAATAATAAAGTTTAATTGAAAAACACGCTTTTTCCCCAAAAGCTCGAAGCGCGGTACAAAGTCAACCTTATTAAAAAGAGAAATAAAAAAAAACCAATCTAAAATGAACCGAATGTAACTGCCTCCTAGCTCTGTCCTTCTCAGCAGAACTATCATTAGTGCCGTTCAACCACCCACCCCCCACCTCCCCTTTCTTTAAAAAAAAATTAGTAAATATACATATATACCAGTACCAAATGAAGGCTGACCAACACACCACGATTGACTTTGTATTTCTATCATGGTAGCTACTACTTTAAACTTTAAAAACATATAAATATATATATAAAGATAAACATGAAATAAAGGGACACAATTAATGGAATAGTCTTTTATTAAAGGCGACGACATTTCTTTTATAATCATGGACCAGAGGAAAGTTTTGTTGTTTTTTTCTGCTTAATTTCACGTATCAATCCTTAAATAAAAATACATCCTAATAGTCTTTACTTTGTGTATAGATTTGACCACCCCCCCCCCCCCCCCCGGGGGACACAAACATAAATGACCTAGCGGGCCCTAACGATAACATTTTCTCAGCCAGATATTGGGGTCTTTAGGCTTCAACATTCTGACACATCCCCCACCCCCCTCGCCTCCCCCCCCCTCCCCACAAAAAAAATGTCTCAAACGATTCTGAGCTCAAAACCCTGGATCAGTTCTCTGGGTGGCTGCGAGTCAACCGGACGTGAGCAGAGTTGTCTCGACGTGATGACACGTTTCCGGAACAAATTTGCCTGCTTGCTCCCCCCCCCCCCAGTTAAAAAAAACATGAGAGTTGTACTCAAAGTAAGTCCAGTACTAATACACCCCGTGGTATGAGATAAGCACCACCGCCCCTCCACACATACACTTATTATATAGTTAAAATTGTTTAAGGCCTAACTATTTCACCCCCCCCCCTCTCCGACTGTGTAGACGCCCCTGAGCCGAAATAATAAAATGATCAACGTAATAAAATTAACTCAAGAAATTGTCTTTAAGGCGCGGAAATAACTCTCCCATTCGACTTGGTCTGCACCCAGCGCCCCCCCCCCTAGCCCACCCTATTTCATGTGACGTGTTTCCGGTGAGTCGTCCATGAAGACGTCCAGTCAAATGGCCAGGACATACAGGTGGGGAGGGGGGAGGGTGGAGGGGAGTGGGGGCTGGTGACTTATAACTTATGTCGGCGCTTGACTTGATGAATCGTCTGCCTGGGACAGTTTGACGGACGTCACTATCAGCCCGGTCTGTGAGGTGTTGCAATATGTCTAGCCTTGACATCTACGCCACAGAGGGGAGGAAGGTCTTTGCGTTATTTTTTAATTTTTTAAATGTATATATTTTAAGGCTGAGCGGTTTAAATGCAATGTTTGAATGAGTTTTTGTAAACATGCATTTTTAAATGGCTGATTTTTTTCTCTCCGAATTTCATAAAGATTTACGAAACTTCTTCTCCCAGATTCAGAGTTGAAGTTGACGAACATAAATTGTTCATGATGTGAAATAGATCTGGATCCAAGGGCTCAAATTATTGACCAATAGTCAGTGAACTGTTTCTACAAGCCCGCTCAAATGTAAGGCCTAAATGTAAGGCCCAAATGTAAGGCCCACTGTCTCTTTTTGTGTGTTTTAATATGGCACCCTGTCTCTGGGTGTTTTGTCTTGAGGCACTCTGGCTCCGGGTGCGTGAGAGTTAAGGCAACCTGTCTCCGGGTATTAGTGTCTTAAGGCGCCCTATCCCCCTCTCCGGGCATTTGTGCCTTATGCCTAAATAGCCCTGTCTCGGGGCATTTGTGCCTTATGCCTTAAAAGCCCTGTATCGGGGCATTTGTGCCTTATGCCTTAATAGCCCTGTATCGGGGCATTTGTGCCTTATGCCTTAAAAGCCCTGTATCGGGGCATTTGTGCCTTATGCCTAAGTAACCCTGTCTCGGGGCATTTGTGCCTTATGCCTTAATAGCCCTGTATCGGGGCATTTGTGCCTTATGCCTTAATAGCCCTGTATCGGGGCATTTGTGCCTTATGCCTTAATAGCCCTGTATCGGGGCATTTGTGCCTTATCCCTAAATAGCCCTGTCTCGGGGCATTTGTGCCTTATGCCTTAATAGCCCTGTATCGGGGCATTTGTGCCTTATGCCTAGGTAACCCTGTCTCGGGGCATTTGTGCCTTATGCCTAAGTAACCCTGTCTCGGGGCATTTGTGCCTTATGCCTAAGTAACCCTGTCTCGGGGCATGTGTGCCGTAAGCCTAGGTACCCTGTCTCTGTGTATGCCTGTAAATACAAGCTGTTTTCCTGGGTATTGTGTGTCTCAACGCACCCTGTCTTGAGGTGCGTGAGTCTTAAGGCGAGATGTCTCATGGCTGTCGGGTCCAAACCTCGGCATTGAGTTTATTCAGCTTTCAAAAAACAACATGTCTTCAGATTCGACAACTTTGTCCCGACATGCTCCGACTTTTCCTGCCTGATTTTTTTACAGACAAGACCGGTTTTCACATGCAGCCGACCTCTACTACAGCAAACCACCAAACCACAAACAATACGACCAATCTCCACATGTCACACTGCACATGCGGCTGATACACACAATCTCTGTCCGGTACACACAACTCTGTAATCCATGGATTTGTCAATACCGCGATTAGTGTCACGGGTAGTTAAAGTATTGTTACACCGGGACAAACAAATCGGGAAGTTCCCAATGTCTATTATTTATACAACAACAAAATGGCTTTCATCAAACTTCCTCCCTTGCAGACGGACGCCATAATATTTGAAGTCAAAGTCATTACGCATAGCCACGCCACCCACCACCGCCCCCCCCCCTTTATTTTTTTCTCCCTCCCCGGTTCTATCTCTATCTGCCATCGCTGGTCAGTGTGGATGATAAAGAAAACATTTCTGTGACGCCATTAGAGTGAAACAATCCACTGCTAAGCACTGGCGAGCCGCCCTCCCTAGGTATTGGTGCGCCTCTCTATAGTGGAGACAAGCTCAGTGACAGTGTGGCGTCAAAACATCCCGTCAGCCCCTCTTTTTTTTTTTTGCTTATAAAACACGACTCCCCTTAAACAATAATGTTAAACCAATAATACAATTCGGCGCCCCTCTAGTGGAGACAAGGTCGGTGATATCGTGGTGTTATAACCTCCCCCTTCACCCCTCTTTTTTGCTTCGAAAACACGACTCCCCTCAAACAATAATGTAAATTAATGATAAAATTCGCGCCCCATTCTGAGTTTCCTAAAATTTCAGCCCCCCCCCCCACTCTCGCGCTTCTCTACCAGTCCGACTTCGTATTGCTAAGGGGCAAGCATTTTTTGCTTCGAAAACACGACTCCCCTCAAACAATAATGTAAATTAATGATAAAATTCGCGCCCCATTCTGAGTTTCCTAAAATTTCCGCCCCCCCCCCCCACTCTCGCGCTTCTCTACCAGTCCGACTTCGTATTGCTAAGGGGCCAGCCAACCCCCTGCAGTCCGCTATTAACTTGCATTGACCATCGGGCCGGCCGGACGAGGCTGGACGGGGCCTTGTGTATACCCAATTAATTATGACATCGGTCAAGCCAGGTAGAGTCAACAGTGGCTGGCAACAAGCGCTAATTAACACGGGGAGAAATACTGACCCGCCCACAACGTGGGGCCCTAACATTGGGGCCGTGGGGGGAAATGGGAGAGAGAGAGAGAGGAGGGAGAGAGAGAGAATTTGCAGTTTTTTATTTAAATTGCTATCTACTCTGGCGCCTCCAGTAATAAAAAACTTAACAAGCCGACCAAATTTTATCTTCCCCCCCCCACGCCCTTCCTTAACCCCCCCCTGAAATGACGTCAGGGATGCTTTGAGTGACGTAGTTAAGATTTGTGCCACCCGGGGCTCCGATCTTACAAAAATGAATTTTATGTATAATTTATATTTTGTGGGATCAATAACAAGCCACTGTCTTCCTTCTCTTGTCGTTCTAACGCAGTGTTTCTCAAACTTACTAATGCCGCGACCCTTTTATGGAGCTCCTCGTGATGTGGTGACCCCCCACCCCCCCATCCCCCCCCAAAAAAAAAAAAAAAAAAAAAAAAAAAAAAACATTAAATTATTTTCGTTGCTACTTTATAACTATGTGTTTTCCGATGGTCTTAGGCGACCCACGCCTTGTGTAAAGGCCGTTCGACCCCCCCCCCACCCCCGCACCCAAAGGGATCGCGAACCACAGGTTGAGAACCGCTGTTCTAAAGCTAAAAGAAATAATAATAGTTGGCGATATATTGCATTATACCATTGAAATTATTATTTTTTATCTCTGTTTACCAATTTTCCTTCCTATTTTCTGTTTAATCTTAAATGTAACAGACGTCCATGTGAGGGTCAAGTCAATGTTCTAAAAGTGACCACCCCTATAGCAAAGCAAAGCATCGAACCCTCGGTGTCTTTAATTCCCTCAAAACCCTTAAGAACAAAAGAGTAGAGGAATCCGTTCCCATGTTGAGTTCTTTGGTCCACGAGTCAGTCTCATCCTCGTCGAGCCCTCTCTCTCTCGTCTGCCACCACAGCCGAGTCTTCATCGCCACCGTATTCCTTGCACCGTCGCCAGGCCGAGGGAGAACACTACGCGGGGTGCCGCTAGCCAGGGACAAGGTGTCAACGTTGCTTCAACCAGGTCCCACCACCACTATTGTCGGGCTCGGCCGTTCGTTAGGTCAGTTGTTCGCTCTGCCACAGTTACCCCCGCCTTGGTGCCCACCGGTTAGTAGTAGTAGTAGTAGTAGTAGGCTTATAAGCCACGGGGAGAGAGTCGGTAAGACGAGAGTACCAGCCAGGAGATAACATTGACCTCTGGGAGTCTGCTACACTGAAATGAGAAAGTACGGATAATAATATTTTTGATTAGTGCGCGCTTGTGTTGATAACAAACCTGCCTTTCTTGATTCACATTTTTGGATTTTGTTTAAAATATTGTCAACACAGTCTCGAAAATTTTTTTAGAGCATCGGATTTGAGACTATCTACTCTAAATCTTAGGTGAGTGTTGCATATGTATTTGATTAATTTCAAGACATTATGATTATAATCATTGGTCATTACAAATCTTTCAGCAAAGATTATTTAAAGTTAAAGATCACATGTGATATAGAGAATAATTGTGTCATTCATGGCGCAGTCATTACATCAACAGGTGTATATTAATACACGGATGGATTGTCTTATTTGAATACAATGGACAGGTGGTTCGATATAAACTAAACCCATTTTTGTTTGCTTGTTTGTTTTGAGCTGTATTATTTTTTTACCTGTTCAGTACCACACTTAATATCATTCCGTGTTGGAATGATGTAAGGATGGTTAGGGCGCAATGGTGGTAGTCAATGGTCCTGGTGGTAGTCAATGGTCCTGGTCGTAGTCAATGGTCCTGGTCGTAGTCAATGGTCCTGGTGGTAGTCAATGGTCCTGGTGGTAGTCAATGGTGTCAGGGTCAAAATTGTTTTCGATAGAAATAGAATAATTCTCTTTCTTATCGTCGTGGACGACTTAAGCCAGCTGTTATATTTTATTTACAAAAAAGTTTTAAAAACAAACAAAACAAACAAATTAACAAACAAACCAACAAACAAAAAAACAAACCAACAAACAAACAAACCAACAAACAAACCAACAAACAAACCAACAAACAAACCAACAAACAAACCAACAAACAAACCAACAAACAAATAAGCAAACCAACAAACAAACCAACAAACAAACCAACAAACAAACCAACAAACCAACAAACAAACAAACCAACAAACAAACCAACAAACAAACAAACAAACCAACAAACAAATAAGAAAACCAACAAACAAACCAACAAACAAACAAACCAACAAACGAACCAACAAACAAATAAGCAAACCAACAAACAAATAAGCAAACCAACAAACAAACCAACAAACAAATAAGCAAACCAACAAACAAACCAACAAACAAATAAGCAAACCAACAAACAAACCAACAAACAAATAAGCAAACCAACAAACCAACAAACAAATAAGCAAACCAACAAACAAACCAACAAACAAATAAGCAAACCAACAAACAAACCAACAAACAAATAAGCAAACCAACAAACAAACCAACAAACAAATAAGCAAACCAACAAACCAACAAACAAATAAGCAAACCAACAAACAAACCAACAAACAAATAAGCAAACCAACAAACAAACCAACAAACAAATAAGCAAACCAACAAACAAACCAACAAACAAATAAGCAAACCAACAAACCAACAAACAAATAAGCAAACCAACAAACAAACCAACAAACAAATAAGCAAACCAACAAACAAACCAACAAACAAATAAGCAAACCAACAAACAAACCAACAAACAAATAAGCAAACCAACAAACAAACCAACAAACAAACCAACAAACAAACCAACAAACAAACCAACAAACCAACAAGCAAACCAACAAACAAACCAACAAACAAATAAGCAAACCAACAAAACCCGCCTGGAAACATACTAAGGACAAAAGCGGGACACAACTCTTTGGAAAAAAAACAAATTAAAAAAAAAACAAAGAATCGCTTTATACAAACAAATAGTATTTTGTTAATGAAAACAGAATAAATATTTATGACACAAACATTCATTTGTATAAACGCAAGAATATTTATGAGCAAAGCAATCCTTTGATCCTTTGTATATGATAATAATAATAAAGTTTATTTGAAAATCACGCTTCATCCCCCCAAAGGTTCGAAGCGCGGTACAATGTCAACCATATTAAAAGAGAAATGAAAAAAAATCTATATTACACCACATATTGAAACACAAAAACGCAACATTACAAAAAGTACATACGAGAATACCCATTCTAAGTCTTTCATACCTTGCAACCATAAACAACACAGGCCAATATATATAATATATAATATATAAATATTTTCTTCTTCTAAATCTTAAGGGCCCACGATCAATTTATTGATCATTTTGGCTCCTATAATATATATATATATATATATATATATATATATATATATATCCCCACACCCAAAAACACATCACGTGACCATCACAATTACATAACTTGCATGGGCGCCCGCAGGTAGGGGCAAGGTGGGGAATTTGCCCCCCTCTGGATTGATTGGATACAAAAATTTTAGACAAAAATAGACAAAAAATGTATTAAAGTAAAGAGAAAATAAAGAGAAAGTAACTAAGCTGATGTCCTGTCCGTTCGTTCACCATACAAATACGCTACAGTAAATTAAAACTACATTAAAAAACTGATACACCCTTCTTGCTCGTCCAACAGACGGTCTCTGGTGTTTAATGGTGGCGCCGCCCCCCCGCCCCCCTTCTACAAACTCATTTACTTTCAATTTACCCGCCCCCACCGCGGGGCGCCCCCCCCCAAACCCACCAATCATTAAGGATGTGGATCCGCCTTCTAAATCCAGGTCTCGGGACGCGCCCCTGACAGTGGAAGGGAAATTGGGTTTAAAAGTCAATTATGCAAAAATTAGCGTTGGGTACCTTGGTTCCTGGAACAGGAGGTGGCTAATTAATAGTCTTAACTCTAAAGAGGCGCAGTGGGACTCGGAGAGAACTATGTTAACTACTGTATACTGTTGGCCTGGTGATGGGGATTGGGGGGGGAGGGGGTAGAGTTCACTATTCTAAAAGTGACCACCCCTAAAGTAATGTATAATTTAATTTTTAATTTCTGATAACACTAGTTATCTAGAATGTCATTAAATATATATATAGTTCATATGTCTATATTTTAAATATTATGTCTATATCATGTCTATGTTAGAATATATTTTCCCAGGTTAACTTCATATGCATATGTCGCTACCTATATTAAACCTGAATAGCAACTCCACGTAGTTAGACTATATACGTGCGACCGCCATGTCTATACTTTTCTAGACTGATCATATAGCAACAATTCTATCTAGATTAACTATATCTGTGTAGCGGATATGTTCATCTAGATTAACAAGTGTGTAGCAACTTTACTTAACAAGGTTTAACTCTATGCAGACATTGTACAAACAAACGACTTAGCTGTGGGATGGCTCAATATAACGTGTCCCAGTATTGTAAACATTGCCTTCTATCGTCATTTAAGCTTCTTATTTGTGCGTTAATGGACAAAGCTGTTTGCGATAAGATTTCACGATCTGCTGTCAAAGAACCGCCACTCCCACGTCAATCACGGTTACCGGAAATTTGATCGAAAGAAATTTCGTCAACGGAAAATAATCGACGGAAATTTGATCGAATCTTTTTTTTTTTGAGTTCACACGTTAAAATTTGCGTCAAATTTCTTTTTGAACGCGCTGTGCTATATAGTAAAACAAAATAATGCGTTCAAAAAGAAATTTGAAGCAAAAATTTTAACGTGTGAACTGAAAAAAAGATTCAACTAAATTTCTGTTCGATCTAATTTCTGTCGATCAATGTTCCGTCGACGAAATTTCTTTCGATCAAATTTCCAGAGACGGTCAATCACAATTTTTAAAATAAATAAATAAATAAAATAAATTAACATTTAAATAAAATAAACAGATCTCCGTCAAAGTCTTCTGTAAGATCAGCGGTTCTCAACCTGTGGGTCGTGACCCCTATTTGGGGTCAAATGACCCTTTTCCAGGGGTCGCCTTAGACCGTCTGAAAATACATATGCTCAACAGTAATGAAGCAGCAACAAACATAATTTTGTGCTTAGGGATCGCCACAACATGGGGAACTGTATTAAATGTCGAGCAGTGTTTCTTACAGAAATTCCCCCCTCCCCCCCCACCCTCGGGAGGGCACTTCAGATTTGGGGGGGGGGGGCAGTACCAGCAATTCCAGTTGATTTATTGTTGGGCATTTTTTTTCCGGGGGGGGGGGGGGGACTTGGCTTTCCCCGGGGGGGCGCGAAACCCCCCCCCCCC
>CAXITT010000173.1:906150-921262 GCA_964033795.1 Lymnaea stagnalis
GGGGGGGGGGGGGGGGGGGGGGGGGGGGGGGGGGGGGATGGCGTGTGTGTTTTGGAGGGGGTGGAAGAGTTATGGGTCTTGATGATTCTAAACTCACGAGTAGCCTTGTTAAGCTTAGTTGTTATTATCATCATTGGAACAAACTCGGATATTCTGATAATCGTTATTTGCCGAATTTGTTTCTCATTCGAGTCTACTGAGCGAACTACTCTTAGACAACGTTATAGGACAATCCTTTTATCCACAGATTTTATTTATTTATTTTTGTGGGTTTTTTAATTTTTATTTTTGCTCTAATCTAGCTCCAGCCCCACCCCCTTAAAAACGTGTAAAAAAACCTGATGGAGCTTTTCCTATTAATACAAACAAATTTTAATAGACTTTCTGACTTTCGCTTTCTCGTGCCATCCTGTTGGTGGAGTCGCCCCTGTGATGTTTGTAACACCCTTCTATACAAGATATCTAGATTTACTATTCATACATCCAAGGTCAAATCCAAGCTGAAGGGAAAAGTCCATAAAACAAAGTAAAAATCTTCCCACCCCCCAACCCTGTACATCGTTAACGACCCCCAGTCCAAGTCTATAACACCCCCAACCACTGTTTTTCCACCCCCCCCCCAAACCACAAGTTTTGTTGAGGGAAGCAACATCTCAAAGGAGTCACCAGCATTACTGTGTCGTCTGCTCTCATCTGTCCATGAGCTCTCCCCCCCTCTCTCTCTCTCTACCCTCTACACCCGTTGAGCTCTAACTCTTTAGAGAGAATAATAAGAAGAAGAAGAAAAAAGAAAGAAACAAAAAAAAAAAAGTTTCAATTACAATTTAAGACCGATCTTGAAATGATCTACAGAACGAGACCCACAGAACTAGACCCACATCCATGTTTTGATAAGTTTTTCATTGATCCCACTCACCGACCACCACTCCCCCATGTTACCAGACTCCCTATTACAAATTTAAAAAAAAAAAAAAATTATAGAGAATATTCCATAAATTGTGTGGAATTGTTCGTTGTGATTATTTAGATGAAGTCAGTATAATACTCGAAGACATTTTGGTGGGTTCGGGTGAAAAAAAAAAGGGGGGGGGGGCGATGTGGAAGTTGTGCGCATGAAATAAAAAAAAAAAAAAAAATTATAGAGAATATTCCATAAATTGTGTTGAATTGTTCGTTGTGATTATTTAGATGAAGTCAGTATAAAACTCGAAGACATTTTGGTGGGTTCGGGTGAAAAAAAAAAGGGGGGGGGGCGATGTGGAAGTTGTGCGCATGAAATACAATAGTTACATTTAAACAATTGCTGTCAAATAATAGTGCTTCCACTGTCTTTCAGACTTCTTGCATTTTTATCACAATGCATGGCGCGTCAAATTCTTGCCACTTGCGTGAAACACTTCTTGCACTCCGACACTTGCATTTTAATAAAGGGCCGCTACAATAAATGTTTGTTTTTTTTTTAAAAAAAGAACTGTCTCTCCAGCTGAATGATGTGCCCCTTTAATTGGACTTTTCAGACAGAAGATTTCTCAAACTGGTCATCTCCGACGGGAGACCTCTGGAACTGGGTTTTCATTTAGTTAACAGATGTCTGCCAGTAATTGAAATGGGGGTTTGACATGTCTGGTGTCACATTTTCGATGTTTGACATTGCCTGGTGCCACATCCGGTGGATACTCCCGGACGTCTTTCGTGGCACTGAGGAGCTGGAAGAAGGATTTGGGAGGGCATGTGGTCTCGTGAACATAGTTTCATGTTGAGGGATTGCTGTAATAAAAGAGGAAAGCCTTTAAATACAAACAAACAAAAAAAAGAATGGCGATTATAACACAAGGTGCATGCTATAAAGACAAATTTAACAAAAGGCACTGGAAAACTTAACAACAGGTTCTGGGAAATTCTGACAATTTAATTTGAAATTATTACAAATGCTTCTCATGCTATAAAATAAGCATTTTTTAAGAAGAAATCTTTCTAAAGTTGTAAAAGCTATTCAATTTTTTTTTTTGTCTGTCTAAACCTCATCTGAAGTATGACACGCAGATAACATTTGATTTATCAACAATTTTCAATTTATTGTCCGTGCACATATTATGTAACATAAAAATATAACATTTTTTGAACCACCCCTATCCTTTATAATTTTAGATAACATTTTTGACCCAGGGATAGGGTTATAACTTTATATAACATTTGTACATTTTCATTGAGCACCCCCAACATTATGTAACATTTCTAGTACCCCCTTTCCCACCACCACCACCTCACAAACAAACAAAAAGAAACACCCAGCAAACAAGCAAATTTGAAGCAAATTATTTTTTAACACAAATGTGCTAATTAATGTAAGCAAAAAAAAATACATTTTACTTAAGCCACCACTTACACCACACAATAAGCCACCACTAGCACCACCCCATAAGCCACCTCTAGCACCACCCCATAAGCTACCACTTACACCACCCCCATAAGCCACCACTTGCACCACCCCATAAGCCACCACTAGCACTGTCCCATAAGCCACCACTTGCACCACCCCATAAGCCACCACTAGCACTGCCCCATAAGCCACCACTTGCACCACCCCATAAGCCACCACTAGCACTATCCCATAAGCCACCACTTACAACACCCCATATATCACGCTATAAAATATGATAAGCCACCACTTACCCCACCCCCCGTTCACGTTGTTTTAATATGTCCACTGTCCTTTACGTGATACGCAACTTTTAATAATTACATATAACTAAAAAAAAAATTTGTTTTTTTTTTTCTCCAGGATTTTCTACAGCAAACATCGAATATCAGAAGAAAACCCGGTTGTCGAGATAAGCACTCTTCTCCGAGTTCATGTCACGTGGTCTGCTGGGCATTTTGCTGTCAATTGCAATTTCCATAGCGAAGCCGGTCATTCAAAGGGATACCATTTGTCTTTGAGTTATCTTTTCTTGGAACACTTCTGAGATAGCTGATAGAAAAAGTTACTAAAAAAAAAAACGTCCAATAAGATTCATCTTTAAGAGATCTATCAATCAAGACTGAAAGGACAGCCTCACATCTCCCCAACACAATCATCTTATCTTATCTGAATCCTGCGGTATATCTCTTTGGTGTAGGAGGAGGCGCGCATCGCAAGGCAAGATTGTTGACAGGGGACAGTACTGTGTATCAGATTCGGACAACTCATATCATCTGTGAACTGTTGTTATCTCGCTATCGGGCAATGGCCAGGGTATAATTCCAAGGTGATGAAACATTTGACGCTAAGCTTACTACACAAGGTATTTTACTGCCCTCTATATCTGACAGTGAGCCTCGGCGTATATAGGGAAATACCTGGACAGCACGCGAGAGAGTTCACCTCCGTTACAAACAAACAAACCAGCGTAGCAACAAACAAAACAAAAAGCGAGGAATTCAAACAATTAGCTAACGACGAGTTAGTCCCCATTATAGACTAAGGCTGATCTCCCCCTGCTCCTACTGCTGAAAACTCTATGTTGCGCAGTCCGGCTGAGATAGGATATTTCTACACCGGAGATTTTTTTTTAAAAATCACACCAACACCGCACGTGGCTTGTGTGTTTTTGTGGGCGGTAATCCGGTCCGGATTAAAGGGATTGAACTCGGAGGTGTGAACTCCAGGTTGGAATTTCGAGACGGCCGGCGGTTGTGGGACTCGGTGTCAGGGGCAGATAACTCAGGTAGTGCATTCTTTGTGTCCGCGGCTGGCGCAGAAACAATTTTAAGCGGCCGCCCCTAAGCCCGAAAGACAACGAAGATTTTGAGATAAGGATTTGGATATAAGTTCGTCCGCTCCGAGCTTACAACAGTCACTCGAGTGCCCACCGGTCGGGCTGAAGACATCCCTCACACTATATTGGATATTCATTCTTTTTAAACAGTGGATTTTCTTCCTTGTAACTGAAAAGTCGAGGAGTATGGCTTATTTGTGAGTCTTATTGCATCGATCGTATTTTTTTTAAACTATTTTAAAAAAAAAAATAATAATTCAAGTTTTAAAGATTCTCGAAAACATTTCTGAACAATGAATTTGTAATAATAAAGTTATAATTTTTAAATAAATTGACTCGTTGGATTAGAAGCAACCCTCGAGATTGAATTTTAAAAAAATGGATGCACTCTCTAGCTCTGTGTGGTTACTGATCGCCTTTGGGGTACTCGCGTTGTCCGGTGCACAGAAGACTCCGGAAATCACCTACAACATCACCGAAGAACTGCCCCTCGGTACCAAAGTGGGCAGCATGTCCGACCTGCCCAACTTCTTCTCCAACGTCACCGACCGGAAGCAGATTCAGTACATCATCCTGGGCCAGGGCAGTCCGCTGTTCAACATCAGCAGCGCTGACGGCGTCATCACGGTGGCGCAGCGGATAGACAGGGACGTCCTGTGTCCGGTGCAGAGGGATTGCGTTCAGAACATCACCGTTGTGATCAATCAAAACCGGAACTCCGGCTACGAAAGCCGGGTGGTGGCCGTCGGCTTCAGAATCATCGACATCAACGACAATGCCCCCAGATTCGACCTTGAGAAGATCGTTCTGAAGTTCACGGAAGGGAATTCCCCGGACTCGGTTCTTAAAATCACTGGTGCGAACGACGCGGACTTTAACCCCGAGTTCAAGGTCAAAAACTACGCGCTCAACAAGTTCAGGAACGTATTCGACCTGTCGGCGTCGAAGGCTTTGGACGGGAGTTCCGAAATAGAACTACGCCTTAGAAAGTCTTTGGACCGGGAAACTGTACCACTATACGACTTCACGATCACCGCCTACGACGGCGGGTCCCCGCCCCTGTCATCTGTGCTGAACGTCACCATAGAGGTGACCGACGTGAACGACAACACCCCTGTCTTTCTCAACCACACGTACGCCGTGTCGCTGGATGGGAAAATCTCGATCGGTACGGTCATACTTCAAGTCTCAGCAACGGACGCCGATGAAGGAAAAAACGCCCTGGTGAGCTACGATTTCAGCAGCATTCATAAAACCTCGGTTGAACACTTTTACCAGATCGACCCCGCCAGCGGAAACATCTCCGTTGTCGGTCCTCTGAAACCCGGGACCATGGAATTTATCGTGGAGGCGCAGGACTCCGGAAATCCTCCGCTGAAGATCCAAACTTACGTCAGTGTCAATGTCGTGAACACGGGAAACACGCCACCCCGAGTTTCTATAAACACCCTCGGTGGCGGCTCGGACCGTAACGCCGTGGCGTCAGTCCTCGAGCCGGGGGGTCGAGGTCTCTTCGTGGCCCTGGTCAACGTCGATGACGACGACGGCGATGACGTAGCCTGCGTCATTAGCAATGAGGTGTTCAAGATGGAGCCCGTGGAGAACAAGGGGTACAAGATCGTACTGCAAGGCACGGTGGACCGCGAGACGCGAGACACGTACAACCTGTCGGTCGCGTGCGTCGACAAGGGAGACCCGCCGCTCAACACCACCGCCTACCTCACGGTCAAAATCCAAGACGCCAACGACAACGCCCCTGAATTCACGCAGAACCGCTATTCGAGGACGCTCCTGGAAGGGAGAAAGAAAAACGAGTTCGTCTTGAAAGTCAGCGCCGCAGACAAGGACGCGGGTTCGAACGCTGAAACTGTTTACAGCTTCGACCCAGACTACAGGTCATTCTTTGCCATGGACCCCAACACTGGGGTCATCACGGCTGTCGGGGATCTGGACAGGGAGGCCACCCCGGTTATGAAATTCAACGTCTTCGCCACCGACAAGGGTGCTCCGCCCCTGACCAGCACGGCGGAGGTCGTCGTCATTCTCGAGGACGTCAATGACAACGCCCCTGAGTTCGACACCAAAATATTCAGATTTCAGGCCTTCGAGGAAGTGCAGAATGCCTCGATCATTGGGGTCCTGGCCGCCCGGGACCTCGACGAAGGCGCCAACAGTCAAATGGACTTTTTCTTCACCGGTTCCCTCGACGGTGCCGACGGCGCCTTTTCGGTGCTGCCGAACGGCTCGATTTTGTCCACGTCCAAGCTCGACCGGGAGGAAAGGGTCAACTACTCGTTCTCCGTGATGGTGCGGGACAAGGGAAACCCCCCTTTGATGTCCACGGCGAGTGTCGTGATCGAAGTGCTAGACATTAACGACAACGCGCCGATCATCTTGTTCCCGAAGACGCCGAATCACACGATCCTGATCTCAACGTTCCCGGAACCCGGCGCCATCCTGAGCAAGGTCATCGCCTATGACGATGACGCCGGCGAAAACGGTACCCTCAGATTCACCTTGAATTCCGGAAACGAGGACCGCGCCTTCGAGATCACGGAAGACACCGGCGAGTTCAAGATCACAAATCCGTCAAATCTGAAGAACTTCAAGCGGTACGAGATCGCCATCACGGTCTCGGACAGAGGTCAGCATCCCAAGTTCAACACGACGTCGCTGAAGGTGGACGTCCAGTTCGACAACATGACGAGAGAACTCGCCATCGGTGGCGGTCACAAGAAACAGGAGGACTACATCATCATCGTCGCCGTCGTGGCGGCGGTGACCGTGGTCTTCTCGACGCTGATCATCGTCGCCATCTGCGTGGTCTTCCAGAAGGACCGGGTCAGCCACCGGAAGAACGCCCCGAAGGGAGATTTCCACAACATGCACGTCTCCGACGGGTTCAACGACGAGGAGAAGGTGAACACGATCGTCCGCGACTCACCCTTCGTCGCCAGCAATCAGCCTTACTCCATGAACAACTTGTCGTCGCCGCCCAGTGGCGACAAGCAGCTGGGAGGGGGCGAGGACGGGACATTTTTTCAAGTGAAGCACGGCCACCCGGGCCACAACGAACAATTCCAGAACTCAGGCAAGGGAAAGGCTGTTAGTTTCAGCATCGACGAGACGGCCACGCCCTCGCCGAGCTCTCGCCACGCCTCTCCGAGGGACGAGACCCCGCTGTTCTCAACGTTCGGCTCCCCCCACAGCAGGTCCTGTGACGGAGACATGTACCAGCAGAGGTCATCTATGATGCGACAGGTCAGTGGTGTGAAATATGCGCCAGTCAGCACGTGTGTGCATGTAGGTACACTCAGTGTCATACATTGCATGCTCTGTGGCTCTCAATAGTTGTAGCACTTTTCCTAGCACTTTTTTTTTACTCCCGTCATAGGTGTAGCCACCATTGCTGGTAGCTCTCATTAGTAGTATAGCTCTTATAAGTGGTAGCTTATGTTAGCCATAGCTCCCATTAGTGGCAGCTTTCATTATCAGCATCTCTCATTAGTGGTAGTCTGCATTAGCTGTAGCTCTAATTATTTGTAGCTTATTCTGGCTGTAGCCCCTAGTAAAGCACTCTAACTCAATATGTGAAAGGCTGAATCTCACCACAGAACTAAAACTTACATTAGCAATTCTCACATATCTTCTTGGATGATTCATATAACATAGGTACTACAATAACATAAGTACTACAATAACATTAGTACTACAATAACATAAGTACTACAATAACATTAGTACTACAATAACATTAGTACTACAATAACATAAGTACTACAATAACATTAGTACTACAATAACATTAGTACTACAATAACATTAGTACTACAATAACATTAGTACTACAATAACATTAGTACTACAATAACATTAGTACTACAATAACATTAGTACTACAATAACATTAGTACTACAATAACATTAGTACTACAATAACATTAGTACTACAATAACATTAGTACTACAATAACATTAGTACTACAATAACTATATATAGCTAATCGCTGGCGTTATACGACCCTATTTATGCACAAATATAGCTCAGTAAATGCATGCCTGCAAAAACAACCTGTTGTACCCGGATGTTCTAATATTCCAGCACTTTTTCTATTTACTAACATTTTTTTTTCTTCGTAAGTCATATTTACACATTTTCTAATGTCCTTATATTTATAGTCCTCTAGTTTTTGAAGTTATTTCTCTCTTGTAATAATTGGCATAAATATCTGTTGTTGTTTTTTTGTTTTTTTGTAAACACCTGTCTCACATTCCCTGGACCTGTATCGGCTAAGTAAAAATAAACATTAATTAATGCATAAGATGCAATATTTACGCTTAAAGGGCGTATGTTTCTCGTATGTTTCTCGTATGTTTCTCCGGGTTTGAATTTTAACAGTCACTAGATTCAGTTTTTTTTTTGTTTTTTTTTTCTTTTTAAATAAAAATTTTTAATGAAAGAATAGTAAACACTGGCGTAGCTAGGGATACTGCCGCGTGCTCTCTAACCCAGACCGTTTCTTATACTTGCCTCTCTAAACATGAATACGGACCGCCACTGTGCACCAGCCCTAAATGCCAATAGCGCCGCATATCAGATTTTGGCAACTGGACGCAGACGCACGGACAGAAAACAGAACACACATTTTTAAAAATTAATATTGACCCCATTGATTCTCCGCGTCATCCAACTCCTTATGTACGGTTCAATGACATTATTTTCAAACTGCAACAAACTTTCTTTTAATCTTGTACATGTCAAGGTGGAAACATTAAAAAGGGGGTACAAAGGCCAAGATTAACAGCTCTGCTAATGTAAATACCACCTTTGCCCTTCTAATAAAAAAATATAAAAAACTCTTTATCGCCGTATAGTTTACCAGTAACTGAATCCCAAACTCACTTTAAAGACAGTCACAACTATTCCGTAACACCTGGAGAAAATTTGAGCCCATGCCCCCCCCCCACCCCCCCCCCCACCCNGAGTCCTTGCCGCCCCCCCACCTCCCCCCCACCTCCCCCTCCCACTGCACCGCTGACATTGCTGTTTCTTTTTTTTTTTGTCCAGAACGACGACGTCACGAGTGACACCTCGGCCGACACCACCACCAGTGACAGTGGGCGGGGCAACAGCGTTGATGACGTCAATTTTGATCAAATCATGAAAGGTAATTATGTTTACTTTTTTCGGCATTGTTTTATGCGTTTAACTCAAAACTATGTTGGATCAAAATACAAATTACAAGCGGTGTTAATTTCAAAGTCTGAAACGTTTAATGTTATCTTGGACTGGGAAAAATAGGAATTTCTTTAAAAAGACAGATTTGTAAAAAAAAATAAAAAAAAAAAAAAAAATTAAAATTTATTTTTATTTAAAGCAATAGTCTAAAATTAGAGTAGAGAAGAATTGTAAAATCAAGTCTGTTCGTACCGCTGTTGTCACAGCTGCCTTGTGCATTGTGAATCTTAGTTTATCAAATAATTATATTTAAAATTTTAAGATAAGAGAGACTACAGGACGATATTATGATAGGGCTACGTCCAAATCATGCGTAGAGCAAATAAATAGAGGAACACGATAGGTTTAGTTTTGGCATTAAAACACAAGACTGAGTGGAGCGGATGTTTCGGCAGGATGCCTTATTCGGCTGACAGTGAAATGCATTTTTTTTTAAAAAGAGATTAATTTAAATATAAAAAATTAAAAAAAAAATAATAATAATAAAGCTTCTGTTTATGAAGATCTCAAAGTCAGTGTAGATCAAAGTTCGAAACATGAAGAGCAACAGTACCGTAGAGGGCCCTAATGAGGCGTCTGGCCGATACGTGCGATTCATTGTCCAGTCTTTTATTTTAATTAAAGGCTTACCGTATTTTGAGACTAACAAAAATATTTACTTGTGTTTCATCTAAAATTCAATCGTTCTTCTGTGTTTCAGGCGAACTGTCCCCTCGGCTCAGCTCGCGCAGACGCAGCGACGAGTTCCAGATGGCGCCCAGAAAGACAATGGCGCCCGACACCCTGGGCAGGGCGTCGTATCACGTCAGGTTCTCCCAGACGCCCGACAAATCGTTCCCGCCCGAACTGCCCCCCAAGCAGAAATCCTCCTCCAACCCGTACGAGGGTGGGCGCCACTTCTCGCGGGTGGAGTTCAAAGACAATCCGTTCGCCAGCAAGATGATTGGGGTGCACGGCCAACATCTACCATCGGCGGCGAACAATAACATGCACCAGAAACTCAACCTACTGGCTTCACGTCAGCTGTCGGTGACGTCGATGGACGACGACGCTTCCACCACGACCTCCGGGAGCTACGTCATTAACCCAGATGACTTCAGGATGGAGACCTTCGTGGGTTCCGACGTGATTGTGTAAGAATTGATTGTGTGAGCAGTGGCCATTGCGTAAACAGTGATTGTGTGAGCAGGTGTTTCCGAAATCAAATTTGGTGTTAAATTAACTGTTAGCACTATTTAAATTTCATGGCTTAAGGAAAGACCTTCTCAGAACTATTTTACATTAATGGGATGAGATGAGCACTAGAAGGCCTGGCATTCATCTCAGATAAGTTTTTAAGTTCAAACTCAAATGTAAAAACTCTAAGTCACATGGATAAATAAGTTGGATTGTGGATAAAGATGACTGATCCAGGATAAAGACGTTGGACACCAAGCACAACTTACATCTATGAATATAATATGCTTTTTAACTATTTGTATGTTGTTTTTTTACACCAGATTTTACATCACATTTACACCACATTTTTACATCATATTTTACACCACATATTACACCACATTTGACACCACAATTTTACATCACATTTACACCATATTTTACAACACATTTTTACATCACATTTACACCACATTTTCACCACCTTTACATGAAAATATTCCAACTCTACCATTGGAAAAAGAAACACCATGACTTAATGAACCCTTACCATCCGGCTAACTTACACAGACCACCACTCACCATTCAAACAGGGCATGGATTGTGCAACATATCACCCCCGTGTTGCTTTAAGTGGAGACCACCACTCACCATTCAAACAGGGCATGGATTGTACAACCTGTCACCCCCCCCCCCCCCCCCCCCCCGTGTTGCTTTAAGTGGCAGTGGTTGGCATTTGATCTTTGATCATTTGTCACATGAGGTCAATTTTTACATATATACAAAAAAAAAATACTTTATGTTAATTTAAAATCACCCTGATATGTGTTCACTACTCACACCATAATAATAAGGAAAACTTGCGATATTATATTGTACAGAATTGTGTACAGAAATGTTTTGATTCATGTGTGTTGCGTACAGCTATGCCATTCTAATAACTTATGCAAATATTTTTTTAAAAAATTGTTGCTATTGTTTCCCTGTAATTATTTTGCATGAATCATCTAACCTTGTTCAAATTAAAGATACCACACGACTGACCGCATTGACATGAAGTTATGTAACAAAGTCAATGATGAAATAAAGGAATGAAGTATTGGAATAATTGCTTTGATGAAACATTGAATAAATTATGTAATGTATTATCTTTTTTTTTAGTGAACCTATTTATAGTTCTTCACATATTTTTTTTTTTTTTTTTTTTTTTTTAATCTTTTTTTTCATTGCAAAAATTTTTTATTTTTTTTTTTTTTTTTTTATTGAACCTATTTTTAGTTTTTTTCTTTTTTTTTTTTTTTTTTTTTTTGTTTAATCTATTATTTCATTGCAAAACTCTCCTTACCAGCAATATGTGTAATCTTGTACAAGAATAATTTAAAGCGGTTTTTGAAACTCAACTCTGCACACATTGAGTGCCTAACAGCAGCATTGTACACGGGGTCCATCCATCATTAGATGATACAACTATCCTTATGATCTTCTTTCATTTGAATTGTTAATTTTTTAAAAAAATATATATTTTTTTAATTTGAAAGAAATAGCCTGTGTAAAACAACAGAGATAGACGTGTCAAGGGGATATATCTAGGGCATCCAGATAGTGTACTTCTGCCCCCCCCCATTCCCCGTTTGCCCCCGCCCCCTTTTTACAGCTGTCAATTTAACAGTCCTACAGTCAACCAGGTGGTGAGACACCCCCACCCCCCAAACCCAATTTGCCAAAGGACCACGTGTCTGATGTTTCAAGCAGGCCGCCATTTGAGCAACTTAAGTTACCAATCTTTTTCATAGAGACTCACCAGTAATAACATTTGAAGACATTTGAAATCATAATGGATATATTTTTTTTTTAAATTCTAAAATGAGACTATTAATGAGAACTTTATGAACAAGAAGAAAGTATCACTGGTCACATGACATTTTTTCTTTAGAGGCAGCCAGGTTTTTTTTCAAATTTTCTTTTTTTTTACAATTTCTATTTAAATGCAATCTCAACTGGCCTTGACACTGGTAACATTCCTTTCTTACAAGTTTAAAACAACTCCAGAAATATACACGATTTTTAAATAACTCTTTTTTTTTTAATTGAATGAAAAGTTTTAAGAGAGAGAACACTCTACATTTTTAGAGTATGTGTTTTATTTTACAATTTATATGTCATGGATTTATCAAATTTAAATTGAGTTTTATTGTGTACAAAAGTGTCACTTAAATTATGACATTTTTTTTTTTTACCTGTAACATTTATTGTGTTTCAATGATGTTTTTATTTATTTATTTTTTTTACAATGATAAACATGATTATTGGTGACAGTTAGTGACAGTTAGGAAAGTGATGTTTGTGTGAATGTCTATGACAGCATAGAAAGTGATGTTTTTTGAACGCCCATGACAGCATTGAAAGGGATGTTTGTGTGAATGCCTGTAGCGGCACAGAAAGAGATGTGTGTGTGAGTGCCTATGACAGCACAGAAAGGGATGTGTGTGTGAATGCCTATGACAGCACAGAAAAGGATGTGTGAATGACTATGAAAGCAAGTGATGTTTGTGTGAATGCCTATGAAAGCACAGCAAGTGATCATGATGTGAATGCCTAAGACACATGTGATATCAGTAGAGTCAAAGGAGCATTGGAATTGTACATAGTTGCGCATGAGAACCTCTAGATGAACATGCTGTCAGTAAGGAAGTGGCGGGAGGGGGGGGGGGGGTCTGGGGCCCAGGGTTTTTTTAAGTAAACTGACCACTTGATGCATTACTATTCTTGTATGTGTCTCCGCAACTGTTATTGTAAATAAAATATGATTTTGTACCACGTTATGTAAGTCTTCATTGAATCATTTCACACATAGTCTATATTCACACATAGTCTATATTCACACATTGTCTATATTCACACATTGTCTATATTCACACATTGTCTATATTCATACATAGTCTATATTCATACATAGTCTATATTCATACATTGTCTATATCTCATATTGACAAATAGTTTATATCTCATATAGACACATAGTCTATATCTCATTTCCAAACAAAGTCTTATGTCTCATATTCACTCAGAGTCTAGATCTCTGTCTTTATTACTGGCTTCTTCTTAGGTTGCTCTGTCCGTTTGTTTGTTTGTTTGTTTGTTTGTTTGTTTGTTTGCTTGTGTGCGGTGAAATCTTGCAGTTCAATGCTGACCCACTTCCTGATCTCCAGTTGAGCTGAACCTTGGTACACCTACCCCCCCCCATGCCCCCCTCCCCCGATGACTATACAACCCGCATGATCAGTAGGTCCCCAGTGACCTCCACTGACCCTTGAGTGACCTCCGCGGGTCAAATCTTGCATCTCAGTTTTGAGCCCATTCATGAACTCACAGCTTGTTTTTTTTAACGTATCTTTTTATATCGTTTTATTTGTTAAGAGACCCAAGGAGAGTGGACCGCGAACGCTTTAAACGCAGCGTTTTCAGTCGACCGGACATCCCCCAGGCCGCACGGTCTGGCGGCGGGGAGACCCGGCGTCGGCCCGTGTGGGGGGGGTGTGCCTGAGGTGGGGAATATTAAGTGCTCACGTTCGACGACCCACCGACGCCATCTCCAATGTGAGGTTAAGAGACCAGCTTCGGTTGTGGGTAGACAACAAGGCATGGGATTTGACCCCTTTCCCTGCCGTTGGAAGATGAAGTAGTGGGGCGTATCCAGGACAAACATGATATTCGTATTTGACAGGGAGAGGTGACCAAAAGAAATGGTACTTAAAAAACTAACAAAAACAATAACAAGGAAATTAAATGTTGAATGGAGATATCAAATGCATTGTAGGTCTCAATGAGAGATGTTGGTGTCCAGCTTCATCACAGCATGTCAATTAAAAGGTCTGACTGAAAATTGAAATGTTTATATAAAATAAGAGAACACCGTTATACGGTAGACCAGGGGGGAGTCAACGGCAACAAAGCATCCACATGTTCGTCCTCTACAACACATTACAAATGGCGAGTTCCCAAACATTTGGAAACATTTGAAAAGACCTAAGTATTTCGATGTAATATTTTAATCTAATTCCTCGTCGTAAGAAGCAAATGGAGCCCCGACAGGACGTAATCGTGAGAACCACTTCACCCCCGTGGCCACGACCACTTCCGATGTGTGGAAATAGATCCCCTAATACAAACGTTATCGCGGGCCGATGTTCAACAATCACAATCTTCTTGGGGTGACAATGGCCTGTGTGATGTTATCGATACTGCGTACTTGACCTGTCCGGAGATAGCCGAGGAGCTATAACCGCAGGTGTTTAAAAGTCATGAGACCGTACTGTTTGGCATCAACTGGTGAAGTATTACACTGTTCCAATGATACAATTCAATGATACATTCCGATGATACATTCCTATGATACAATCCAATGATACATTCCAATAGATACATCCCAATCAATGATACATCCCAATCAATGATACATTTTCATTGCTTTGGAATCCACAAGAATCCAATGATACAATCCAATGATACATTCCGATAGATACATCCCAATCAATGATACATCCCAATCAATGATACATTGCAATGATACATTCCAATGATACATTCTCATTGCTTTGGAATCCACAAGATTTCCTTTGCAATATCATAAGCCCATACGGGCAAGCAAAAGTTTTCAACCGGAGCAACCCCTGGGGGAAAAAAGACTATATTCATACATATATTTTGAATACAAATGTAGGTTTTGTTTTTGGCACCCTCCGAAGATGGCGCCCGGGGCGGCTGAGCCCTTCCACCCTACGTACGGCACTGGATGTTTATGTCAAATATTTATTTTATTTTTTCTTTGTGTATGGGGGGGGGGGGATTTGGAAGGATCCTCGACATGTGACTGGCGCCCCCTTCGTTTCCTGACGAAATAAAAATGGTAAAAGATGCCCTACTTCTACTATAACTGTTTATATATCACAATGTCAAA
>CAXITT010000173.1:923490-933980 GCA_964033795.1 Lymnaea stagnalis
TCAAACCCCACCCCCCCCCCCCCCCCCTTTTTTTTTTTACACACACACACAATTTAAAAATCTGAAATTTAAAAAAAAATAAAATTAAAATAAATCACAAACCAACTTAAAAAATAAATAAGTCAACGCTGTTATCTAAAGTAAATAAATGTGACAAACATCGCCACCGACACACACAGCCACGGTTAGAAGATATTGTCTACAACAACACAAACAAGTTTGACAGTCTCTTTAAAGATAATCAACGTACGCTCGGAACATCATGGAGCATCCTCATAGCTTTTAGTTTAAACAGAGCTTGACATCACCGCTATCTATATTATGTCTCTCTGCCTGTCTGTCTATCTGTCAGTCTGTTTTTTGGAAAAAACGCCTTTTAGGGATAAACTTGAGCCAACATTCCCGCGCCGATCTCCCCTCAAGTTTGAATGTCTGCCGACTTTCTTTATCTCGTGTAGTCTTTAACTTGTACGATTTGAAGTCAGACCAACAAGCACATCTGTTTGGTGGCTGAGTACAGACAGACATAAGTACAGACAGATATAAGAAGTACATGCAGACCTAGGTAATGATGCACATAAATACAGACATGCATAAGCAGAGGCGTAGCGATGGGGGGGGGGGGGACAGGGGGACAGATGTCCCCGGGCGCAAGCTAGTTAGGGGCGCCAAAATGTGATTTGATATTATATTATTGGTAAAAATAACGGGTTTGAGAATTGAAAAAAAGAAAAGGGGGCGCTTTAAAATGGATCTTGTCCCCGGGCGCGAATCTTGTCCCCGGGCGCCAAACACCCTCGCTACGCCATTGTGCATAAGTACATACATATATAAGTAAAGACAGACATAAGTACATCCAGATATAATAAGTAAAGGCAGACATTGTCGGTCTGCTAAATTGGATCCATAAGAAAGGCTGTATACCTTAATGCAGATTGTCACCGATGGGAGGATGGTGTAACTGATGTCGGGTTCAGTTAGCTATGGGTGACGTGCAAATCACTAGGCTAAAGCCGTGACCTGCTCTGTCATTTGGACAAACCTGAAAAAAAAAGGGAACGCAACAAAACACCGAGCTTGTCGGCAGGAAGCCTTCGTCAGCGAACAAACAACAGAAACAAAATACAGAATTAATTTTAAAAAATCGCCCTTAGCGGTAAAGTAGTGTCCGAGAGGGCAGCAAAGGAATCGTTGTTTTTTTTGTTTTTTTTTACTTTTCAGGGCAATTCTTTAATTGTAACAGTAAAACACTTATCGGGCAGAGCTTTGAACTAAGATACGCATACAGAAATACACAGTCGGACAATGAAGGGACACAATGATATTTCCGGTCACCGGAAATGTTCAGTTCACACGGTCAAATTTTCGCCAAATTTCTCTTTGAACGCTCTATACTTATATAGTCAAACAAAATAATGGCTAAAATGACGCAAAATTTTAACGTGTGAACCGAAAAAAAAAAAAAAATTCGATCAAACTTCCGTCGATCAATTCTCCAGCGACGAAATTTCTTTTAAACAAATTTCCGGATACGGATATTTACGCCCTGGGTCTAATGGGCGTGCCAGAAATAAATAATGAATCATTGCTCCTGGGGCGGGCCAATGTTTTTTGCTGTCCTACCTAACACACAAAAATATGAAGTTGCCCTAAAATTTCCGCCCTTTAATAAATATAAAAGAAAGAGCCACCCGAGGCGAACACCAACCCCATCCCCTTTTTCCCCTTATCTCAGCGGTTCTCAACCTGTGGGTCGCACGACCCTATCCCAGGGGTCGCCTAAGGTCATCTAAAAACACATATACTTACAGTTACGAAGTAGCAACAAAAATAATTGTGTGTTGGGGGGGGGGGTCGCCACGACATGATAAACTATATTAAAGGGTCGCGACGAGGGCCGGCCTTATCCCAGGGGTCGCCTAAGGTCATCTAAAAACACATATACTGACAGTTACGAAGTAGCAACAAAAATAATTGTGGGTTGGGGGGGGGGGTCGCCACGACATGATAAACTATATTAAAGGGTCGCGACGAGGGCCGGCCTTAGGCCACTGCAACCTATGCGGCCGCAGTGGTCCCCGCGCTAATTCTAGGTGTCGCTAATTCTAGGTGTAAATTATTAAATTAAACCATTATAACTTATAATCATGTAAAGGTCAGCTGTTTATTCGGTTTTCATGTTTTTAGCTCTATCCGTAACTGTGTCATCTGGTGGAGGAGGCTTCTCGCGCCTCCAACTAATCAAGAATTACTTGAGGTCAACAATTCACGAAGATAGATTGAACGATTTGGCAACTCTTGCTATTGAGCGTGATCTATGTAGGAAACAGAATGTTGATGATATACTGTATGACTTCGCTACACGCAAGACTCGTAATGTAAAGTTAATTTGATCGTGATTTTGTACTTGGTAAAGAATGAATAAAATCCAAAGGCGAATTTATTTTCTAATACAAAGTCTTAATTTTCACTTATTATCCTTCTCCCTACCCAGACTGGGCCCCGCGCAATCCGTTTCGCATAGGGCCCCGCAATTGTTAGGGCCGGCCCTGGTCGCGGCCTTAGGGACGTTGAGAATCACTGCCATACCTCAATGTATTGACCTTGAGTGTTGCTAGAAAACTTAAATGGTAACTAGATCGGAAATATGGAGGGTAATTTTATTGTAATTTTAAAACTCGGGGAAAGAGAGAGAAAGAGAGAGGGGGGATATATATAGAGAGAGAGGAAGAGAGAGAGAGAGAGCAAGAGAGATTTGCGGATTAGTCACTTGAAAGCCGATATATTTGAAGGGGCGCGCCATTTTATTCAATGGTCTAGTCTGGTCCCGCGGGCCACATCCGGCCCGCCCAACAATTATATCAGGCCCGCGAGGTCTTTACCGGCGTACATTTATATCCAAGTCAACGCTCGCTATGGTGTTACCCAATGCACACTTTGATGAAAAACTTAGCTTAATTCGTGCCGAGTTCGCACGGCGCTTTAGCGACTTTGAAGCACAGAAATGTAAATTTTAGCTTTTACGTAAACCATTTGTCATAGACGTGAAAACTGCACCTGTAAATTTTTAGATGGAGTTAATATAGCGTCAGTGTAATGGGACACTAAAGGCAAAGTACGACACATTTAGGCCTGCACAGCTTACTCGTTTCATTCTTGAAAAAAAATGCCCCAGCTTCGTCTACATGAGACTCAAACCTTGAGCATGTTGGCTAGCGCATTTATGCGTGATCACCTGTTTTCTGTGATGAAGATGAACAAAACATCACACAGGAGTCGTCTCACTGATGAACCCTTGCAGTTCACCATGAGATTCTCAATGACACAGAACGTTACTCCCAACGTAAACGAACTTACTTGTTTTTGGTAGCCAAGAAACTGTGCCAAACATCCAGCTCTGACAAATTGACATATGAACGAAACTGGGTATGCTAATAACTTTTGATTATCAAAACTTTTTTTTTGTTTTCATTTATATACATTTTGTTGTTTTTTTTTAATATTAATTTTCCGCTTATTGGATGTTTATCCTTTTCGGCCCCGCAACCTGACATGTGATTTGAATTTTGGCCCACCGAGCGATTGAGTTTGACACCCCTGGTCTAGTGCGTCGGTCGGCGCAAAAATACTAAATAAATAAATACAACTTAGGGTCCATCCATAATTACGTCACGCTATTTTGGCCAATTCCAGCCCTCCCCTTTTATTTATTTTTTTTAAATCGTCCCAAATTTGTATAAGAAATTGAACACTTTTATCCCACAATCATCCTAAATTCGTGCCCCCCCCCCCCCCCCCCCCCATTTTTTTTTTTTTTTTAAAACTTCCCCAATTTTTATAAAAAAATTAACACCTTTTTCCCCCCCACATCCCAAAATCGCGCCCCCCCCCCCCCCCCGGTGCGTGACGTCATTTATGGATAATCCCTTAGCGTTTAAAGATTTTTTTCTTTTCTAAAGGTAACATGTTGATAATTAAAAATAGGCAGATCAGATCACTCGCCGTTCCAGAATTTATGATCAGACAATGAGAAAATTTCGGACTTAATTTTTTTCTTTAATAATGATAAAGATAGTGTGTACAAAAAAATTAATTAAAATAATGACGAAGTGATAGATCTAAAGCGTGGATGTTTAAAGATGGGCGGAAGCTGTCAAATTTAAGATATAAATATCCATTGGCCGTGATCTCACGTTGTCGCGCGGGGGGGGGGGGGGGGGCCCCCAATCAAATGAATCTGCCGTAAACCAGAACGAGATGTGGCAAACACTACCGAAAACCGCGCGGGCGCTTTCTAATCAGAATTTACGACTTGCGAATACTCAATGCTTAACAAACCCCCCCTTTTTTTTTTCCTTTAAGCACAGATGGTGCCGAACGAAACTTCCGACCTTGACCTTTCACTGCAGTCGTGTTCGGAAGTTCCGCACTTGTAACAACAGAACCGGTCATAAACCAGAAGAGTTTAAATCTTGGGGCCCCGAATAGCGACACAAAGCTGACCGGCCATTAAAGATATAAACGAGTTTTCCATGATGGTGCGCTTGTATGCGACCAGGCTGGACATAGGACACTGGATTTACGACCAATACAAATCATGGGGGAGATTTTTTAATTTTTTTTTTTTTTTTTTTTTTTAAATTCTGAAAAATGGGAAAAGGGATTGGATTTTCTTTTCCAAAAAGACTAAAAATGAGATGCATCATTTTGGGACCCGGTTATTCAAGACTGTCATTTGTAGCACTGTCATTCGTTGCACTGTCATTCGTAGCACTGTCATTCGTAGCACTGTCATTCGTAGCACTGTCATTCGTAGCACTGTCATTCGTAGCACTGTCATTCGTAGCACTGGCATTCGTAGCACGGTCATTCGCAGCACTGTTTACTTAGCATGACGATATCACTTAGGCCACTGTCATTTTGTGGCGCTGTCATATTATGGCACTGATATGCACGGCACTATTATCTTGGGATGCTGTCAATTTGTGGCAGTGTCATTTGTGGAGCTGTCATGACACTATATACCCATTGTACATTCGTGACATGGTCATTTATGACACTATAATACCCATTGTACATTCGTGACTTTGTCATTTATGACACTATAATACCAATTGTACATTCGTGACATGGTCGTTTATGACACTATAATACCAATTGTACATTCGTGATATGGTCATTTATGACAATATAATACCAATTGTACATTCGTGATATGGTCATTTATGACACTATAATACCAATTGTACATTCGTGACTTTGTAATTTATGACACTATAATACCAATTGTACATTCGTGACATGGTCGTTTATGACACTATAATACCAATTGTACATTCGTGACATTGTCATTTATGACACTATTATACTAATTGTACATTCGTGACATGGTCATTTATGACACTATAATACCAATTGTACATTCGTGACATGGTCATTTATGACACTATAATACCAATTGTACATTCGTGATATGGTCATTTATGACACTATAATACCAATTGTACATTCGTGACATGGTCATTAATGACACTATAATACCAATTGTACATTCGTGACATGGTCATTTATGACACTATAATACCAATTGTGCATTCGTGATATGGTCATTTATGACACTATATACTATTGTACATTCGTGATATGGTCATTTATGACACTATAATACAAATTGTACATTCGTGATATGGTCATTTATGACACTATAATACCAATAGTACATTCGTGATATGGTCATTTATGACACTATAATACCAATTGTACATTCGTGATATGGTAATTTATGACACTATAATACCAATTGTACATTCGTGATATGGTCATTTATGACACTATAATACCAATTGTACATTCGTGACATGGTCATTTATGACACTATAATATCAATTGTGCATTCGTGATATGGTCATTTATGACACTATATACTATTGTACATTCGTGACATGGTCATTTATGACACTATAATATCAATTGTGCATTCGTGATATGGTCATTTATGACATTATATACTATTGTACATTCGTGATATGGTCATTTATGACACTATAATACCAATTGTACATTCGTGATACGGTCATTTATGACACTATAAATTTTGAGCTACTTTACCCGTGACCCTGTCATGCAATGTCATTGTCATTACTAGAGTAGTTTATTTTAAATAAATTGACAACACAATGAGCGTAACGTGATGAGCCCACACTTGTTTCTCCCCTCCTGTAAAGAGACGCCCATGCATACCTACAGCTTCCAGTGCGCCCGTTTTGTTTGAGAGAGCAGTTAAACCGTGGTACTTTACGACAGATTAATTAACAGCGGGCAATTCCGCGTCAGGCTCATGACATTTTTCCGCACCAAGAAATGATGCAGTCCATCAAGAAAAATTAATTTAAAAACAACACGATATTTTACTTGAATTCAGTTTCGTGATGAATCGGGTTCTATACTTCATTTATCTAATGAATTGACTTTCTTCTGATTTATGAAATGAGCTCTGAGCCCATAGATCTCATCAGTGAATCAAAATATGCTGTGTTTATTTTTTTTTATTTTTGTAAAGTGTGCTAGGAGCGAAGGCTCGCGCAATAAATTTGTCACTTTATGCGCAGACTCAACGCCCATAAACCAGATTTTCTGCCCTTCATGACAAACTGTGCATTAGCTCACCGTATCACTGTCGGCGCTCGCCCAATTCATCTCCAAGGGCGATGATTTGTAATTCCGCACATCACCCCTCTCTCTCTCCGTCTCTTTCTTTCTCTCTCTCTCTCTCTCTCTTTTCTCAAATCTCACTTTTTTTTCCGTTCAAAATTGACGACGTAAAAAATTACTTCCAACTTTCCCTGGACTTGGAGACGGACAGCGCCGTCTTTAATCACCGTACCTTAGTGTGTGTGTGTTTAACTCATAAAACAGCCCCTGATTTTGACAGCTCGAGGTCAGAGATCTGAAATTTTAGCCGTAAATCTGTGTAAAGGAACATCGCATTAAGGAGCGGAACTCTTCCCGGTGAATAAAAGCGGGACCAGGCCGGGACAAAGGGCGAAGTGCTATCAAAGAGGTTCCCCGAGTCGTAAAACACTATATAAATCTGACAGGCCGTGAGAGGTGTGGACGGCTGGAGGCTACCGGGGGCCATTGTCCGAGCTGGTCACCGGACTTTTCGGGGGGGGGGGGGGAAAAAAAGAAAAGGGGTGGACACCCTCGGGATCACACCAGGTTGTTTTTCACCTGTTCGTGTGACCGCCCTACCTGGTTGGAAGTGTGAATCTGATCAAAGGGGCGGGGTGGACAAGGGGGGGGAGGGGGGGGGGGGGGAGAAAAAAAGAAAAGGGGTGGACACCCTCGGGATCACACCAGGTTGTTTTTCACCTGTTCGTGTGACCGCCCTACCTGGTTGGAAGTGTGAATCTGATCAAAGGGGCGTGGTGGACAAGGGGGGGTGGAGGGGGAGGGAGGGATGGAGACACGATAGATGATCGGGAAGAAATATGGAGTGGGAATTATATGTAATTAGTTTAAAAATAGCTACTCCGCGCATAGACTGTAGCCATGTTCTAAACCAGTTCGTACTTATAAAAGACACGAAACTTACTGCTATGCATCACAACAAAGTGCACGCCCTTATTTAATTAAAACAAAACAATGAGGCTTTCATTTATAAAAATTTCATATAACATTCGTTCAAAGGGGTCGGCAACCTGCGGCTCTGGAGCCGCACACTGCTCTTTTTATTTGTTTGTGAATAAGAACCAGGGGGGGCGGGGGCGGGGGAGAGGAGAGAGAGAGACTGCAATCAGGTTAGGTAAAAAGAAATAAGCCAAACAAAGTGTGGCGAACACCAGGGGGGAAAAAAAAGGACGCGACAAAACTGACGTGTCGGCAAGAAGCCTTCTTCGACGAACAAATCAAAAGAAAAAAAAAAACAATATAAAATTTTTAAAAATTAACAGATGCGCCCTTTCCCCCCCCCCCCAGGTTTTCCCATTCTTTCTTTCGCTCAGATTTTTTTGCCTTCTACTTATCTTTATGACGCCATGCCACCTCCATTCACTTTCTTCTCAGATGACCTGTGTCGCCCTCCTCAAAGATGGTAGACGACTTCTGCCTTATCATCCTGGTCAATTTACATAATAACTGCAGTTAATTGTGAAATAAATATATGAACAAAAATAGATATTACGTCATTTAAATATGTGCACCCCCCCCCCAACCACCACCCCCCTTCCGTCAACGAAGCAATGAAATGGTTTTCTTTATTTAAATGTTTGAGCTCCATGGTTGCAATTTTCGTGAAGCGCAGTCATATTTGCTTCGTGATAAGACGGGACTTTTTTAAAAACGAACTTCCGTAATCATACGCATTCCCTCGTTAACTAGCCGTGAATTCAATTCTTCTGCACAAGAAAGCAATGTCTAACATACTTTTTTCAACTGCATGTTTTTTTAAAGAAAATTTAAAGAAAATTTAAAGAAAGTTAAAAATGTCTGTAAATGAAAAGGATGACATCAGAGTTGGAGGACGACCGAATTTCGGTTTCGGCCCCGAAAGTTGCCATGTGATCATTTTTTTCGGCTCAGTTTCGGTTTCGGTCCAAACAGAAACGTTAACTTTCTGCTGCTTTTCCGGTTTCGATCGAAAGTGATTTAGGCTTTCTGCCGCCTACCGGAAATTGAGACTGTCACTCTGTCAGTAGGTCGGCGGTCCGATATGCATTATAGATCTAGTAATATTAAAAAAAACTATCATAATTTATTTCAATTTTGAATAATTATGCATAAAGTCATCTTTAATTTATATCATTAGGCTTCACAAACATGTGCGTGTATCACTGTTTCTTAAAATATTGATCTCGTTGGCCCCACTGTATTATCAGACAATCAGTCCGTCATTTTTTGACGTGCGCATAACGAGTTCGCGAACACGTTTCGAAACACCTGGGTAACATAACATTTAGTTTCGGTGTCAGCCGAAAGTCTCGTTAAGCTTTTGGTTAGCCCCGGGGCTCTTGTCGTCATGTCGATCAATGACATGTTTGATACAGAGGCGCTCGCCACGAACCCCCTGAAGCGTTACCCGGGGAACAGTACCACCGTGTAGGGGACCCGCGCTGAAAGGCAAAGGTAACGCACGGAGACTGCGTTAAATCGAGCACGATTGCATGGCTTCCCACCAAGTGCAGTCGAACTATTTTACTAAACGCAGAAACAGGTTGGGACATGATTACAGTTGCCGTATGGATATGAGGTGAAGGTGTGTGGCAACCTTTCACCGGTGATTTTAAATATGCAGTCTTGAGGGTACTGCTCCAAGGCAACCTCTCTCTCCCATCTACGGTGTGAATTAGTCACGCCGTAGAATAACCATACAAACCCTAGTAGAGGGCGTCGGTCTTAAACAACTACGCGGTCCCCCCGGGGTGGTAAGGGGGGACTTTAGAGACGTTAAATATCCACCCCAACCCCTTAGAAAGTCCGGCCCTGTTGCTGCGTGAGCAGCAATCCGGCTGAATTACAGTTGCCGTATGGATATGAGGTGAAGGTGTGTGGCAACCTTTCACCGGTGATTTTAAATATGCAGTCTTGAGGGTACTGCTCCAAGGCAACCTCTCTCTCCCATCTACGGTGTGAATTAGTCACGCCGTAGAATAACCATACAAACCCTAGTAGAGGGCGTCGGTCTTAAACAACTACGCGGTCCCCCCGGGGTGGTAAGGGGGGACTTTAGAGACGTTAAATATCCACCCCAACCCCTTAGAAAGTCCGGCCCTGTTGCTGCGTGAGCAGCAATCCGGCTGGCCAGGTGTTTCTTCTCTGGGGCTGCCACACTCGGCGGCCAATCGAGTGGAGGTCGAGTGTGGCGGTCTTAGGGGCGGAGCGTCCCTGGCGTGCCGCTTCGCGGCCCGATCGGAATAAAGACCACTGGGGGAGTGGTTGATGGCCGGTTTGGTTGGCGGGGTGGTGCGTTGGGGAGGACCATATGAGCCTCAAGGCTCGGTGTTCGCTGATTTTCTTAAGTTAGTTAGTTAGTTAAGCTTTTGGTTTCGGTTTCGCCAGAGAGTCATCTTTAACTTTCCGCTTGGTTCCGGTTTCGGCGGAAATCAGAAAATCACTTCCGGTCGGTCTCTAATCAGAGTCAACAGAACAACTAGTTCTCAGAGTCAGCTCAAAAGTGTAAGCAAATGCTCACTGTCTCCAAATAAATAATGCTTAAACTATTTCATCTTAATAAGCCATTACGTATGCTTCACCAATGAGATTCATGACGTCACATTGCGCCAGACACCCCAATATTACAGATGGCTTTAATTAATCTCGGTAGAAGACATGACCTAATGACACAAGTCAAAACGGAGTCATCACCTTTTCATCTAACAAGCATCGAAACGTCCAAGATGACTTGGATGAATGAAGAATTTACCCATGGCTCTGTCCACTACGTCTGCTGTACGACCCCTTTCAGACCCACAACCCCCCCCCCCCCCCCCCCC
>CAXITT010000173.1:940552-955575 GCA_964033795.1 Lymnaea stagnalis
AGATAGATAGATAGATAGATAGATAGATAGATAGATAGATAGATGGATGGATGGATGGATGGATGGATGGATGGATGGATGGATGGATGGATGGATGGATGGATGGATGGATGGATGGATGGATGGATGGATGGATGGATGGATGGATGGGTGGGTGGATGGGTGGGTGGATGGGTGGATGGATGGATGGATGGATGGATGGATGGATGGATGGATGGATGGATGGATGGATGGATGGATGGAGCGATGGAGCGATGGAGCGATGGAGCGATGGAGCGATGGAGCGATGGAGCGATGGAGCGATAGAGAGAGAGGCTGATCGAAATAAGGGCGTTGAAGAATATTTACAATACACCTTAATTAGTTTAATCAATATTTTAAAAAAAAATTTTCAACGAAATTGAGGCACAGCGCTTGCTTCTCAATTCTGCAGAATTTTCTTGAACAGCGTCGTCACGCCGAGACGGGCTCTCGTGTCTTCTCGTTGAGCCGCATGCCCTGGCCCCCAACCTCGGCATTCATACCCGCGTCACTTTGTTGCGAAATTTCCAAGGAGTACACTTCCGTTTTTAACATGCAATCATTTAAAGTAATTTCGTTTCCTGGCGCCGCACAAAGGCAGGGTGTTTGAACTCTGGGGAGTTTCGGGGTCACGGGAAATTTCTGGAATTAATTTTCAACCGATATTGGCCTCCTCCTCGTTGTTCAAAACTTGGATGACAGCAGAAGCTAGTGTGGAAGAACAAGGGAGACGACCTTTGAATGGACGAAGAAGAGGGGGAGAGAAGCATTGCAGGCAGACCCATGTCGGTTTCATTAAATCGGCGTCAAATCGAAACCGACAAGGCGTCCATGCCACCCCCGACCTCCGAAACTGTATCCGGTTTCCGCGACCTCTCGTGACAGAGCGCGCGTGATTTCTCCTGCAAAGGGTGTTGGGGGTGGGGGGGTCGGGTGGGGGGGGTCGGATGGGGGTGGGGAGAGGGGGGGGGGCGAGCTAGTGTTCAGAAAACCAGCTCACTGGGAGGGAATCGCGCATTCATAGGCTCTGCGAAATTAGCGCCTGTAAAACAAATTGCTTTTGTGGTTTTTTTCTCCCCCCCCCCTCTCCTTTTTCTCCACTCTCTNGGCCTTCCTCCACCCCGCACAACTTGTCCTGGCCTTCGTGTGCCCTCCCTCGTGGTCCCGGCCTTCTGTGTGATTGGCCCCGGTCTCTGTGATCCCCACCCCCTCTTACCCCCGGGGGGGGGGGCACTGTTGGTGTTCCAAACTTTAGGGGGTATTTACTTAGATCCCCCCGAGGGCCCGGGAGAATCTACGAGGCTTCCCACTCGCGAACAAAAGGTCTCCGTGCTCATCGTCTGGCACTTCAACTGCAGAGCCTTGCCGAGGACATGCCGAGGATATGCCGATACGCTGGGACAGACATTTAGTCCGTCGGTCCGGACAGAATTCTACGGCCTATCGAGTCCGGTCCGAACTATTGTATTTCCTCGTGTCCGGCGGGCGTGTAAACGGACGGATTGTTTCATGATCGAACCCCAGCACGTGCCTGCACGTGCCTGCACTCGTAAGGAAGTGTTTATGGGTGGTTGATCGGCGGTGGGTGTTTACAAGGAAAATACGGGGAAGACATCAATACGGTGTCAGTGCACACAGTGGAGGGAAAGGGATCGTTGTGTTCAGATGCGAAAAGTACCATGTCACTGCACACAGTGAGTGAAAAGTGATCTTTTTTTTTTTTAATTCAAATTTGAACTTACCAAGCCCCCTGCAATGCACACACTGAGTGAAAGTGATCATGTTGTTCAAATGTGAACGTACTATAATGTCGCTGCATACGATGAGTGAAAGTGATCCTTAAGTTCGAATGTGAACGCCCTGTGTCGCTGCACACAATGAGTGAGCGGGGATCGTTCTCTTCAAATGTGAACGTCGCGGTCACCATCTTCCTGCTCTGACCGATTTCTCCCCTTCCACCAAAATTTGTTACTCAGCCAGTTACATCTGACCACTGCTACCATTAGAAGCTGTCGTAAAGAAGTTGTTTTCTCTTTTGACAAGATTCTGATGATTTCAGTAACTTTGATGGCCGCAACCTTGTTACTGAATTCTTGTGGCGTCATGTCACAGCATAAAACCCTTTGTGATTCGTACCCCGTTAACTGGAAACAAAATTTTATTATTAAAAATATTGTTGACGTGGACGAAAGTACTCAGTGATTGGAAACAATACAACTAACGATAGATCGATACCTGGCATGTTTCGATACCAAAACTGCTGAAATAACCATTTGCTTAAATTTAAAGAATGGATTCAAATAAAGACGTTTTAGAATTTCCCCGTCTGGAACATGACCGTCTGCAAAGCTTTTGATGCAGCTCGGTCCTGTGCTTTCTTTTCCAGTTACGTCTATACTTTGTACGTCTGTCTGTAACTCACGTCTATGAGTACCCGACACTTTGTGTGTCTGCCTCTAGTTCACGTCTATGAGTACCCCACACTTTGTGTGTCTGCCTCTATCTCACGTCTATGAGTACCTAGCACTTTGTGTGTCTGCCTCTAGTTTACGTCTATGAGTACCTCACACTTAGGGGGTCTGCCTCTAACTCATGTCTATGAGTACCTAGCACTTTGTGTGTCTGCCTCTAGTTTACGTCTATGAATACCTCACACTTTGGGTGTCTGCCTCTAACTCATGTCTATGAGTACCTAGCACTTTGTGTGTCTGCCTCTAGCTTACGTCTATGAATACCTCACACTTTGGGTGTCTGCCTCTAACTCATGTCTATGAGTACCTAGCACTTTGTGTGTCTGCCTCTAGTTTACGTCTATGAATACCTCACACTTTGGGTGTCTGCCTCTCGCTTGCTCCATTTTAAGGATTTCTGGTGATGTTTTCTGACGGGTTTACGGACAGTGCGTCCTAACCACCCCCATCTGGCATTTAAAAAAAGTGTCCATGGCTTTGATGCCTCCAGAATAACCTGCAAGGCTTCAAGCATCTTCTCAGGACTTAGTGTTTTTTTGTTTTTGTTTTGCTGTTGATGTTTCTGTAGATTTTCCCCTGGTTTGGGACCGGCCACGGCTGAGTTAACATTCGCGCAAGTCAATCTCATGGTTTGAAACAAATCGAGTGACGTATTCAGAGCCTATTATGGCGGAACATGAGATAGGTGAGGTGAGGATAAGGAGTTGACCCTTCATAACTGACTGTACATCGATTTTAAATAATAACTTAATTTTTATTTTTTTTAAATGCTAAACTAGCATTTTCTAATTTTCTAATTTCATATCAATCCCTTGTTTGAAATTCCGCCCTTGCCTATACTGAACGTGTGTGTGTGGTGGGGATGGGGGGAGGGGAGGCAAACTAGTTTTATTTATAAAAGACCGCCTAAAGATCAAACGTTGACAATGCAATAAACAAAAATGACCACAGTGTAGTGTAGTATTTCCTGATTACTAGGCTAGTCATTTTGATACCTTTGGTTCCACGGGCAGACCGACACCCCCCCCCCCTTTTTGTCACGTGACTCTTGGATCAACATTCCATAACAGGAAGCAGTCGACGGGGCCGCCGGCGGTAAATACATGTCGTCGGTCATGTTGCTGCTGATCAGTCATTGGATGTTTTCATTTGGTGAGGTCACACAGGCTTGACTGAAGAGACATCATCTTGGATTTCTTTTCTTTCGGGTTTTTTTTTCCCTTCTCTCATTGTGTGTGTTTAGTTGTAACGATAAGGGTCTTGTTAATACGATGACCGGAAATAATCGGTTGCAGGTTAAAGGTCAGGAGATCATTATTTTTATCGCACCGCAGATCGCTTGGAATCAAATGTCAATTTCGGGCATCAGGACCAGCTCCGTGGCATTTGTGCGTCCCACAGAATCCACCAAGGGCGCGATATAATCCTTCATCGAGATTAAGGCCGTGTAATCATGTTTCGTTTCCCCAGTTGAGATCAGATTCATAATCTTCACCTCATTAAAAGCGCGCATCCCATCCCGGACGAGCCCCCACACACTGTTTCCCCGGCCAGTCAACGAATCTGAAGGTTTCCTCTGGTCAAAAGATGCCAAGACACTGGCAGTACCTGTTGGGTCGTTAAGTAGCCACCACAATACGTCGGGAGTTTTTAACAGGTGAGAATCTAAATACTCTTCTTCCGCCCGCCGAAGGTCCACTGGAGTGTCGGTTCAAGGAGTTGACCGCTGGGGTCAGTTGGGCCACATACAATATGATGTTGGACCCTCATTGGCGAAGAAGAGATTGGGATGGGGGCTGGCTTTATCATGGAAGTCTAAAAATAAATAGATCCAAAGTGATCCAGGGATGTACGCCTCACCTAGAAAGCGAACCTCACTCTGGATTTAAGACGATGTGGTTTTAAATTTAAGAATGGGTTCATAGAGACCGTGTCCCATCTCGTCCCTTTCATTAGATCACTGCCTCGTTGAGTGGACGCCATTTTCAAATCATGGATTCAAGACTCATTTCAAGAATCATCTCTTCTGCCCTCTTCAATTTTATTTCGAGCGACAACACTCGACAGGTCCTCGTTATTCTAACTCCACTTCTGTGTCCAGGTGTCGTGGTCCACTTCAGGGCTGGGGGCAGGGAGATTTAGAAACAAAATATTTAGTGACTCCGACTCCGGGACTGTGACCTTGCATCCATCACCATGTGATATGGCTCTCATACACGGAGTCTTGGAATGACTTTTTTTTTCTATGTCAGGATTTCACGTGCTTCCCCAATCTGTGAGAATTTATCAACGTGCTTCCCCAATCTGTGAAAATTTATCAACGTGCTTCCCCAGTCTGTGAGAATTTATCAACGTGCTTCCCCAATCTGTGAGAATTTATCAGGGTGCTTTCCCGTCTGTTATAAACTCAAATAATCACTCTTAAATTTAACATTGTCATTATTGAAGTGAGGCTTTACAACCAATCATGGCCTTTTTTTTCCACTTGCAAAATACTTTGAAATATCTAAGGATTACATTGTTCTTGTCTAAAAATTGTTATTTTAATCACATTGTTTGTGTATTATCTAAGAATGACTTTGTACAAAGTAAATCTGATACATATCCAATTATTTAGATCAATCAAATAATCTTATATCATCCTATCATAAAAAAGAATCCTATGCTAGCCTATCATATTCATATCCGCTAATAATTCATGCAAAAAAAAAAAATACGATTTTATCTAGTGTCACGAGGTACACAGTAATTTATAAAGACTTAAATAAAGAATCTGAAGGTAACTTTCTGACGTCGGTGACTATTACTTTTAATCCAAATCTCTGGCATGGACTATGCTACTTCCGGTCATAAGAACCAAACCACGAGAAGAGAGCTGGTTGGGGGGGGGGGGGGGGGGGGGGGAGAGAAGTGATTCACATTGTCTTATTTTGATACATTTGCGTCCCGGAAAACCGTGAAATCAAACGGACGACGCGAAACCTACTCTCAAAAAGTCACTCCGTTGTCACAACAAGTTGACATTGGTGTGTCACGTGATGGTGGTACTTGATGGAGAGGGGGTGATCGTTGATCCATCCTCGGTCATCCCACAATGGCCTGACCTCAACTTCTGACAATGCTGTTTTGATAGGCCACGGCGATGGTGAGGGTTTAGTGTGTCGGGCAGGGGTGCGTAAGGCGACAAAGCCATGTTTGGACAGGTTTCAGAAGTCACGTGCTCGTGGGGTCCTGGGGGGGGGGGGGAGATGAGGGACTTCTGCTTCGCTTGTCTGGCATTGTATGGGCGTTACACCCCCCCCCCTCCCCCGACACTCACTCCCACCCCCCTAACATTACAGCAGACGCCATGTTGTATGCTTTTTAAATAGGGTGCGTAAGGCGTCAAAGCCATGTTTGGACAGGTTTCAGAAGTCACGTTCTCGTGGGGTCCTGGGGGGGGGGGGGAGATGAGGGACTTCTGCTTCGCTTGTCTGGCATTGTATGGGCGTTACACCCCCCCCACTCCCCCGACACTCACTCCCATCCCTCTAACATTACAGCAGACGGCATGTTGTATGCTTTTTAAATTAAAAAAAACAAAAACAAAGGTACCATTGTCTATCTGAGACGAGCTCACACACAATCCATCTATGAAACATAAACAGATCTTCTGGAGAAAAGACTATACGACCCCAATACTCTCTGTCCAAACAGTTATTTCCAAAAAATAAAGAAAAATTTATGACGCTACTGTGTCACGGTCAATGAAAATGTTTCTATAGTCTCTATTCCAACTTACTTTTTAAGTTATGGTCTAGCCAAAGTTTACCCGTGGCTTGTGCTGAACTGGGTTGGCGAGAGAAACGTCTGGCCTTAAAATCGGCCGACTTGGCGCGCAAATTTGATGCGCACACCAGAAATGAGTCAAGACGTCTAAGATACAAATCTAATGGAGAAGACCGCAGACATCTGCCTCATAAGATCCGTATCATGCTAATGACGCTGAATGTGTGGTGTAGTTGCACACTTCCTCTCAGATAGAGTTTAGTTGGGCTGAACAACCCTGAATTCATATTATAGATTTAGTGAATTTTGAAGAAAAAAAAAATTAAAGAATCTTCAAATGATCAAAATTAATTTTTTTTAAAAATGTGTCGGTTTAATTTAGGCATTACATTAAGGTCATTATGTCTCTGAATCTTTGGGTGATACAGATTAAGTCACCTTTCAATGCACGGCTTTTAGTTTAAGGGGCCCTTTAATCGGTCACATCCATGTGAATCAATCTTGTATTGGCGAAGTCTTTCTTGAAATGTAGGGAGTTACATTCTCTAATATCAAGGAAGAAAAAAATCTTCTGACATCTAATTAATGAAATAAGGAAGCAGTTTAACCGTACATTCGCTGCCATATCAATGGTCCTCCCCCCACCCCCACACCCCACGCAAAAACAAAAATATTTTGATTGCACACTTTGGTGCGAAAGATATTGCATACAATCCGAACGCATAAAATTGTTATAAGAAATTGGATCGTTTTTTAAAAGATCTGCTTAAATTTCAAAATGTTAAAAAAAAAAAACACATTTATTGTAAGAATGCTTCAAAGTATTTGTTGGGTGATGAGTGCGATGCAATGTCGATGAAATCCTAGTAAGATACGATGCCAACAAAGCAGTTCAACCAAGAAAGATAAGTTTAGCTTAATTTTAAGATTGATATCAAAAACATAAACTCATTGATATCGAAATTGCACTGTCGCCAAAAGATGGTATTATACTATGATCGTACCGTAATTGTGTAATGCTAGAAGATATATCCCGGTATCGTCAACTTTACAAGCCATTACAATTGATATGTAGGAAATAGAAAATCAGAATTTGATTAGTTTTAAAGTTTCTAACATAATTGGACATTTTCAAAAAAATGATAATCCTCTTTATAATAGAGATCTACCCAACCCTTTTACACGCCCCTGAACCACAAAGAAAAACATACTGTTCGTAAAATTGTAAAAAAAAGTCCTTAAATTTAAAAAAAAAAATGTATGAAAAGTGTAAAATATTTATACTACATGCGGATGTTTATGAAAGAGAAACAAAGAAAACTATTTATAAAACATGTTTATGAAAGAGAAAGAAAGAAAACTATTTATAAAACATGTTTATGAAAGAGAAACAAAGAAAACTATTTATAAAACATGTTTATGAAAGAGAAACAAAGAAAACTATTTATAAAACATGTTTATGAAAGAGAAACAAAGAAAACTATTTATAAAACATGTTTATGAAAGAGAAACAAAGAAAACTATTTATAAAACATGTTTATGAAAGAGAAACAAAGAAAACTATTTATAAAACATGTTTATGAAAGAGAAACAAAGAAAACTATTTATAAAACATGTTTATGAAAGAGAAACAAAGAAAACTATTTATAAAACATGTTTATGAAAGAGAAACAAAGAAAACTATTTATAAAACATGTTTATGAAAGAGAAACAAAGAAAACTATTTATAAAACATGTTTATAAATCGGTATCTTTATTAAAAAATGCACACAACCTTTATCCAAAAAAATCGATTAACTTTCCAGGGGGGGGGGGGCAAAAAAATTTTAGTAATGTTTTAATGTAGATGTAGTTTTAATTTACTGTAGCGTATTTGCATGGTGAACGAACGGACAGGACATCAGCTGAGTTACCTTCTCTTTATTTTCTCTTTACTTTAATACATTTTTTGTCTATTTTTGTCTAAATTTTTTGTATCCAAATCAATCACCAACCAACACCTTCTATCGGAATTTGTAAAGATCTTCTGATCTGTCAAATCCTTCTTTAAATTAAAAAAAAAAAAATGAAATATTATTAATCTCTTAAAAATTTACCCGCATTTTTCCATGAACTGTATTTAGCGCAACAATAACTGACACGATATGGAATGGCTTACTGTAACAATGTCACAGACATGCTATGAGATGGCTTACTGTAACCAGGCTGGAACTAATCGTGTTAGTGACAGACGGTCACCCAGGTTCAAGTGCCCCCCCCTTGCCCCACCCCCGCACCGCCCCTCGTCCCGGTCTGCACCAACATTGTCCCTCTGTGGTCAAACATGCACACTTGGTCAGTCACGGAATGAAAGGGGCTGTCCCGCAGGTGAGGACATGGGGTGTCCGCGGAGGAGTCTTCCCCCCCCCCCCCTCAGGAGAGGGGGTGTGCGAGACTTGAGAGAAAATTCCATCCAATTCTGGAAAAGCATTTAGCCTGCCCTGCGGTCAGTTATCATTGCTTGACCAGCCGTTCCGTTCCCATGTAACCTTTCACCCCGGTCTGAAGTAACTTCAGGGGTCCTGGCGTGAGTCCGCCCCACCCCCACCCGCACACACCCCTGTCCACACTATACCACTGTTCTTGAGACCATAACGCCTAAAGGTCGGTTGATTAAGTCTGAAGAATCTTGATCCCTTTCTTCTTAGCTCTGTCAGTCTTTTCTATCGAGCAAAAAATAAGTAGTGTTTGTTTAATCGAAGACTTTCATCAGAACCGTGCCTGTACATAAGTATAGAAACTAGAGACCGACCGAAAGTAATTTTCTGATTTCGGCCGAAGCCGAAAATAGGCCGAAAGTTTAAAATGACTTTCGTCCGAAACCGAAAAAAGGACGAACGTTTAAAAATGACTTTCGGCCGAAACCGAAGCCGAAACCGAAAATGAAATATTAAGATATTTTGAAGTTCGTTTCCGCATACATTCTGCATACATCGAAAATGATATGGGGAAATTATAAATATTTACATTCTTTTTATTAAAAAATGAGATAATCGTGAATATTAATAAATAAAAATCAAATATCGGGGTCTCAAACATTTGTGACCCTCAAGACGATATTTTGCGGCCCGCTACATGACAGAAAAGTTTAGTGTAAATGCGCCGGCCCATTTCCCCCATTCTCATAACTATAACGTGACTCTCCGCGACGGTTTCAGTCGAATCTCACCGACTAGTCTAATTCTGATATTTTTTGTGTGTAATGTTTCTATATATCTTTGTATGCAACAGTGAGTAGGTGGATGAAAGTGAATCCTAGTTCTTGATTTTATTGTTATTTCTAAAGGTTGAGCAGATTGTAACAGTTGTAATCGCTTTTTTGTGGATTATTTGATGCGGCCCACTCTCATTCAGACACTACCTCCTGCGCCCCCAACCCCCTGATGATTTGAGTTTGAGACCCTTGATCTAATCAATACTTTGGATTGTACTATTTAATATAAAAGTAATTTAAATTGCTTTACAATTTTTAACAATTAGTATGGTAGGAGAACATTTGGCAAAAATGGGGGGGGGGGGGATTAATGCAAAATATTATTTTTTTTAAACCGGGTCCCTAAAAATGGTGATTCTAAAAGATCGCTTAATTTGTTCTTAAGGGTCACTTAGTTTGTTCTTAAAGATCGTTTAGTTTGTTGTTAATGATCGTTTTGTTTGTTGTTAATGATCAATTTGGGAAAAATGGGGGGGGGGGGGGATTAATGCAAAATATTATTTTTTTTAAACCGGGTCCCTAAAAATGGTGGTTCTAAAAGATCGCTTAATTTGTTCTTAAGGGTCACTTAGTTTGTTCTTAAAGATCGTTTAGTTTGTTGTTAATGATCGTTTTGTTTGTTGTTAATGATCGTTTTGTTTGTTCTTAAAGATCGCTTAGTTTATTCTTAAAGATCGCTTAGTTTGTTCTTAAAGATCGCTTAGTTTGTTCTTAAAGATCGCTTAGTTTGTTCTTAAAGATCGCTTAGTTTGTTCTTAAAAGATCGCTTAGTTTGTTCTTAAAGATCGTTTAGTTTGTTATTAAAGATCGTTTAGTTTGTTGTTAAAGATCGCTTAATTTGTTCTTAAATGTCACTTAGTTTGTTGTTAAATATCGCTTTCGCTGAGTATTAAATGACCAAAAACCTGAGTCACTTTCGGCCGGATGGCCAAAAGTCTAAGTCAATTTGGGCCGAAACCGAAGAGAAACCGAAAGTTAAGAAAGAAAGAAAGAAAGAAAGAAAGAAAGAAAGAAAGAAAGAAAGAAAGAAAGAAAGAAAGAAAGAAAGAAAGAACGAAAGAACGAAAGAAAGAACAAAAGAAAGAAAGAAAGAAAGAAAGAAAGAAAGAAAGAAAGAAAGAAAAGAAAAGAAAGAAAGAAAGAAAGAAAGAAAGAAAGAAAGAAAAGAAAAGAAAGAAAGAAAGAAAGAAAGAAAGAAAGAAAGAAAGAAAAGAAAGAAAGAAAGAAAGAAAGAAAGAAAGAAAGAAAGAAAGAAAGAAAGAAAGAAAGAAAGAAAGAAAGAAAGAAAGAAAGAAAGAAAGAAAGAGAGAAAGAAAGAAAGAAAGAAAGAAAGAAAAAGAACAAGAAGCGACGACGTTACAATTTCAACCAAAAAAAAACAGTATTTCAATTTTTGGTTGAGGCAGCGGTGATCTAATACAAGGCATCACAGAGCTTTATTTGTTCTTTCAATCATTTTCCCCTTGTTGAATTACACGGCCTCTTGACTGGCCTTACCCCCCAATCTCAAGTAAAAAACCTGTATTAAATATTATTACAAAATGAAAATGAACTTCATGTCTAGATAACCCTGAGCTGTGGGATGGGGGGAGGGACGGGGCATGTTTATACTCCCCAGCAGGCGAGATGTCATAGGCTATTAAAGTTAACCTTTTTTTTTGGAAGGTACGCTTTTGTAATATATATTTTTTAAGCCGCGTTTTTCACTTAAAAATGTTTAATTTTTAAAGTTTGCTTTCTTTGTGTGTGTGTTGTTTATTTGTGAAAATAAATTGTTTTTCAGTTCACTTTTTTTTTGTGTCTAAAAAAGGCTAAGAGTAGTTCATGTAAACTGGGGGCTTAACTGGGTGAAGCTTTTCTTTTTTTTTGTTGTTTACAACGGGTCCGGGTATTTTGAGAAGATACCAGGTGGGTCCAAATGTTACAAACAAAAAGAAATCTCCTTCCCCACGTCGTAGTGAGAGTGCGTTGCCTTCGTCAACTGTTTTGTGTCAAGAAATATTCCACTGATATGAACAGGCAGTTGCCGAATCTCGGAATAGAGAAGACATTGTACAACAAAATCCCGTCGACTGGGAAGATACTCCCCCCCCCCCACACCTCCCTTTTCTTCATTTTATAACAATGACTTAGGAAACAACAGACGCAGCATGACGAAAATAGCAATACCTTCCTGTTCCAGGCTACGGAAAAGACTCACAGGCACATACATGTCCGAAGTGGAAGGGCCGCACATGGCAACGTTTTGTGTGGTGTGCAGCCCCCAGAGCAAAGGTGTGAATAATAGTGATAGATATTTATTTTTTTAAATCAACCTATTTGCTGTAGTTCAGGCGTGACACATGAAGCTCGCTGTGTGCCTGAGGCACGCGAACAATAACAACCATGAATATTAGTGGCCTCCCCTATGGAAAATAAATGAACGTATTTACCGGAGTTCTGACGTCACGAATGAAGCTCGCTGCGTGACAATCTTTTTTCATCCAGTACATTTTTTTTAAAATGTGGAATATGGGGAGTGGGGTGGGGGCAGTAGGTTTGAAGATGAAGCAGGACGCACCGGAGGCAAAACATAGATAAAAGATATTCCTCTTTAAAAATAGATATCGTAAATTATTTCTAAATATCCCATAGGCCCTGAGAAAACAAAAACAAATTTTAAAAGGTAATTAAAACAACTGCCATTTAGAATCTCATTAGCGCCAATTGTCAGAAGTTTAGCGCCAAGAGACCGTGAAGGGTCGGGTCCCAGAACTGCTTCTTGATGGCTGAGTTTTGACGTACTAATTAACGAGCATGTCATCTGCCCTGTACATCAAACGGTCTGACATCTTGATTTTGGTCAGCGCGCGTGCCAGGTCTCGTGCTTAGCATGTGCCCGAGCGCGAGACTGAATCGTGCACGCGAGTTAATCATATGAGACGAAACCCCCAGGGGGGGGGGGGGGAAATTTGTATCTTAGACGTCGTGACATTTATGTTTTGACTCCCCGAGAAATCAAGTATTTAACACCTCGGGCAAAGCAAGAATGTGACGCCCCAATGCGTTTGCCACCCAGTACAAATTATATTTAAAAGTAAAATACATTGTTTAATATATATAAAACATTGTTTAATATATATAACACATTGTTTAATATATATATCACATTGTTTAATATATATATATACCACATTGTTTAATATATATAACACATTGTTTAATATATATATATACCACATTGTTTAATATATATAACACATTGTTTAATATATATATATACCACATAGTTTAATATATATACCACATTGTTTAATATATATATATACCACATTGATTAATATATATAACACATTGTTTAATATATATATATACCACATTGTTTAATATATATAACACATTGTTTAATATATATATATGCCACATTGTTTAATATATATAACACATTGTTTAATATATATATATACCACATTGTTTAATATATATACCACATTGTTTAATATATATACCACATTGTTTAATATATATAAAACACATTGTTTAATATATATAAAACACATTGTTTAATATATATAAAACACATTGTTTAATATATATAAAACACATTGTTGAATATGTTATATAAAACACATTGTTGAATATGTTATATAAAACACATTGTTTAATATATATAACACATTGTTTAATATATATAAAACACATTGTTTAATATATATAAAACACATTGTTTAATATGTTATATAAAACACATTGTTTAATATGTTATATAAAACACATTGTTTAATATATATAACACATTGTTTAATATATATAACACATTGTTTAATATATAAAACACATTGTTTAATATATATAACACATTGTTTAATATATAAAACACATTGTTTATATACAGTAGAGCCCGGTTATGTCCACGGCCTCGGGGCTTGCCAAAAAAGTCGAGATAACAGATGATCGAGATAACCGAAAACGAATATGGTGGCAATATATTAACATGTGCTTGAAATTTCTTTATGCATCTAATGTGTGTTAATAAATGCAGGTACTTCAATTAAAAAAAAAAATGAAACCCGAATCAAGTTTTCCGCTTAAGTACTTTTTGAGCTACGAATTTTGAAAGTGCGAGTTCGTTTGGTACTTTGTACTGTGGACGCAGCCCCCACATTTTGTGACCTCATTCTGCTGATCGTGTCTTGAGCAATAGTTTATATAAGGCAACTCATCCCCCTTATTACTAAAATGCTATTTAGGGACTACTTATTTTGAACTTTCAACTTTGGCACATGAATTTTTAATTTAAGCTTTCGCTGACCAATGGTTTAATAGCTTTTGCACACGGCAAACTCTTACAAATGAAACTCTGACGTAGTACCACGTCATGGCCATTATGCAAGTGACCGCGAATGGCTGCCCATGACAACGTTTTGCACACGGCATGATCATCTTTCCTATGGACTTTACCGGGTTTTTAAACCTCGAATTAAAACATAATTTATTTCAATTAATTCGAGGTTCGTTCTAAAACACAAGCCCTGTATCTTGAGAAATAAATCGTCATTTTAAATTATGAAAAGCTTGTTTATGTGTTGTTTGCTATTTTTGCTTGCGGAGTTTCAAAAGCCGGTGACTGGTCATTGGGGATCGAGATAACCGAGGTTAAGTGGCAAATTTGGCCGCCTTTTGTGCTCGAGATATCATTGTTCGGAGACATAAAAGAATCGACAAAACCGAGGAGAAAATGCTAAGACAAAGAGAGAATTAGGCGGTTCTTATTTAAAAACGTCGACATAACAGGGTTGGCGAGTTAACCGATGAAGAGATAAACGGGTTCGACTGTATATGAAATAATATTTTTAATATATATAAACACATTGTATAATATTTATAAAATACATTATTTACTGCATATAAAACACATTATTTTGAACACATTTCCTCTAGCATCCGATAGAATTTGGTATCTTATTAAGTTCAAATCGCCAACACTTCAAAGTATAGTGCCAGAATCTCATTCCGACAATCATCTGATTTTCGAGGAATCGGTTTACATATTTTTGACGGTTGACTTAAACAAAGGCCTACCCCCCATTGCCTGGTTCAGCGGCGTCATCTGAGGGTGGGGACGGGTGTGGGGCTGGCGTGCCGCACCAGCTGACACCACAATGATGGTCGTGAAAAATGGCTGAGGTCCAGCGTGGTCTGATGCGGGATGAGGCACGAGACTTGAGATGTCCATTTAACTCAGTAGCCCCATAGTTTGAACTGTATACTGCCCCAAACCCCAAGCCCCCAAGCCTCACAGACGACCCGCTGTCCTCGAGATGCACCACGTGACAGTAACCTCACCCCATGGCTACTGTACTGTGTGTGTGTGTATGCGTGTGTGTGTGTATGTGGTGGCGGTTGTTACTTTCCCTAACCCGTTAAGATTTATTCCTCTGTCTTTTCCGATTTCAAGACGATGTAGAAACACACACACACAAAAAAGTGGCACTGTCTTGGTCTCCCCCCCCCCCCCTTTTTCTCTATGC
>CAXITT010000173.1:967694-984710 GCA_964033795.1 Lymnaea stagnalis
AATAAAGAGAAAGTAACTAAGCTGATGTACTGTCCGTTCGTTCACCATACAAATACGCTACAGTAAATTAAAACTATATTAAACCATTACTAAAAATTTTTGCACCCCCCCCTGGAAAGTTGATCGATTTGTTTGCCCCCCCCCCCTTTAGAAAGTTTTCTGCGGGCGCCCATGACCGGAAGTTACGTTTTTCTGGGTTCAAAAATAAAATCAACCTGTAATAACGTGTGAAAGCCTAATAAGTAGTTAGCAATAAGCCGGTTCACTATAAATAGAACAGGTACCACGACCTCTCTATCTTTTTTTCTTTTTTTGCAAGCCGCTCGCTTCTTGCTGTGTCAAGTAATTGCGCGGACAACGATTCTGTCAATTTTATTTCAGTCCCCACAGTTTGAAGTAGGCACGTTTCTGTTGTATATAATTTTCAACAGCCTACGATTTGTCATGGGGATCGAGATAACCGAGGTTAAATGGCAAATTCGGTCGCCTTTTGTGCCCCAGATATCAGGGTTCGGCGACCTAAAAGAGTCGACATAACCGAGGAGAAAATGCTAAGACAAAGAGAGAATTTGGCCGTGCCACTTCAAAAACGTCGACATAATGGGGTTGGCGAGTTAACCGAGGTCGAGATAAGCGGGTTCGACTGTAGTGATTAACTTACCTTTTTTCTTTTTTTGTGTGGATATAAACACAAGAAAGGTTAAAGCACCACTTTCTGCCCACGTGACCGAATCTCTCGTCGCTGACCATGACCTGAGTACTTAATATGAGGTATACAATGTTGTTGTTGTTGGTGTTGCTGTTGTTGTTGTTGGTGGTGGTGTTGTTGTTGTTGTTGGTGGTGTTGTTGTTGTTGGTGTTGTTGTTGGTGTTGGTGTTGTTGGTGGTGGTGGTGGTTATTTCATGATAGCTTGTCAGAGTCGGGACCAGAATGATGATACAAAAATATTTTTTGAAAGAAGACATTTTTGAAGATGAGTTTAAACACAGTTAAAATTTCTCACAATAGATTACGCAAAGAAAGTCTGTGAAGATGTGTATAAAAAGCACTCTTCTTAGAACTCTTTGTTTCCAAAGGATTCGAGTGGATGAAACTTAAATATCTTTTATTTATGTTTGAAATTATTTTCTGCGACATTATTTTGCGTTAGATCTATACATTTAAAGAAATGTTGAATAAGTAATTATTACTTTCTAATTTTCTGTGCGTTTAAACTCGTCTTTGATAGAACGCTTCCTTCAAAACTTATGAAGGTGCGGGGGTTGTTGGGGGTTTAAAAAAATTGTTTTCTACTTTTTAGTACCGTATTAAAATTTTACTCTTTAAATTATCGCCAAATCAAAAATTGTTTAATTTTAAAAATATTTTTAAAAACCAAAACAAAAAAACAAAAAAAACACAAAGAATTCTTATCAAAAATCCCGGTTAAAGCGACGTTATATACACCTGGCCTATGACTGTGTTCGTGTTCCTTTGCTCCGAGTCTTGACACCGTAATTTCGTAATGCCCTGCCTCTAGCCCCCTTCCGGACAACTCCTCCTCAAAAATCCTACAGCTCTCACCGGAGTTCCCTGACCCACCCTTCTCCCGCCGTTTTCTGAACGAGGCAGACGGACTCAACCGCGATCGACCGCACGAGAATGCGTGACCCAAAAGAATTATCAATAATTAATTATGTTACAAACCTAAAAAACCCATTAGGCCAAAATGGCAAGACAATTATTGCGCTTACGCTGTGTGCCAAGCCACCAGAAACTATATGCTGGTTGCGTTTGTCCGTTACACTGACCAGATACAAAGTAAAAAACAACAAAATGTATATTGTAAAATTTCAATTAATTTTTTAATTGCTCCAAATATTGACACTTATATCCTGTTTGACTCAGTTTGAGATAATTTTACAAATCATACCTATTCGCTGCCCTTGGTATAAAGGGACGCAACCGAAGAAACTATTAATGAAAACATAAATTCTCGATTATCTTGATGGGTTTTTAAGCAATGGAGGAAATCTTCTTCACTCTATCAACTTGTACCAGAGTTCATTTTTTTTTTAATAACTTCCCCCATTTCCTAGCGCATATGTTCCCCAGTCTGTTCCCTGACTAGATGAAACTTCCTTACAATGAGATTTCTTTCTTTCTTTCTTTTCTTTTCTCATTCATTATTCAAGTCACAAAAAGATGGCTTCTTGAAGTTGCTGGCTGTAGGTAGTCACAGACTGAACTTAGCTATCCACAGCACACCTTTGTGGTGAACTTCACCTCGTACAATTTTTTACTTTAAGATATGAGCACAAAAAAAAAACAAAAACAAACAAGTTTTGTATTTTTCAAATTTTCATCACCAATTTTTTTATTTTGTTTTAAATTAAAGGAGCCATTTTAAGGACTTATATTTAAATTCTCTAACCAAATGAACTCAGAAGTCCAGGAATCCGTGTATTTTATCCAAAGTTTATGACATTTAAACGCATGTTTGTCCAAACTGCATAAAAGAGTTCTTCTTCTTCTTCTATATTTTGAGGGCCCACAATCAATGAATTGATCATTCTGGCTCCTATGACTTACACAAACATATCAATACATGAAATGAAGGATAACTTTAAGCAGCACAACATGCACTGGACGTAACGGCATCAAGAAATAGTTCCAGGCTCTAAAACAAAAATAAAAAAATGTACCCAATGCAAGAGTTTCGTTTGAGAATGAAGGTTTTAAAAATGCATGTTATCACATAGCAGTACCAAAACCAATTTTTTTTTTTTATAAATGATGTCAGGTGTGTCGACTCATAAGCAACAGAATAATAAGAAGTAAAATCAATGACCACCACAATGAAAAATAATAGTGACTTAGCATTTTTTTCATACAAAATATTAACAGTAGAAATATCATTAAATATGTCTTGTCACTGACACTGACAGAAATTAACATACCATGCATCATACATAAAATGAAAGATACTATTATTTCAAGCAGCCTAAGCAACACTGTGACTTCATTCACTGGCTTAATGCACTGTCTCAGTGATATGACCAACATAACACACTGACTTAATGGCTTCCAGAAACATTTATATGCCATGCAATGCCACAAACTGAAATGAATCAAGTTTTTATTTGTGTGTGTGTGTATGCCTTGGAATCACTTGAGAATGTTGGATAACTAACCCTTTTACTTTTGAAACTAGTGGAGCTTGAAGACTGTGGTATTCAGAGAAAGTATAATCACACTTATTTTTAAAAATGAGTTTTAGCATAAATGCCAAAGTCCCAAATTTCAAATGCTTGTTGTTGTTAACCACCTTATGATAACTAATTATTTTCTCAGACTTTCCGAGAACTTCTAAAACTATAATTTTTCTGTTAGTTTTTTTTACTTTCTTTTGTGTTTTAGAATTTTTTTTTCCCGTTAAAACTTTAACAACATAATTTCAAATTCATTTCCAGTTTTACATAGCATGGCCGACCATGTTTTCCGATATTTGCTGTAATTTCAGAGTGTTTCATAATCAAGTCATGCGCTTAAATTAAAGAGATTAAAAGTAACATATAGCACAAGGCCTAAAATCGTATTAATTTCTTCTATTCCGCCACACACCTCGCTACCAGCTGAACTTAAAGAATCTTAATTAAAATAATCATTAAATGAATTTATATTGAAATAGATTAAAGATTTTCTGAGGAACAGGTTAAGGATAAAAAAAAATTATTTTTAATAAACACAACATAGGCCTACTATATGTAAGTTATAAAAATACAATCCAGTTTTGCCTTTATTTATTTATTTATTCTTCCACTCTAATTTCAATACTGTATTTTTTTAATATCAACATCATTTGAAAATTTTTAGAACTCAGAACTTCCATGAAAATCAGGTGACATACATTCTTTATTCTAAAATCTTCAAATCACTGTACTGTTTTAAACACACAAAAAATTGTTTTGTATTTTTTAGAAACTTGAATTGAATCACATTTTCAGGAGGCATTTGCTCTATACAAAACAATAAAAACAAGCTTTAGAGGTCATCAACACCATTTATTTTTATTAAATTTTGATAAAATTCATAAGCTCAAAAGATAAATTTATTAATGAATTTTTTTTTAAAATCATTATCTCAGGTTAAATGTACCAGTATATTTGAATTAATTATATTTATATGCAATGAATTTTTCTTCAATGCTAATTATTACGTGGAATAGTTAATAAATTGGAAAAAATATTTAAACTTATTTAGTTAGGAAGACAAATAAAAATATATAAGATAAAAAAAAAGATCACATGTTCATTATATTTTCATTAGAATTGATGACATTTGGGTCATAATTACCTGTATTGTGTTACAGGTCATAGGTTTTTCAGACACAGAAAACAAAATGATGTACCCCAGGGACTTTAGGTTCAGATAATTATAAATATTATTTCCATTTTTTTAAATTTCAAATGTAATTGGTGAGCTTCAAAAATAACTTATTGCCAAACAAATTTGTCAGTACTTCAAATGGTGCTAAAATGGTCATTATCTCCACCACTTTTAATATTGGAAGCTTGAAATGCTAGTATTAGTACCATTACTATTTTCTTTGTCAAGAAATCATTGAGAAATCATTGCAATAAACTTAGCATTTATTTTGAATCGCCTCACCAAATTGTAATAAAAGGAAATCTTCAAAAAACCTGATTAAAAAATTATATAAACATGAATTTTTTTTGTTGAAAATGTAAAAATTCAAGTAGGGGTAAAAGTAAATCATATATGAGAACGCCCCCCCCCCCCCCTTTTCCTTTTTTCTACCCACAAACCTAACACAGTGGTATTTTAGTTATGTTACTGTAATGCCACAGAGGCAGACTTAACAGCCAATGTTCCCGTTCACTTCATCCTGTTCTTGTTGATAAATCTCACTATTTCCCCTTCAACCACCACGTCTTCTCCATCAAAATGCAGCAGCAATACACACACACAAGATGATTGAAAGCGGGCAGTCCATCAAGCTCTGCAATAAAAGATTTAAATTTTGGGATTTTTTTTGCTGAGAAAATACTATAACTAAAAAAAAAAAAAAACATTACTAATTCTAATCCAAGATTTATACAATTTTCCAAAATGTCTGCAATATCCAGCCTTTCTAATCTATTTCTTTCAATCTTATTACTATTCTATTATGTGCTTTTATCTTTTCATCATTTTATCCCAGGACATCATCAGAATAATGTTAATGTAATAAATAAATAATCACCTTTCCTTTGAATGAAACTGGGTTTTCCCACTAACAAGTTTGCTGTTTTTGCCAGGAATACATTTTGGTAGTGATGACTCAAGTTTTCTTAGATGCCTCCATCAGTTCATCTATCTTTGAGAGTGCCTGTCTCTTTTCCTCCATTGTAGCCTCTATAGCAGCCTTCAATTCAAACACCTCCTGCTGTTCTTGTGTGACCTTCTTCTTCAGCACCCTGTTCCTTCTGCTCAGCAGACTGCACTTTTCTGTCTTTTTTGTTGAAATTCGAAGCTGTCGTTCCAAGAGGATCACAGTGGTCTTCAGTGAAGTCTTTTCTCGCTTCAGTTTCTCGACCCTTCCCGTCCTTCTCTTGATGGTCTGGGTCAACACTCTCTTGTTGGTGGATGTGCGGAGCAACTTGGCCTTCGCCTTTACTTCTCTTAACTTGTTCTCCAAGAGCCGGCACCTGGTCACACAACTTTTCCTAATGGAGTTGCACTGACTACAGTCGGTGCGCAACTTCTTGATTGTTTGTGGAGTCTCCAATGGCTGCTGAGGCACCTGGGGAGGGGAACACCCATCTTGTGTCCCCGGAGTTGTAAAATCAACGGAGTCGGAAGGCTTGAACGTTTTCTGCCTGGTAACTGGCACTTTAAAAGGCTGTGATAAGACATCCTGGATTCTTGGCCAGTTTAGGGTTAAATTTTTTTTTAAAGAGAAGATCTTGGTTATTAACTTCTGCAAACTGGTATGTAATCCCTTCTTATTGGACACGTAGTTGACATCTTTCTTGAAGGCCTCGTCAAGCACAGACACAGCAGATTTCAAGCCATCCTTCTTGTTGGCACTGAACATGCCCCCCTCCTTTTTGGCACTGGTATACAGATAGATAGCATAGCCATTCCTGTACAAGCCAGGGGCTGCATCTTGGGCAAAGCTTGCCACTAAACTGTCAAAATCCTTAAGGTTTACAGACATTCTTGATACAACTGGAACTGGAAAAAAAAAATAAATCAAAATCAAATTCTTAGATTATGACAGTAGTTTTACAATTATTTTTATATTTATTATTAATATTAAATAAATATTAATATTTCCTAAACTTAACATTATAATTATAAATAAAGGCACTAGACTCTAAGACTAAAAGTAAAGTAGGTTAAGACAAACAGTATTCGAATATTTCATTTACTTAAAACATTTAATTAAATTTTAGAAATTTATTTTAAACAATACTAACTTAAAAATTAAGCCTGTAAAAATTGTAGTATTATAGAAATAGTAACTACAGATAATAATGTTACAAATTAAAGGTACCGGTATAGAATATTATTAGTATTATTAATAAAGGCATAAAGCCTAAGCCTAATAAAGTATTAATAATGTAACGTCACTTTGGAGATGGTGGGTCGTCGAGTTTGCACTCATAATACCCCCCCCCCCGGCCACTCCACCACACGGGCCAGAGCCGAAGCTCCAGACCGTGCGGAAGCGCGCCAGGAACCTCCCTCCTATTAATAATGTAAGAATGTTTTATTATTATTTACAATATTTAATATATTCAATTATTATAAATTAAATAATTATATTTCATTCTCGACCTTTTAAAAGCTTCAATCCATTGAATTTCTTTATTCAAATAAGTTTTATCATTATATCCAATTCAATGATATTTTAAAATTACTTTCATTAATTCACTTTAATTTATTCAGATTTTAAAAGTATAGATTACATATTAAATTAAATGTAAAATATTAAGACTATCTTATTGAATGTTATAGAGAAACACTTCAAAACAAGAAAAAAAAGGTCAATTTTTTTCCCGGTGGTGGGGGTTGCTGATATGTTGAAAGGCCTAACATTCAAGGGAAACAGTGAATCATTTGACTTTTAAAATGAACGATTCATTTAAGTTTACCGAAAAGAACTGAATGACTTACAAGTATGCGAAAAAAAATTTAATAATTAGCATTCTCCACAGTAACGAGTGAGTAGCGAGTGAAATGTACAGTACCGGTACTTAGTATATGAGAGTTCTAACAAAGAACTTATGCCAATTTAATGACAATTTCAAGACAAAATTATTACAGTTAATAAAAATGAAAAAGTTCAGTTTTTTTATTTTTAAAATAAATAAACAGAAGGTAGACCAAGAAGCGGAATATGAACAGACTTGAAACAAGTGGAGTTGATTGAGGGAAAGAAATAATACTCAGGCAATACAATTTTAAGAAATATGACATGTTTGGATTAGTTACTTTTTAAGAAATGTTTTGACAAAAGCTGGCCCTGAATAGTGCGTTTAAGTGCCTAAAATAGTGTCAGTAATGTGCTATAAAAAATTAAGCCATAAACTGTAAAGGTTGTTATTTCTTTCAGAATTAAAAATAAATTTGGTTTTGTTTGAAATTTCTTCCTTCCAAATTATTATGTGCATTTCAGAACCTAACATCCTCCTTTTGTATGGGGTATGTTCAGATTTTTGTAAAACAAAGTAGCTTGCTGTGGTTTCTGCCTAATTTTAACAATTTGGGTTGGTTCAAAAATCATGGTTGTACCAGTAAGCTACACCAATTAAAACAGACCCACTTAAATAGTTTTTAAAATAAATTTATACTTCAACTCTAATAAGCTCTTTCCTCTCAATTCATGGTGATGTCGTCCGATCCATGTTTAATTAGCCAAACCATATAAAACATGAAATTAAATTGAAGTTAGTATTAAGTTTTAAATACTTTTACAATTATGTCACTAAATATATCCCTAAACCTAACCTGAACCCTAATTCAGTAAACATGCAAAAGACGCCGTGGCATTGGTCCTTAACATTAGTCAAAGGTAAACAACAATTAGTAGGATAGTTATTTTAAATTCAACCCTAATTTAATCTTAATACAAAGAAATAAAGTCAAAAGTATAAAGGAAAGGTTACCAATTTGTCACTCATAAAAAAAATAAGTCATTTTGCTATCTATTGACTATTGGCTATTTGGCAAAATTTATTCATTTTTTTAAAGCAGCCTTTACAAAACCATGTGTTACTTTTTGGCTCAGACTTAAACCCAACACGCCCACACACTTCTTATCATTCCAATTTATACATGAGACGGGGTCGCCGGATAAATAGCTGAAGAACATATTTTAAGTTATTCGTCCGGTCGCCGGACATGTAGACACTTCGTAAGTTTTAAGGCTTAGAATGCATATTTTAGCGCGATAAATTATTTCTAGTGAAATAAATTACAAATTTTATATTTCCAGATGGAACTACATTATAAGTATTTTTTAAAGTAAAATTACCACATTCTTTAACATTAAGGTTCCAACATTAAAATTATAAAGAGTACTAGACAATTAAAAACGTACCAGTACGCAAATGCTTGCAAAAAATAAATGGTATTGTACCAAATTGTCAAATTTCAGTCCATTTACCGCCAGATATTAAAGTTAAAGGAAAGATATCGGGGAAACTACAGACTACAGAATTTATTTTTTAGTTTCTTACTTTCTTTAAAAAAATAAAATTGTACCACTTACTGGTTTTGGCATACAACAGTAAAAAGAAGTCAAATTGCACGCCAATTAAATCTTAAAAGTAGCCATGTATATTGTATTAATACTCATGGGTACACAATCTTCAAGAGACATTCACGATCATTGTGAAATCTACAACGACAACAGTTTAAGTAAGAAATTTTTCTTAATTAGGAACTTGCAAAGACGACTTCGGCAGTATTTACTCTTATTATTTGATTTAATGGTAGCGTTAATAATAATAATAAAGATTATTTAAAAATCACGCTTCATCATTATATAACACCATTCAGCAATCACTGGTCGACTTGACCTCATCCTCACTACTCACACAAGTGCGGAGGACACCGACACGTCAAAACAGCATCCTAGACCTTATCTTCACGTCCAACCCCACCCTTGTTAAACAATCCACTTGTTTCCCAGGCATAACTGACCATCTAATGGCTGACTTCTGCTCCAAAGCTCAAGTAACGCGCCAGAAACCCAGGAGATCCTACAAGTTCGGTAAAGCAAACTGTAACAAGATCAAACTAGATCTCGCCACCGCTGAACAGGTCATCCTAAAAAAAATATAACGAGGGAGAGGATCTAGATACACTATGGTCGACCTTCAAAAATACCTTATCCAACAGCATAGATCAAAATGTCCCATCAGCGACAGCAAAGAATCCATGCCATCTACCATGGCTGAACACATGGCTCATGAAGCTGCTGAAGAGAAAGAAACGACTGTTGAAGAAAGCCCAAACTACCAAAAACTGGACCCTGTACCGCTAGTTCCAGAAACATTGTCATATTGTACTAAGAAGAGGAGAGTGGCAGTATATAAATGGAGTCATTCAAGAGGGCCTCGAAAACAATAACACAAAACCCTTCTGGTGCTACATTAAATCCAGGAAGCAAGACAACATTGGTGTAGCCAACCCTACTAGAAAACGGGCAGCTTGTAAGTGATGGTCCATGCCAAGCAGAAACTCTCATAAGGCAGTTGCATTCCATCTTCACCAAAATCTCCACCACCGTCATACCATCCCCAAAACCTTCACCTGGTACAATAGGCCCCCTCAAAACTAACTGAACCAGGAGTAGCCAAACTTCTAAAAAAACCTGAAGCCCAATAAAGCGCCCGGACCTGACTGTATCCCGAATATTGTCCTGACGACCCCGGCTGACAAAATTACCGCAACCATGACCCACATTTTCCAACAGTCGCTTGACTCCAGCAAACTCCCACTAGACTGGCTTGATGCAAACATCACTAGTGCCTACAAGAAAGGTGACAGTCATAACCCAGCAAACTACTGCCCAATAATCCCTGACCTCCGTCCCATGCAAAATTTTAGAACACATCATCTGTCACCACATCATGAACCACCTTGAACACTACAACATTTTGACCAACCTAAACCACGGTTTCCGCTCTGGATTCTCAATAGAAACTCAATTAATCATCACCACCAATGACCCCCTTGCCTCCTATGCCAAGGGTCCCAGGTCGACATGGCAATTCTCGACTTCTCAAAGGCCTTCGACACTGTTCCACGCAGCCTTCTTCTACATAAAATCCACCACTACGGCATTACCGGCAACCTTCACTCCTGGCTCTCAACATTCCTAACACAACGTACCATGCACGTAGTGGTAGATGGCGTCCGATAAGGCAAAGCCACAGTAGACTCAGGAGTTACACATGGCACAATGATGGGCACCCTTCTCTTTCTCTGTCACATAAACCACCTCTCTGCTACTGTAAAATCTCAAATGAGGCTGTTTGCAGATGACTGTCTTGTCTACAGAGAGATAAACGGCTACGATGACCACAACCACCTCCAGGCAGATTTGAAGTGCCTTATGAATGGGACGGACAAATGGGGTATGAAATTTAATGAAACCAAATGCTACACAATGCACATCTGAAGAAAAAAGGTTGATTATTATTTTTCACCCCATGACGTCATTGCGTGTTTAATAAATTTTTGAGCAGGAGTCATTCCCCTTTTTTCATTTAATTGTTAATTTTCATTGGATGAATATTTTAATAATTGGTTGGAACAAGATTTCATGTGAATAATTAACGAAGATGATTGTGTGGCGAATTAATATTTTAATAACCGGTTGGAACAAGTTTTCATGTGAATAATTAACGAAGATTAAAAGAAAAGTTAAATTTTATGTTTTTAAAAGTTAAATTGTATGTATTTTGGAAATGCTCAGAGTTTGGAAATGTTAGAATTTTGGAAATATTAATGATAGTAGAGACATTAATTTTCTTATAGGGTACTTTAAAATTATGCGTATATAGAAAGGAGTGCTTAAACGTGACGTCACTTGTCGTCTTCTTTGATGTGCTCTGGGGGTCCGGCGGCGGTAAGTTTGAAATTCGCTATTTTTGCATGTAAAATTTGGTTTGTAAATTTTTTTTCTTCAGTTTAGACCCCCCTCCACCACTTTAAATACCAAAATCAGAAACAAATAAATTATCCGGGGAGAGAGGAGACCCCTCCCCAGAACCCCTCCCCAAAGCCTAAAGCCACAGGCAATAACACATGGAGTTTACACACTGTGGCAGTGGCCATAAAACTATGAAAATGAACAAAAACCAAAAAAAAAACAAATAATGGCCAAAAATATTTTAAAAACTATGAAATAATTAAAACCCAACTTACAGTTTCATGAAATACACTTTTACACACTTTATTTCAGGTTCCAAAGAAAATAACATGCACAAATGAATAGAGCGCAACAGCCGGCATTGGGCTAACATGTTGAAAAGATGGTGGCGCAACTACAATATGATAATTAGCCAACCTATGATAATTGAAAATTATAAATAATCAAGCAATGAAAGGGATTTTTTTTTTTTTTTTTTTGGACGAATTTTTCGTTTTTTCAGATTTTTTTTTTTTTTTTTTCATTTTTTTTAATTTTTTTTTTTTTTTTATTTTTCTTTTTTCTCCATTTTAATTTTTTTTTTTAATTGTTTTTTTTTTTTTTTTTCTGTAAGTATTTAATAAAAAAAACATTCTCCCCCACCGTTTTTGTACTACTTTTTTTTTTTTTTTTTTTATTACTTGGCCGCCATCTTGGTTGACATGGTCCATGACCTTCTCACGGATCGTGTCAACAAAGATGGCGGCCGCCATGATGGGAAACCCCGGGGTGATGACTAATAATTTACCCCTTGGAATTCTCTTCTCAAATAACCTAAAATGGTCCTCCCATATAAAAAAAAAAAAATTAAAAATAACGCCAACTTCTCCCAAGGTTTCATTCGAAGAAATCTGCGCTACTGCCCAACTTCCTGGAAACGAAATGCCTATCTTACTTGCACTCGTCCGTTCACTACTAGAATATGGTGCGATCATCTGGGACCCACACCCTAAGCAAGATGTGGGCAAGATGGAGCGAATCCAACGTAACGCGGTGCGTTCCATCGCACGAGACCACAAATCCACCACTTCTGGGTTCGTCACTGGCCTCTTAAAAAGATTTGACATCCCCTTCCTTAAAGACAGACGAGAGGGACTCCGCCTGATATTCTTATATAAAGTGGTCATGGGGCTGGTGCCGGCCATCCCCAGCAGGCACGTACCTCACCCCACAGAAGCCGGGTCGATTGATCAGAGCCAAATGCTCGCGGAACACTGATTTCACCACTGACAACCTCATAAACAGTTACACCTGATACAATAGCAAATGCTTCATCGTGCCTCGGTGCAACACGGTGCGGTATAAACAAGCTTTTTTCCCCCCTACGCACAATAATAGCTTGGAACCACCTGGACAATGCCGCTGTGAACTCGACATCGGTCGAAAGCTTCAAGGCTGCCCTGGCATCAGCTAGGAGCTGTTAGAATGGCAACATCGCTTCCCCAACCGTTGCACAGATGCCAGTATATGGATGCAGCAACGAACACTACCAGAACCAGATCCAGTCCAACCCCAGAATTTGCAGCTGCTTAGATCCAGTCCAACCCCAGTATTTATAGTTAACTAGATCCAGTCCAACCCCAGTATTTATAGTCGCCTTGATTCTGTCCAACCCCAGTATTTATAGTCGCCTTGATTCTGTCCAACCCCAGTATTTATAGTTGCCTAGATTTGGTACTTAAAATTAATTTTATGTGTGATAATTTGTTGCATGTTTTGCTTGAAATATTTAAAGCTATATTACTATTCACAATTTTAAAAATATGTCTAATTTGTTAGGGTTAGCCTTTTATTTAATATCTTGTCTAAAATTACTTGTAACTTTAAAAAAAAAGATATACAGTATTATTAACTTAAAAGATTAATCTGTTGTGATATTGTACCCCGGTGTGTGCTATAAAAATATCACTTTCATTAACCGGCGAATATTTGTGATATTCTGTTGTTTTGTTTAACTGACAAATGCTTCTTTACTTTAAAATAGATCACCATAAATTTAATTTAAATTTACATATCTATATTCAGGAGCAAATGTAAATTAAGGAGCATTGAATCAACTTTAAAATGGTAAACAATCATTGCACGGGGCTACAAAATTAACAGCCATGGGTCATTGATAAATCGTGTGCATTCAATGCCATTTTGTGAGAGATCCTAAGATCTTTGAAAGAAATAAAATGCTTTGATATAATTGCAGCAATACTCTTTTTTTAATTATATATATATATATATATCCAGTGCAATATATACATATATATATATTTATTTATATTTTATTATTAGTATCATACAAAGTTACTTCCAAGTGCCAAGTAGATTTTCATAATAAATTTAAATCTAGAAACACAATTTAAAAAACAAATATTGTTTCCTATGATTGTATCGTTAGTTTCGTCCTTCCCATCGTCCCTTCTAAGCTGATTGGGCAACTGAGCTGAACCGCGTTAATTTGAAAATAAAATCGTATTTGCTATTTTGTGCCATCATTACTGTCCGCAATGGTCAATGTTCGCAACTGTCTATGTGCGGAACTTTACCGCTCCTATTCAAATCCACGGGTTTATACTTGAAAAATTATTTGCGACACGGCATTATGATTTAGCATGAATCGAAAGGATGTAGATATCGAATTCTCCTACCATGAAGGGACGCGGAAAATTTCAACTTGCAAATAATAATAATAATATTTATTAAATAAATAAATAAAAATTGGGGAATAAAAATAAATCAACATTTAAGGGAGAGCACTAGCAACCACATACTGTTTTAAGAGCTTAAACATGAGTTTTCTCCCTTGGACCAATCGGCTCTTTTGATTTGATGATATTGTTATCACTATTATTTAATTTTTCAACACATTTTTAAATATATAATTTCTCTATTACCAGAAAATCTCCAACACTAGTTTTAAATAACTATGATTGTGCCCCGATTCCAACTCAGATTTTTAAACAAAATCTATTCTCACTGTTACAATATGATTAAAAAGTATTCCCCTACAGTCCGACCCACATATTTTATAAAGCAAAGACGGCTACAGGATCACATCAAAGAAAGAAAAATTCTTCTCTTTTAAAATAGTGTTATAGAATTTTAAAAATATTTATATATCTCTTATTCTCTAAATTCTCTTATTCGCATTTGCCTGCTATTATATATAAATACAAATACCCCATTAAGCCATCTTACACGACCCTTTCAGCCCTGAAGCTCTTAGTTGTAGACCAGCGATTCTTAACCTGTGGGTTGCGACCCCTATGGGGGTCGAACGACACCTTCCAAGGGGTCGTCTAAGACCAGCGGAAAACAGATATACTCTGCAGTTATGAAGTAGCAAAGTTTGTGGCTGGGGGTCGCCACAACATGAGGAATTGTATTAAAGGGTCGCAACACTATGACGATTGAGAAACACTGTTGTTGACAGTTCCAAGCATCGTCAGCCGTCAATACTTCACTTCCTGTACAAATGTACAACAATTAGCTCGTCTCTTCTCCCCCCCCCCCCCCCCCAAACATATTTTGTTTGTACACCCACCCAAGAATTTTTTTTCTACAGCTAAGGGCAACCAAGCAACAGACTCATGGTATAAGCAACTGTATAGGGGCTTGTCCCGGCAAATGCTTAAGAACCGTTGGTAACAACCTCCCCCTGTTTCAGAGTATTTGGAATCTCGCATAGGTTTGAGACAGAGTGGGACAATTCTTTAATGAGTGGAACAATTCTTTTATGAGTGGGACAATTCTTTTATGAGTGGAACAATTCTTTTATGAGTGCAAGAATTCTTTTATGAGTGGAAGAATTCTTTTATGAGTGGAACAATTCTTTTATCGATACAAAAATTGTTAAAACCCAGAAAATATTTTTACATTTCCAGATTCCACCAGGGATATTTTTAATCAACAGCAAAAAAAAAAAAAAATAATATTAATGGATGGCAGTAAATTTTGATACTGAGTAACTGGACTTCACATAAGTTTCAATTGACTGTTTCGATGAGTTGCTTGTTTTTGTGTCAACATATGAAGAGGGTGTTCATGTGGGCAGACTGGTACAGACTCAAGCTCATTACAAGAGTTGAAAAGAAAAAAAAATGTTAACCACTCATTCGATTCTGAGCAAACAACCGCTATGATGTTTGTCTGGGTTTCTTACTGAAGCCAACGGGTTGGAAGAAAAGATACTGTTACCTCCCCTTAAATAAAAGGAACAAGCTCGTATCGGATTCTAGCAGACAAATAGCCTCCCTCGAGTAAGGGGAAATATTTATATTGGGAACAATTGCCCCCTCCCCCCCCCCTTACCTCTCCCCCATCCCCCCACACACACAAACAAGGGGTAATAACCGTTAAAGGGAGGAATAGTGTTTTCTGTGTACACGAGTTTGGGAGTGTTGTACACATACTTACTTCAGGGCTGCTAACTCATTAAAAAATATGGACAAATATTATAAATTTACACAATTTTTTTTTTTTTTTTTTGGGGGGGGGGGGGGGGGAAAGAAAAGGTTTTTTTTTTTTTTTTTTTTGGTCCCTTTTTTATTAAAGGGAGGAATAGTGTTTTCTGTGTACACGAGTTTGGGAGTGTTGTACACATACTTACTTCAGGGCTGCTAACTCATTAAAAAATATGGATAAATATTATAAATTTACACAATTTTTTTTTTTTTTTTTTTGGGGGGGGGGGGGGGGAAAAAAATTGTTTTTTTTTTTTGGTGGGTGGGGGGGGCAAAGCAAAGGTTTTTATGTTTACATTTTATGGTCACATTTTTTCACGATGAACTTGTTGAAACTATGAAGCTAGTACGTAGGTCCGTAAAATGTTGACCTAATAAAATGACTTGTCGGCAAATGTCCGTACTTGATGAACGGCCCCTGTGGCATCCTCATGGGTGCTGAGTGGCACCCGATCATACAAGGCAAGAGCATGTATCAATCACAAACACAGAGATTTTGTTCGACTTCAAACATTGTTGCTGTTTTTTTTTTGTTTTTTTTTACGAACAAGTCATTTTTAGTAGGTCGAAATTTCACCGACTGCACATTACTGTACAGTAAAGTTAGGGGCAGTTGGCAGGACGGTATTGCAGCCGACTGGTCAAACATACGGTTTTTAATCCCGAGGATTCTGAAAAACTTGCACCGACGTGAGATCAAGAAAGGAAAAAAAAAAATCTATGAATGTTGTGTGAAATTGTCATGAATGTGTATCATGCAGGGAAGAATTGCCGTTTAAAAGATCTAACACATGTCCACAAACCCATTGAATTCCGTTCCAACAAAAAGCCAAGACTTTTGGTCCTTAATTACCAAACTTACACTCATAGAACACAACAGTTATTCTTACCACACAACTATCCGACGAAAATCTTGTTACAGGCTAATCTTAAGCAACAACGCAATCTCAAGCAAGGATTTTCAAGACTGAAAATAAAAAAAATATGCTCGATGAATGACGGGGGAAAAAATATAATATATTTCCTTTTATTATGATGTATTTGGATCAGTAAAAATATCGCCTCTTATGTCATTTTTATTTTTGAGAAACTTTTCAATTTCGAAACCGCTTTCTGACTTGACCCAATCAAAAAACGCCACGTATGTGTTCAAGAGAGTTGTGACGATGAGTGGCTATCGGCGAAAATAAGAAAGCTGGTCTTGTCTCCCTTGACATTCTCGATGTCAATTAACATGTCTTATAGTTTTGTGATGACCCCCCCCCCCCTAACAAAAAATGTATGCATTAATATGCTACACACACAAAGTTTGCTACGTTGATAACACATACGTTTGAAAATTATTTAAATTATTTTACCTTTTAAACAAA
>CAXITT010000173.1:995338-1022838 GCA_964033795.1 Lymnaea stagnalis
GGGGGGGGGGGGGGGGGGGGGGGGGGGGGGGGGGGGGGGGTCGTAATTGCTGAGGTGACTTTGCAAGTGACTCCAAATTACAACTCTGTTTGCTTTAAATAACACAGTTTAGCCACAGTGAGGGCGCAGCATGAACGGATGGTCAGCAGATTTTGGTGACGTGGTCAGCAGGTTTCGGTGACGTAGTCAGCATGTGTCCACGATGTCCGAATAAACGCCAGCTTCGGCCAAGTGAAATGAAGATGTCCCGCGAAATTGGCTGGTACCACGCGGCGGTACTTTTGAGATCATGTTTGGGAAAGAAAAAAAAAAGAAAAGAGAGGTGGGAGGGCAGGGGAGGAGGGTGGACACCGTTTTGGGTATAACAGCTCAATTGACAATTACTGACCGTTGGTCATCGCTCTGAAAAGAAATTTAAGGAGCGGGGTTTGTGGGCACGACGCTTAGATTCGGACACACTGGCGTCGACCATCGGAAAACATTAAATTTTGGAGTCGGGGAGGGCATTCTATGAATGGAATTACGGCCCTTGTTTCATACTCTTCGGCCTTTGTTTATTTATTAATTCGTTTGTCTTTGTTTTTTGTTTGTTTGTTTCGCCTGCTCCTAGTTTGAGTTTTTAGACTGACCAAGCGCCATCTCTTGTAATAGGGAAAGTAGGTACACATGTCCAGGGACAGTGCTGGCATTTTAAATAGTCTTAATAACGGGAGGACTTTTAAAGGCATTTAACTTTGAGAAAAGAGTTATATAGCCTTTAAGTTGTCTTGGTTTAATTTTGTGTGTCTCTAAGTAAATAATTTTTTTGGTTAAAGTTTTAACTATTTGTTTAAAAGGGTCATAAAACTAAATGACAATATTGCATAGACATCATTTACTTGGTGCGCAGGACATGTTTATGTCATAGAAATGACACACTTGGTGCGCATTTCATTTAAACAAGGGATATCCATGGGATACAACGGGACTTGATATCCCAGGAATTCAACGGGACGAGATATTCAAGGCATAAAAAGTGACATGATGTTCCAGGAATACAAAGTGACAAGATGGTCCAGGAATACAAAGTGACATGATGTTCCAGGAATACAAAGTGACAAGATGTTCCAGGAATACAAAGTGACATGATGTTCCAGGAATACAAAGTGACAAGATTTTCAAGGAATACAAAGTGACAAGATGGTCCAGGAATACAAAGTGACATGATATGACAAGAATGCAAGGTGACAAGGTTACGCGACAATTGAGCTACCTTTGGAACAAGTTCAGCGCACCAATCAGAATGTTCCCTTTCCATCCCATTGAATGGTCAGCGTTCCACCAGCCGCAGACTATCTCTCTATTCACACAATCGCCGTGCGCGCGCTGTTAGCTGAACTCACAAAGAGGACGCACGTGCCGCGACCACGCGCCTTTCTTGTCCGGTACTTGAAGGTTTTTACTCCGGCTGACTGACCCCCCTCGGCTGGCCGTGGTTGTCGGGGAGGGGGGGGGGGTCATCTTTGCCGCTTGGGGGTCAGGGGTGAAATGGCGATTCCTGAGTGAAAATGGGAATCCTTTGATTTCGAGATCAGCACGTGCCGAGGGGGGACTTTTCCTCCAAATCTAGGTTGAACAAACAAAAACTGACAAACAGACAAACAGACAAACAGACAAACAGACAAACAGACAAACGGACAAACAGACATGTGTTATAAAGTGTTTCATTTGATGTAAAAAAAAAAAATAAGTGCTTTTATTTGAAAATCATTATTTTATGTTAAAACTACTTCCATTTTAATGGTGGGTAAGAATGAAAAATAAAAGTAATGTGCGATCTCCCGACTTTTTAAACAATAGGCAGGGGTGCCTTTTACGACAAGGGGGCGGGGTGGGGGAGGGAGGGAGGGTGGAGGGGGTTTAAAACTACCAATGAGTTATTAATTCGACAGCATATCATACAATTTTAATTTTTTTTTAAATCAAGGACACAGTTTATGGTTGATTATTTCAATACAAAAACAACAATTAGTTCGTGGCTATATAAGACCCCCCTTATTATTATTATTATTATTATTATTATATCGATAAACACGTTCTTCGTTTAACATCAAGATTCTTCCCCATCATACGATCGAAATCGGTTGATATCTTGATTTCTGAAGACCCTCACTACTTTATATCAGTCAAACAAACAGTTGATTTGTACAGCAGCTCAATCGAAACATAAAATCCCCCAAATAATTATGGACATAATAATTTAAATCATACAAATTAAAGACATACGATAAATAAGATAAAGAAAAACAATAACAACACCAAAAGAAAGAAAGATAAACGGCCAGAATTGGCTGCTTCACCAAAGGGCTCAAGTTGACCGTGGAGCGTCCAGGGATGAGAGTGAGTGCTTGACCATCTGCTCGACGGAGGAGACTCATCAGACTGACGTTTCGACAGTGTCCCCTCCCCCCCCCCCCCCCCCCCCCCCCTTCCCCCCCCCCCCCCCCCGACCNGGGGGTAGCTGGGGGGGGGGGCTCACTTCTTTATGGTGGCGCGTGCCAGGTTGTCAGCGTTTAGCTAATGTTTAATGGCGGCCATGAAAACCGATCGGGGTTGGGGGCGCACGGAGGAGAGAGGGGGATTTAGGGGGGGGATAAAAGCAAGGTTATTTCCAAGGTCGATTAAATTATATTTCTAAAAAAATACCACAGTTTTATGCAAGAGCGTGTAGCGAATTTTGTAATTTAAAAAAAAAGTATTTTGTAAAATTTAGTTGTGGGTGGGTATGTAACCTCGGTTAAAGTCTATGAAGATAATGAAACTCTAAATAAAAAGATTGGGCGGTATGTGAATGATACTGTTCTTGATGATGGGGTTCATCGAGTAGTGTTACGGAACAATCGATTGCATTCCACGCTGTGGGTACATCTGACGTGTGGCGAGGTACTTCCATTACCGCGGCGACGCGTCACCACTGGTCAAATGTCCATTTGATTACGGTGACCCCGTGGGTCAAGCTGATGCGTACATCTGCCGCCTCCACCTGGCCGTACGCTCCTATCCATGTCCAGGGTTTTCGGCGGGTTGGGATATCGTAACATGTCAACGGCTCGGGTCAGCAGTCAAGTCGTTCGGCTACCGGCGGGTCCGAAGCTGACCAGATGTTGCAGGGGCTGGTGTAATTATATGTGTTAGGGAGAAAGAAAAAAAACCACAATCCCAGGCTGTTGTGGAATGGCAGGATGATTGAGGGTAGGAGGAGGAGGGGGGGGGGAGAAATTTATGTTTGAAATTTTACGGGGGTCTGTAAGAAAGGAAAACGGGTGAGGGAAGGGTAACTGGAGAGTTCCACCACAGCAGGCCACGTAAATGGAGACCTATCAACGTAATGGTCGCAAGGGAAATGTGTTGAGTTGCGTCTGACAGCAGTGATATGTTAAAGAAAGAGAACGAGAGAAGAAGAGAGAGAGAGGGAGGGAGAGAGAGAGAGGGATACAGAGAGAGTGATACAGAAAGAGGGATTCAGAGAGAGGGATACAGAGATATACAGAGAGACGGATTCAGAAAGAGGGAAGGAGGGGGAAGAGAGATAGGGATGCTGAGAGAGGGAGAGATTGGACGAGTTGACATATTTGGCATCGATTTCTCTTCCTAACATTGTGTGTATGTGTGTGGGTCCGTGATGCCTTCGATGTCATTCCAATGTTTTCGGCCTTAACATAAAAAACTTAAGATAATTTTTCAAATGCCCCTAAGCTTACGTCTTCATGGCTTATGTAAAAAATAATGATGCTACACAGCAGGGCGTAAGATTTATAAAATAAGCCCACGGCTGAATGGTTTCATCAACTTTTTTGGACATACAGCTTCATGAGCAGTCAATTCTGTGATCAGTCAACTGTGATCAGTCAATTCTGCGATCAGTCAACTCTATGATCAGTCAACTGTAATCAGACAAACTCTGCGATCAGTCAACTCTCTCATCAGTTTAAAAAAACAACTGTTTTATTAGTTTAAAACTAGTTTATGTAACTCAACTTGGGTTGTAGCGCCTTCCAAAACTCTTCTAGTAACTAAGTTACTTAATACACCATTGATACTGTAAAACTACTATACACTTTGAGCACTTAGGACAGAGTCTCGTCTCTCCATAGTACTCTTTCATATCACATTGGCCGTAATCAGAACCCGCAAATCTCAAATTCCTTTGTTTGTTTTTTCACTGCACACTCTCATTCCAACATGCTAGCATATGAACTTTGACCTTTGATCCCATAACTCAGCACCCTATGTCGTATCCGTTTCATTGATTCTATAAAACTCCGAATGTCGCAATTTCAAATGAAAAGCTCTCATTATCCTTACGGTGTGAATAGACTACAAAATAATAAGCCGAGTTAAGAACATAAAGGACATAGGAACATGGTCGTTGGGGGATCGATGGGGGTCGTTGGGGGGTCGATAGGGGGTAGTGGTGGCCAACGGGTGAATTTAACGAAGTAGGGAAAGAGATCAAAGGTCATCTTTGTCAAAGGGCGCTAACGAAGCCAGTGATCAAACACCGATGTCGTGGCGAGGGCGCCGTACAGGACTCCGGGGCGTCTCGGCCACAAACCGCAATGATCTGATTTGGTGGAGTTGCTCATAAAGGGTCAGCGCCGCTGGTGGCGTGAAGAAAGATTCGGTCGAGGAAGTGGAGAGAAAGGACCAACAATTTGATGAAGTGGAGGGAAGTGGCCAACAATTTGATGAAGTGGAGGGAAAGGACCAACAATTTGATGAAGTGGAGGGTAGGGACCAACAATTTGATGAAGTAGAGAGAAGTGGCCAACCATTTGATGAAGTGGAGAGAAGTGGCCAACAATTTGATGAAGTAGAGGGAAGTGGCCAACAATTTAATGAAGTGGAGAGAAGTGGCCAACAATTTGATGAAGTGGATGTAAGTGGCCAACAATTTGACAAAATTGGGAGAAGGGTTTGGAGACTCTCCTATTAATAACAACTATAATATAAGTGGTGATTAGTGGTGTCTGGAATGCTTGCCCAACCAAGGAAAATAAAAACAGGTAATTTTTCCGTGTTTCCCAGAACACCTTGAAATAATGTGGTTCATTTTACAATGACAGACTTTCATCTATATATATAAAATTCGCCATCAAAGGTCAAACACCACCACGCAGGCTATATATAGATACGCCAGAGTGCGGTTAAATAATGAGTTCAACAGCGAGCAAAATATAATTCCCGATAACTACGATAAATGATATAAATCTATTTTTAATAACGCAGTTGCGTTCGGTGCGTAATATTTTCTTTTCGGGAAATGAAATCTTCTCAATTTAAGTATTGTGTAAGAAATATTCGGTTTAAAAGTGGTTAGGACATGAGAATATTAATACAGTTCATGGGCGTGGAATAAAAAGTGTGCAAGGGGGGGGGGAGGGGGGAAGGGGTGTGACAAAATTGGCATTCTTAAATGTGCGTAACTTGAGTTCACGTTTTTGTCAAGTAACTTTAGTAGATGGGAAGTTCACGCATTGCTACCGCCAATGTTTGGCCAGGCTGTAACTAGTACAGTTTATTTTGATAAGACGATCACAGGAAAAGCATGGAGATTTTGAACTGTAAACAATTTTTTTTTTTTTCCAGCCGAAGTCTAATTTGAACGAAACATTCATTTATGTTTTTCTAACAGAAGTTTTTATTCGACAGAGATTGTACGAATGGATTTTTTTTTCTCCAGTTTTATTAAATTTTGTTTTAAAAATCTTACAAACTATAAAGAAGAACGTTGCAATCTAAAGAAAATTGTTATGATGCTATAGTAGGTTGTTACTTTTTTTTTAAATTCGATAAAAAAAAAAAAAAAAACTTTTTTTTTTTTATAAATTTTATTTTTAATTTTTTTTTTCTTTTTCAACAAACTTCTTCGTGGACGTTGGTGTCTTTCATATTTCCGATAGCCCCCTTGGATTGATCTCTGATTCAGAAGATTTGGTGAAGATTTGGTGAAGATTTGGTAAAGATTTGGTGAAGATTTGGTGAAGATTTGGTGAAGACTTGGTGAAGATTTGGTGAAGATTTGGTGAAGATTTGGTGAAGATTTGGTGAAGATTTGGTGAAGATTTGGTGAAGATTTGGTGAGGATTTGGTGAGGATTTGGTGAGGATTTGGTGAGGATTTGGTGAAGATTTGGTGAAGATTTGGTGAGGATTTGGTGAGGATTTGGTGAAGATTTGGTGAAGATTTGGTGAAGATTTGGTGAAGATTTGGTGAAGATTTGGTGATTGCACGTGGTCAAAATTTCCCCTAGGCCGTGATGTAATGCTCACTGTTATAAACATACATCTCACGAGTTCTCACACACTGGAAAGAGCGGGTCTTTTGTGATCACTTTTTTTGCGTGTGTGGGAATTATGAGGAAGAGGTAAATTAAATGTCGAAGATAATTATTACCCAAAATAACCACCCCCCCCCCCGAACAGAGAAGGACCATTGAAAATCCAATGTTTGTTAGTTAAGGTCACTATCTACACCTTAGCCCCCAAACACTTCGGTAATATTGTAGTCAAAATAGCTTTTCTCATCCATTCAGTCAAAAACTTGTAAGTCTACCTGATGACGCTTTTAACTTTTTTTTTTTTTTTTTTTTTTGGTTTTCCGCGTGCCAATGAAAATTTATCGGCGTGCCGCGTCTCGACACGCGTGCTAAAGGTTGGCCCGACCACTGATCTACGACATCGGCACCTGTACCCTGGTCCACGGGATAAGTTGAAAAAAATGTTTCAAACGTCTGATGTATGACATCATGAACGGATCGTGGGGGGTGGGGGGGGGGGGAAGCTGGGCTAAGCATCAGTCACAGAGGGTTTGTCATTTCTAAGACTGGATGTCGATCACATCGCATTACGTCATGTAACTATTTTTAGACAAGTGTTTCTTAAAACGGGGCTGCCAACAATGCATTTCAGCATACGTATAGCAGTAACAATTTGTTTGTAAAATTTTTTGTAAAATAAAGGTTTAAACAAGTGTCACTCTAAGTCTAGGTTAAGACACGATACGTTAGCTCACATGCAGTGGCGTAGCGAGGGTGTTTGGCGCCCGGGGACAAGATTCGCGCCCGGGGACAAGATCCATTTTTAGCACCCCTTTTTCTTTTTTTCAACTCTCAAACCCATTATTTTCATCAATAAAATAATATCTAAGCACATTTTGGCGCCCCTAACTAGCTGGCGCCCGGGGATATCTGCCCCCCCCTGCCCCCATTACGCTACGCCTCTGCTCACATGATCGTACAGAAATACCGAACTTCTGTTGAGATTGGCCAAACGGATTACCCGAATTTTTTTATTAAAATCTCTCCGCCATTTTATGAAATTAGCTGAACGGGGTGCCCGGATTTCTATGAATAGATTTCCGCCATTAAATGACAGACACTCTTCACATCATTAAACTTTGATGAGACTTTATGTCAACCCCAGAGGCCATCAGTTGTCTAGATTACATATTTTACCTAACAGAATCACCCAAAACCTGTTGGCGAAATTCGCTGGTGAGACACAGTTCAGCTTAGAATGGCGTGCATCTCTGCTGGTTGGCGCCAGGGGCGAAGTACCTTCAACGTTACACACCCATCAGTCATAGAACGGTGAATGTTAGGCTTTGACAATAACATACATGTTTGTTGAACGGATTTGTCTTGAAAAATTCTTAGCACCGTAAAATTCTTAGCACCGTACGCCTGCAATACACTCCATCGTCTGCATCTATCCCTGGTCGTCAATACAGTTAAAAGACTTGACAAGTAACCCTTTGCAATCCATGTTTGCGGGCGGATTCGTCTTGAAATGCTTAGCATCGTACGCCTGTTCTATAAACATTCCATCCGCTGACTGAATCCACATGTTCGACTTAACAATAACGTTTTAAATTCATGTTTGTTTAATGGATTTGTTTTGCAAACGCCTCCATCGTCGTAACTGAATCGACTTGCCTGGTCGTTAATACTCCCAAGACTAATGACGGGCGAGTTGTTTGTCTTTCCCAACCTGCATGTTGGACGAGCGGACAGACAGTCGCATTGTGTGAACAGACTGGGTCCATACAAAGAGGGGGGGGGTCTCTGTATGATGCGGAGGGTATTAAGATTAAGATGGTGTTGTTGTTTTCAAGTGCGGATGTTAACAGAACTCGGGGACAGGCTCAGACCGTGATGAAGATTGGTATCAATTGTCTGCGTTCTCGTGTTCGTTGCGACAAGTCAATATCCCCCCCCCCCCCCCCAAAGATGGTGTTGTTGTTTTCAAGTGCGGATGTTAACAGAACTCGGGGACAGGCTCAGACCGTGATGAAGATTGGTATCAATTGTCTGCGTTCTCGTGTTCGTTGCGACAAGTCAATATCTCCCCCCCCCCCCCCCCCGGTGTCTTAGTGTCCTGTCACATGTAAACATCACTAATCGTGTCTCAGGAGTGGAGGATTACAACGTCCAAGTCGACATCTTCGACATCGAGTGTCCATACCGTCGCTCAAGTGGTCTGGGATTTACCTCGCCCCTTTAGAATGGAGGTTACCGGACTTGAGTCCCCAATCGTCACATGAGTTATGGCGCCGCGTCGGGTTTGTCGTGAGGGTGGACAAACGGTCCAAATACTCTCGAAGTCATCTTGTTCAGATGGTGTTCCCCGGCCCTCCACGCGACTCAAGGCGATGAGCGGATTAGGAGGTCTTGGGCTGTAGACACCTTTTGTAACGGAGCTCTAACAGATACAACGGGCCCTTCACTAACAGAGACATCGGGGGTTCTCGGGGGTGGGGAAGGGGGGGGGGATAGCGGAACTGTCAAATCATGCTTAACGGTTTAATGTCTTCTGCAAATAGTGTTTTTACACCGTCCATCACGGAGCTATTACTTGACTTAGTTGACTGGTGTTGTGTAAATAGTTTAGCATTGCTGAAACCGTTGATCGTGTGTGTGTGTGTGTGGAGGAGGAGGGGTTGGGTTTTTGAGTAGGGGGTGTGTGTAACTATCATTTCATTAGCTCTTCACTGCAACCAGGCTGCCAAAATCAAATATTTAAAGTATTGTTTTGATTGGTAGACACACAGAAGAGTCTCAGTCGTGGAATATACTGACAAGGCAAGCAACAGAAAGAAAAGAAAGCAACTTAAAACATGTTGAAGGGACCTGGACTGAGAAAGAGAGAGATATGGGGAGAGAAAGAGAAAGAAAAAGGGAGAACAGAGAAGGGGCAGGGGGAGACGTAAATAGCCAGAGCTGTAGTTGTTTGGGATTAGCTATAATAGAAAGAATAGCTGAGAAGGAGAGAAAAAATTGAAAGAATTAGTGAGTGACCCTGTATAATTGCCATGGGACATGGGATAACGAACTCAACTACTATATTATTTCATATAATTTATTATAGGAACAATGTTACAATGTTACATTATACACGTGCATCGTTAAAATACGGTCTTATTACAGCAACTGGTGTCAGAGTGCAGTACTACTTACTATATCTCATTGTGTCAAAGTGCAGTAATGCTTATTGCATTGCTGCAGCAACTGGTGTCAGTGCTACCTACATCCGCGCAGCGACTGGTGTCAGTGCTACATCCGCGCAGCGACTGGTGTCAGTGCTACATCCGTGCAGCGACTGGTGTCAGTGCTACATCGCTGCAGCGACTGGTGCAAGTGCTACATTGCTACAGCAACTTGTGTCAATGCTGCATTTCTATAGCAACTGGTGTCAGTGCTACATTGCTACAGCGACTGGTGTCGGTGCTGCATTTCTAAAGCGACTGGTGTCGGTGCTGCATTGCTACAGCCACTGGTGTCAGTGCTACATTGTTACAGCAACTGGTGTCAGTGCTGCATTGCTATAGCAACTGGTGTCAGTGCTGCATTGCTACAGCGACTGGTGTCGGTGCTGCATTTCTAAAGCGACTGGTGTCGGTGCTGCATTGCTACAGCGACTGGTGTTAGTGCTACATTGCTACAGAAACTGGTGTCAGGGTGACATTGCTACAGCCACTGGTGTCAGTGCTACATTGTTACAGCAACTGGTGTCAGTGCTGCATTGCTATAGCAACTGGTGTCAGTGCTGCATTGCTACAGCGACTGGTGTCAGTGCTACATTTCTACAGAAACTGGTGTTAGTGCTGCATTGCTACAGCGACTGGTGTCGGTGCTGCATTGCTACAGCGACTGGTGTCAGTGCTACATTGCTACAGAAACTGGTGTCAGGGTGACATTGCTACAGCCACTGGTGTCAGTGCTACATTGCTACAGCAACTGGTGTCGGTGCTACATTGTTATTGTTCTCAGTGCACTCTGATTCAGTTCGTCTCATCGTTCGGACCCACCTTCATTTTTGCTATTGTGGTGTCAATCACTTTATAAATCGAAGAGCCTTTCACAATCCGTTTCGTAAACATCCTTTAAAATTGTAACTGTTAAAAGTTATAATAATAATAATAAAATGGGCACCACTGGGCCAAGCTGAGTTGAATACAAATTTACACCTGGCAGTGCCCAAGCACCATGACATATAATGTAAATTTTCACTTATTATGGATCCTATCCAGGGGCGTCTTAACAACATAGAAGGCCCTGGCCACCGCTATGCGCTGGGGCCCCCTAGCAACACAACACACTTGGGCCGTGAGAAGGGGGCGAAGGGGGGCACTCGCCCCAATGCACAAACAGGGGGGGGGGGGACTGTTCCTGCTCCGCACCAACTCACAAAGAGGAATAAAAATGTAAAATAAAAAACAACATTACATTCAATCAAATTAAACTTCGATGAATTCACTTAATTGATACAAAAAACGAAATCATTCCAAAAAAAAATAGTTTTTAACATTATCAGAAATAAACTATAGAATCACAGAGGACGATAAATTAGCATGATTGACAGATATAAGAATACATTATTTAATATAAAATATTCCCTTTAAAAAATTTAAAATTGTTCAACTTTGATTTGCATTTATATTAATTTTGGAATGTGCTGATATATATCGTGGGTTAAAATCGGGAATTTTAAATCCAATTAAATTGTCAAAATCTATCACTATTCAATATGCAAAGGATGATGCCTCTATAAGAGTGAGTCTCCTAGAAAAGTGGGGCCCCCCACAAGCGCGGGGCCCTGGCCCAGTGGCCACGGGGCCCATGCCTTAAGACGGCACCGATCCTATCAAATGCCTTATAGGCCTTTTCCATTCCTAGTACTAGAATAGTATAGTACGGAAACACTGTGGACAATTTAAACTCTCTGCGTTGATTTCATGATATAAGTGAGTCGCATCGCAACCATCCGAATAATTTACACCGTTTAATTAATAAATGATGACAGGCGTATCCAGAAATTTGATCGAAAGAAATTTCGTCGACGGTAAATTGGTCGACGGTAATATGATCGAACGGAAATTTGGTCGAATCTTCTTTTCAATTTTTACGTTACAATTTTGAATCAAATTTCTTTTTGAACGAATTATTTTGTTTTACTAAATATTATAGTGCGTTCAAAAAGAAATTTGACGAAAATTTTAACGTGCGAACAGAAAAAAAGATTCGACCAAATTTCCGTTCGATCAAATTACCGTCGATCAATTTACCGTCGACGAAATGTCTTTGGATCCACCCTGTCTTTGGATCCACCCTGTATTTGGTATGTTTTATTTAAAAAAAAAAATTATATGATAATGTCAGCTTATTCGTATTGTTATTGCACGTATCCTGAAATTTGATCGAAAGAATTTCGTCGACGGTAAATTGATCGACTGTAATTTGATCGAACGGAATTTGGTTAGAATCTTATTTTCAGTTTACACGTTAAAATATTGCTTTAAATTTCTTTTTGAACGCATTATTTTGTTTAACTATATAGTACAGAGCGTTCAAAAAGAAATTTGACGAAAATTTTAACGTGTGAACTGAAAAAACAAATATGGATTTTCCGATGGACCAAAAGCTTTCTATTTGAAATTGAATTAATCCTTCAAACACATGAAAGGTCATTGGCAAATTTTGGCCTAGGACTTCGAGACGGCCACTATGTCGAACCAATCCCTTCTGGAAAAATATTACGATTCGATTTCCAAAGAAAAAAAAAAAAAAAAAAGAAAAACAAATTCGAAGAAAACTTTCAAATGCTCAACTTTATCAAACACATGAAAGGTCATTGGCAAATTTTGGCCTAGGACTTCGAGACGGCCACTATGTCGAACCAATCCCTTCTGGAAAAATATTACGATTCGATTTCCAAAAAAAAAAAAAAAAAAAAAGAAAAACAAATTCGAAGAAAACTTTCAAATGCTCAACTTTGGGGCAAATACTGATAACTTGCGAAAAAAATCAGGAACGCAAGTGAAAACTCTTAACTGACCCAAACGTCTGTTCTTGATTGATGGTCCTGGCGGAAGTGATAAGACCTTCATTTACGAAACAGTGACGCATGCACTGTGTGCGTAGTAAAAAAGATTAATTAGCCTTGCCATGTACATTCACAGGCGTTGTAGCAGCTTGGCTTGAGGGGTGCAAAGCTTACCACAGTCGTTTGAAGCTGCCTGTTCCATGAAATGGAAATTCAAAATTCAATGTTCCACGTGAGACTAATAAGTCTAATAAGTCAAATGAATTGAAAAGGGCTAACGCATTACTTTGGGATGAAGCTTCAATGGCCTCAGCACCTGGAGTAAATGCAGGCGACACACTGTAAAAATAACTCTTAGCTTAAGGTCCAAAAATTCCTTTAAAAAAATCATGTTGGTGTGCGGTCTTTGTAGATTTTAGAAGAAAATTCACCCCGTTGTCCACATGGCGACAGAGTTGAAATATTTTCATGCATGAAGAATAGTAAGTGTTGGGAAAAATATTCAGGTTCTAAAGTTAGACCAAAACATGCGAGCCAGTGAGGACAATGTCCCCCCACTAGAACACCTTTTTCAGCAAGTCATTGAAAAAAGTCCTTGGACCTGACCAACAAGCCAACTTAAAGACAGACCACAGAGTTGACACCAACGAATGTGGTTCACAACAAGTTTTAGACCGATAATTAAACTCCATAGCCAGCCGTGACTTTATCCTTATGTGACTCTAAAAATGCCCCCCACCCCCTCCCAGGGGTTGATCGGGTACTAAAGCTAGTAGTAATATTATAACATCCTTCACTATACACGAAGTAAGGTCGTCTGCCAAGCCTTTAACGTTATCTAAGCCAACGTCCACTTACGATATGGGCTGGCATTGTGATAATAATATTTTTTTTTAAAAAAAGGAAAGAAATGATGACTCAAGACGTTGAACTAACATTATAACAGCTTACAACAGCTTATAACAGCTGCCTGGTGTCCAGTTGCATATTGGTGTGTGTTTTTATTTTGTTGTTGCTGTTTTTCCACCCTTCTTCTTGGTGGTAAGGAGGTGGTAACAATGCCGTCATTGAGTAGACACGTTGTTTGGTGTGATGATATTTTAGCTAAGCCTCAAATTGTGATGCACATATTCAAATAAATATATTTGTAAACTCAGTCCAATGCCGAAACCCACCCCCAACCCCAGAGGTGTAGCGAGGGTGTTTGGCGCCCGGGGACAAGATCCATTTTAAAGTGCCACCTTTTCTTTTTTTCAACTCTCAAACCCATTATTTTCCTCAATAAAATAATATCAAAGCACATTTTGGCGCCCCCAACTAGCTGGCGCCCGGGGACATCTGTCCCACCTTGCCACCCCCTCGCTACGCCTCTGCCCAACCCCACCCCACCCCACCCCACCCCCACCCCCACCCCCCCCCTCCCCCCGTTAAAAAAATTTCTCAACCTGACGCCACTTCAATCACCCCCACCCTCACCCACCCCCAAAATGTCTCAGATGTCAACAACCCTTATTTTTTTATCTCAAATTCACCCCACCCCTCTACACCCTCTCCTCGAGTTTATTAATTTTTAGTTTAATTTCACCGGCAAAACTAAACATTATAATTGTGTCTATAAAAAGAATAAACATTATAATTGTGTCTATAAAAAGAATAAACATCATAATTAGACTATGTCTATAAAAAGAATAAACTATGAATAATGGTGCACGATAACTAGCGAAGACACTTTGTTTATAACGAAGAGTCCTCACATGGGCTTTCACTCACAATTTAAAATAATAATATTAATAATAATAAAGTCTGTTGGAGGATGGGAGGATAATAATGTTGCAATTTTTTTTCTCCCTTCTTTTAAAAAAAAAACAACAAACAATGGTTAACACCAGCCAATGAACGTTCAGATTATTTTTATCTTTCCACGGCGAGACAGACTTTTTTTGTGTTGGCACGCGCGTGTCAAGCACAGCTGTTCCGCTGGGCCGAATGTGTCGTTGAATTCAAACTGTATATTAAATCATAACGTGTGCTTTACGGGGTTTAATTGTAGGGACTTTACGTTTTGTGTGTAGTTTTTAATGCTTGCAACGTCGTCCTGTCTGTACTGTTGGATTACGCCGGCTTATTTCTAACCTATCCATTCAAGTGACTTTGTGTTAAATATTTCCTTGTGATGTTCAAATTCAAAGGACGCTGTCCGTGCTCACAGGCCGTCTCGCACGTGAATGCCATCTGTGCGTGCTGTCGAGACGGACGACACGGTTGAGGGAAACAGACCCCCTGGTAAACAGGGAGACCCCAACTTATCACACTCCGATCTTATCAAAGGTATCACACACAGGTACCAATAACATTTTGATGTTACTCAACACTTGTTTCAGTAGGTCTTTTTTTTTTTGAAGAACCCATGTTCTTGGGACTGTGTTCACCTGCGCAAACCGGACAGCAGTTCGCCGACTGATAGTGACCCAATTTCACGAGGTCGTGTCAGTCAGGGAGCAACGGCACGCGTCGGCGCCTGCCCTTTGAACTCCCGGGGTACGTCGGAACGGCCAAAGAGATAGTAGCATCGGAAGCCGCTGTTTGATAACCTGGTAGGTGGTAGGTTAGCTGGAAGACCATCGCTGTTCTTACGTCATCAGAGATACACCGAAGTTACCAGGTTCCGACGAGTGGCCAGTTAGTGGCTACACTGTGCTGACGTTTGGAATTTTCTTGAATGTCTTTTTAAAGATTAATTTGAAGGGAAAAATATATAGTCAATATAAAAACTCAAATATAAGCAACAACTCATCATTTTGTGCTATCTATAATAACATATTCAAAAATGTGTTAATTCAAATCATTCCCATAATGCAATCGTAAAATACTTCTATTTTAATCAAATTAATGTGTATGTGATGATGTAATTTATGTAAACCGTCCTTCCCAAAGTGACTATGTTATAATATACTGCTACGATAACTCAACTCGTTTATCAAGCTGTTGCTCTTTTATAACGTTAACATTTCCAATAATTAACACTTGACGAGACTACACAAGAACTTCAACCATCTGGACATTGATGACCTATAACATTGTGCACATTAAATATGGCGCCAGTCTCACAAGACAGGGTACCAAGACTTCTTCAGTCTGTAAGTATCACAATGACGTCATGTCTGTGTTTCGTACTTGTTTTATTGTATTTTTTTAAAATCGAAGCTTTATTTTCTCCCTTATTTCCACATACTTTTCTTTGCAATGAAAAGCAATGGCTCATTTATCTCATTACTATCACAGACACCCCACATTCACATACTAACTGACTAACTGATAATAATGTGTCATTCAAAGTTATTACTATCATAAATACACATAACAACTCTTCCTGACACGGTTAGATGTATTATATTAGATCATGAGCCTGAGCCTCGTTAAACAGAACACACCAACAAATTATCAGAGTGCTAAATCGACACACCAATTGCCCTCCCCCCCCCCCCCCCCCCCCACCCTTGCCTTGTCGATAGAGCACCGCCTTCATTGTCGGACCGCAACGTTAAAGGAAAAAAAAGGAAGTTGTGGTATAATAATGAATGGAATTTAAAAAAATATATATTTTTTTAAATTCTCTCTCCTCGGGGCATATTTCTTCAAAGACCCATGCGAAGATGGTAACCTTCCCCCTTCCCTCTCGATTTTCATTCATGAAGAGGGCAAGAATCAGGGGTCAGGGGTTGGTAGGTTAATTTATTCATCACAAAGTATATATATATATATATATATATATATATATATATATATATATATATATATATATATATATATATATATATATATATATATATATATATATATATATTACACCCTTCCCCCCACCCAAAAAGGAGGGTTACATTGCCCCCCCACCCCACCCCCCTGAACACACGTACACACAAAATAATTAAATACGAATTGCAAATTTAAAAATAATTAAATTAATATTTAAAGAAAAAAAAAAGTCATCCATGTCCATGTACCAATGGTTTGAGAATCTAGGAAAAACAATTGTAGAATAATGTATACATTGATCAATAAATCTATCGTGGGGCCCTCAAAAATATAGAATAAGAAGAATGTATTTTTATTTGAACCTATTCAATGTTCTTATTTTATATGTTTGTAGTTTGCAGCTATGTTTGAAGCATTCCATGGATCTGGGGAAATAATCTCAGTTTACGCTTCAGTAATTTGTCTTTGACATTTCCCAGGAAGACTCCCTCAACTATAAATAATTTATTTTGTACTTTTGACTTTTTATTTTTAAAAAATTAGTTTCAAAAATGCGAATGGAAATTGGTATCTAAGGTACTTAGGTCTTAGTTCACGACCAGGCACTGGTCCCCATCGCACGGGTGAACCCCAGGCCACGTGTGTAGTTGAATGATCAGCTGGGGGCGCAGGTGTTCGTGACAAAACCAACCAATGGGATTAAAGCCGGTCTGATGACTACTAACTTTGAAAAGTGGGTCATACCATGCTAAACAATTTGTTTTTAGTATTATTATTATAATGTTCACCTAAAGTCCGAGATGTTAAATTGTTGCAAAAAAAAATTTTTTTTTTGGTTGTTTTTTTTTTTTGAATGGCGGCACTGGTTCTCAACGTGTGAGATGTTTCAACTTTCATACTCATAGTCTCATATAATTTTAGCCACGCTCTTGTCCGAGTGATTTTATTCGTAATAATTTTTACGAATTTTTACACGACGTGTGGGTTGTGTGCGTCAGCACTGTATCAGGGGCAGAGGCGTAGCGAGAGTGTTTTGGCGCCAGGGGGACACGATTCGCGCCTAGGGACAAGGTTCATTTTAAAGAGCCCCCTTTTATTTATTTTTTTAAACTCTCAAACCCATTATTTTTATTAATAAAATAATATCAAGCACACTTTGGCGCCCCTAACTAGCTGGCGGCCGGGGTACATCTGCCCCCGAGCCCCCTTCGCTACGCCTCTGATCAGGGGTGTATCTAGGTAAAGTGCCGCCCGGGGCGATAACAACTTTTTTTCTCGCCCCTTCCACGAAAACAACGCTGCAGTTGGCCGAAAATTCCTCTCCGGCCTCCCCTCTATATTTTAAAGAAAAAATGTGCCGCCCGGGGCTGGCCACCCCTTCCGCACCCCAGTTTGTACGCCACTGTAACGGCTATTTCTGTTTTATTTTTTTTTGTGGGAACTCATTACATAATTGCCTTCACGAACGAGGTGCGCAACCGCGGTACATGTTCCAAATCTGTTTTCCTTGTGTGCAGTTATTGAAACCAAGAAACCCGTGCACGGTGTAGGGTGGCAGATGGCCTCTTAAATTCACAAATGTTGGAAGTTAAATTTTTAAGTGATGTAACATAACGGCGACACGACCATCCAATAGAATGTGCCGTAACAACGTATTTTGAAACCTGTTGCTGCACATTGCCTCAAGGAACACTCGGGTGGGGGGTGGGGGAACTATGTTAAAAGATACAGGAAACAGCTGCCTAGCTAAACTGTGCCCTACTTTCTTCTCACCTGAAGTCCTGCAATCTCAGTCATTTGAAACAAAAAATTCCTATTTCCTCCACCCAGTCTCCCAAACCCACATAACCCCAAGCCACATAACCCCCTAACCCACATAACCCCAAGCCACATAACCCCCAAACCCACATAACCCCCCAAGCCACAAAACCCCCAAACCACATAACCCCCTAACCCACATAACCCCAAGCCACATAACCTCCAAACCCACATAACCCCAAGCCACATAACCCCCTAACCCACATAACCCCAAGCCACATAACCCCCAAACCCACATAACCCCCCAAGCCACAAAACCCCCAAACCACATAACCCCCAGCCCACATAACCCCCAAACCCACATAACCCCCAAACCCACATTACCCCATCTCACCCCCCAAAAAAACAAAACAACAACAACAACGTAACACCCCAACCACCGTAACCCCTAAAACCTACGCAACCTAACCAACCCACATTACCTCCACACCTCCCATTACCTCCACAGCCCCCAAACCCCACAAATCATATAACCGCCCACCAACATAACGCCCTAACTCACATGGACCCACAACCCCCCCATAGCAGCCCGACCCCCCCCCCCAACGACACTACACGGGCTTTAAGAGTGATAATGTCTTTCTTCTCTGCTCACCAACATCCACGAAGAGCGAGCGCACTCAATTGGGTTTTTACGGTATGGTTTGTAACGGACCACTCCACCCCCACCTCCCATCGTGGTCCCTCGCATTCTTGGTTAAAGTTGAACCATTTTATTTTGACCAGCCATTCAACCTTAGGTGTATCAACGCCCGATTTAATACAACGTGGGGAACGGGAAATCGAAACGACGACTCCGACTCTGACATTTTAGAGCAGAGCTACTCATTCATTGTACTCTTCAGTGGCTCCCGGGGGGGGGGCTTCTTTTTTTGTGGGTGGGGTGTGACCACCCCAGGCGATACTTTAAGGTTTATATGTCACAGTTTATAACTGGTGTGTGTCTTTTGGTAAACTTACGTCATTGAGACTATTAAAATAATTATACTACAATATTTAGGGTCTATTCAAATTGTGTTTAAAATTGCATTGATGATAGTGTTATGATTTTGTTTTATAGGAATATTTTGTTGAAAATTAATCTGAAATCAAAAACCAAAGTTCATTAAAATAAAAATTTCAGATTCGACTCATTTTGTCTTTACTGAAAATGGTACAGATGTGTCCGTTTCAGAACGATAAAAAGATCCCATCTTCTACTCAGCAGTCTTAAACCCATCTCATCAACTTGCTGGTAGCATTATTCAAACCGTCAGAACGGTTGGGTCCAGGCTCTCATCAAACGATTTAATTATTTCCCGACAGTTCATTATGTTTCGACAAATTGTGTTCTTATTCTAACAATTAGAATGTGTCTTGACACACCGTCTTCTTCTTCCTAACAGTTTAAAATGTTTCCATCAACCCACGACTCTTCTGTTGAAACATTAAATGCTAAAATAATTTTATAATTTTTTTTTTCAAGGGAAATTTTTCTAGAATTGTCTCTTGAAAACTTTTAAAAACATTTTTAAAAAAATATTTAAGATTATTTTCAACCGTATTTCTTTCCTACTTAACCGCAACCCGTCCTCTTTACAAGAATCCCCAAATGACAAGATCCTCTCCCCCCCCCCCCCCCCCACCCCCCCCCCCCCTTTAGGACTTGTCCAGACACCCCGGCTGATAACTATGTCATTACTTCACACTACGGGGAAGATAAATTAAAAACAATAACACCCTTGTTTCTAGAGCTCGGAGCCTCTACGCCGAGAATCTAGTATACTCTCCAACCCTCATGCTCGCGATTATGACGCGTGCGTCTCACAACAACAGGCTTATTTTCATCGCCACTTTATATCTACAACTTTACACGTAGCCTTACAGGACTAAAGCTGGACTGGACGCGGCGGTCCCAGGGCTCACGCCAAAGATATCCCACGTGAAATAACGACTCTATCAGTAGCACTAATCTCTCAGCTTTCTCGTCCTGGGACTTGTGGTGCCGACCACATGAGCTCTCCACACCCTCAGCTAATGTCCATAAAGCCGAGAGCCGCTGCCTGGCGCGCTCGTGGATCGACCACCCCCTGGGTATTGGGCCCCCCCTTATCATCATGAGCCCGTGGGACCGGCTACTATCAGCCCTGCTCGCTGTGAGCACTTTCTACTCGTCACGGGACATTTCCCGACGGTCAAGTCGTTCAATTCTTAAACGATCTCTCAGCGATGTTTGGGCGGGTGTCCGGTTTCTCTCACATCGACGCCAGGTTCCAGTCCCACCAGGGCCGTAGTGTGTATAGGTACATTCGGTCATTTAATATTCATTAATTAATGCATTTTCCGTCTGAGTACCTTAAGCGCCAACAAGCACTCCAATTGTGGGCGTAAGCAAGACCACAGATTGACCTAGGCTGATTCTACGTCTGCCATTGTATCACTTACCGATATTTCAATGAAGATGTAAAGAAAATACTGTTGAATGGGCAATGGCGAAACTATGGCTAGTTTTTTTCCCAGCCACCCCCCACCCGAGCGGACGAAAAAAATAGCAGTTTGCCGAAAATGTCACCCCTCAAATATATTTTTAAAAAGTGTGTACCTGCTGGGGCCGACCGTGGTCTTCAGCCCCTCCCCCCCCCCACCACAATACTCTAGTGGTTGAATGATATCAATGGCTGCAAGCTTACTATCATTGGTTTGCGGTAACCCTCTGAGAGTAGATACATGCTCAAACATAGGCTAACTATAGTTATTGAATGCGTTGGTGGAAATTTTGAATGAAATTGAAAACTATCGGATCGCATCTATGATTAATTCAGTGCTTTGTATTCATTTTAATTTTAAAAAAAAATTTTTTGACATGTCACTCATGTTTGGCCCATTTCGGGAGCTTCAAGTCATTTCTATATTCTGAATTTTTCATCCGTGTCTATCTCTAACATTCTTTGCTCATTCAAACAAACTCTATCATTCCTTGCACATGTAATCAAACTCTAACATTCCTTGCACTTGCAATCAAACTCTAACATTCCTTGCACATGCAATCAAACTCTAAAATTCCTTGCTCATGAAATCAAACTCTAAAATTCCTTGCTCATGAAATCAAACTCTAACATTCCTTGCTCATGCAATCACACTCTAACATTCCTTGCACATGCAATCAAACTCTAACATTCCTTGCACATGCAGTCAAACTCTAACATTCCTTGCACATGTAATCAAACTCTAGCATTCCTTGCTCATGCAATCAAACTCTAACATTCCTTGCACATTTAATCAAAATCTATCATTCCTTGCTCATGTAATCAAACTCTAACATTCCTTGCACATGCAATCAAACTCTAACATTCCTTGCTCATTAAATCAAACTCTAACATTCCTTGCACATGCAATCAAACTCTAACATTCCTTGCACATGCAATCAAACTCTAGCATTCCTTGCACATGCAATCAAACTCTAGCATTCCTTGCACATGTAATCAAACTCTAACATTCCTTGCACATGTAATCAAACTCTAACATTCCTTGCTCATGCAATCAAACTCTAACATTCCTTGCACATGCAATCAAACTCTAGCATTCCTTGCACATGCAATCAAACTCTAGCATTCCTTGCACATGTAATCAAACTCTAACATTCCTTGCACATGCAATCAAACTCTAACATTCCTTGCACATGCAATCAAACTCTAACATTCCTTGCACATGCAATCAAACTCTAACACTCCTTGCACATGTAATCAAACTCTAGCATTCCTTGCACATGCAATCAAACTCTACCGAAATAACTCTTGATCTATAATTAAAAGTGTGTGTAGTTGAATATCTTTTGATAAAAGAGAAAGATTCCATGTGTTCAATGTGGTAACACATTTGACCGCAGGCGTCATTGGCTACCTACACGTCCGGGATGCCAGGAGAACGTCATACCCTAACACAGACGTAGTGTCTCTTATCACTGCAGCGAGGCAGCCATGTTTAGCTGTGATGTCTCCAGCATAATTAGAGATTATTACAGGGCGTTGTTGCAGTAAATTAATGCTGACCGTCTGTCGTCAATGTTCTCACTCTCTGCCTCCCCCCCCCCCCCGATTCCCAAGAAAACAACATCTCATCAACGATTGCCTCATTCGGTTGCCCCCAGAAGGGCACCCATAAATTAATGCTGACCTTCTGTCGCCAATGTTCTCACTCTCTGCCTCCCCCCCCCCCGATTCCCAAGAAAACAACATCTCATCAACGATTGCCTCATTCGGTTGCCCCCAGAAGGGCACCCGTCCAAGATGCCCCACTTTTATAAGTTCGCAGATAGATGCCAGCTTGCTTGACATCCAGCATGAGCTTCTCGTAGTTTGATGACGAGGGGTGGGACTCGATCCCAGGCCAAGCATAAACAAACCCTCGCGCCTGAATTAGGGGGAGCTGCTGACGTAGTTATCTCCCCGGCCAGTCCAATGATTACCCCCCTTACGACACTTTGTTTTCAACACCCTCGTAAATTTGCATGCGCCCTGGCACCCCAGGCCCAGATGCTTGGTATCTGATTTGACCTTAATACTACTTGCTCGTTGTCTCTGCTGCGTCTCTCAGTGGACTTAACAAGAATATGATACTAAAAAAGTAAATGTTGATTGTTCCGGCATAATTCTTACAATTGTGCATGATATAGTGGTTATGTTAATATTATAGGCATAGGCAATGGTGCTGACAACGGTAGCCTCAATGCGTGAACTTCGCATCTATTAAAGTTACTTAACTAAACACGCATTCAAAGTAACACACTTTATATAAGATTCCCAGTAAGTGAGCCTCCCCCCCCTTCCTCCCCCGCAGTTCGCTACCACCCCTGAACTATGTCAATATTCTAATGTCCCGATGTGTCCCACCCCACTTTTACACCGCAGATTTATGGCACCGACTATTTCCGTGAAACAAAAGAATGCACCAAACGCACTGGCGGTATTTTGTTATTAATAACTTCTGTTTACATCTACTGCGTCCCCATCCTGTACTTCGCTACCCCCCCCCAATCCACACACACACACCCCTACTTCCACACACCCCCCTATTTCCACACCCCCCACCTTCACTCACCCCCACCTCCACAATCCGCTTGCTGACCAAAGGTCGTAGGGATGTAAGCGTCCATCTCCTGACAGTTCTAACACTGCTGAGCCGGGTCTGGACAATGTCTCACATGCTCGTGTTACTCCCCTGGCGTGAATTCGGTCCCAAAAATTGTGTTACGCCACAGACTGGTCAACCAGAGTTTCTGACATTTGTTCGCTCCCGACCCACGCCCNTATATATATATATATATATATATGCTATTCGGATGTCATAATTAAACTGAAGAATTAAGATTACAAACATATAGTCTTATATTCCATTCAATTATCTTTCATTTGATACCTCATGTTGTCTTACAAATCCAACAATAATATTTTAAATAGTTTTTTTTAATCCCAACCTTTCACTTCTGGTACCCGGGTGCGAATAGCCACTTCTTAAAGAAAATTTGAAGTCTGTTGTTAGTTTTTTACTTCCAATTTTGAAATGCCATGCTATTTTTGTAGGACTTGGAGAAGCTTTCAGTTCAAAACAAAAAACTGTGCAAGGCCAATGAAAAGATTATCTAGACTGCAGAACTGAGAGTTGGGAAACCCTAGATTAGGAGATAGTCCACGATCCACGAAAATGCCACGCATGAGCGGTTTGTCGAGACACTCACGATTAAGACATTCACTGTGTCAGTCGTTCAAAACCAGTCCGTTGGTGTCAAAAATATTAAAAATAATAACCAAAAAGTATTGACATACAGTACAGGACGGAAGGGATATTATGAAAATAACATGTTTTGTATTTCATATTCCGCATGTGGGCGGTCTCTTAGTAGAGATTTATTTAAGTTCACGTGATTTGCACCTTAATCTATGCAGGTGGAACGAATTTTAGATGTGAAATTGTATTGTATCAACGACAAAGCGCTGGTCTAAAGTCTACGTAACTCTATCCAATATTGTCAACATACATGCAATCAGCAGGACTGAGACGTGATGGTCGTGGGAACCTGGTCGGGTTTAGAGCCATAAAACTTTGGCTTCAAACGAAATGCCCCGTCCCGCGGGTTCTATAGGAAGTCTATCCTCCTTCATACACCCCTGCTGCCGTGGAGGAGACCCCCTGCGCTGTCTGCGAGGGAACAGACGCTCCTTCGGTCACACCCTCCATCCTTTCCTCGGACGTCGCTTTCGGCGATTGTCGCACGGTCCGCGCTGCTCGTGTCCAGCCCGCTGTGTCTGAGACCTATTGTCACTGTGAGCCGCTTGGAAACAGTATTCAATTATTCGATCCACTGACGATTGAATTTGTAAACACTGACATATTTTATTGGTGGATTTGTGTTGGAAAGATCCTTGGGGGGAGACAACCGCCTGGTCACCCACTGTTTGATTTGGATGATTTTTGTAGGGGGACTGGATCTTGTCTGAACACCACCTCCCTTCCCCCTCACGCCCTCCCCCTCCCACCCACACCTGGGACTTTGATGTGCTGTAAAAAATGTATTATTTGTGGTCGTAAGGTTGACAAGTAGAGTAAGAGGTGAATCAAAGTGGGTGGGTGAGCGACCGCCTGGGAAACACTTTGCATGTACATGACAATTGGTTTGGGTTGTTGTTGTTTTGAGTTGCGTGCTGTTTGGGGGGGGGGGGGGAGGCTTGCTGAATGGGTATGGTGAGACAAGCAAGACTTCAATATTTCACTTCACCAATTCACTTCAAACTGAAGGCGCAACGAATCTATCCTACTGCCAACAGTTCTAAGTGGCTTTTACGGTACCGTTTTTTTAAGCGCAGCCATTTTTATTATTTTCTTTGATACATAAAATCTAGTCCCCATAACAGTATCATATGGTAAATTTGTATTATGCCTGTAATTTTAGACCCGCTGTACAGTTGTTGTTTTTTTCCAAACCTGTGTAACATTTAAGCACTTACTGAGATCTGGAGCATCAACACAAACACTATTTACAAGTTAAGTCAAGTGAACAACATTAATGAATAATCAAAATTTTCCGGACTGGTGTAGTATTAAATACCGTAAATGGGGGCTTTAGACATGTTGTTACATCGCCAGCGGTCAAGCAATGTCTGATCTCCGACTCCTGATTTAGGTCATCACCTGGCAAGACCTGGCCTTTGTTCATTGTGTTTGTCACCTGAAACTGAAGGTCACGCAATGAAGAAGAACCCTTTTTCTTCTTTCTTTCTTTCTTTCTTTAAAAAAAAAAAAAATTAAAAAATTGTTGATTCGAGTCAAAGACTTAAGAAAATTATTATAATATATATATTTTTTAAAGATTTGATAATGTTTAAAAAGAAAGCTCAAGCTTTATAACTGGGCGCCTAATCGGATATGACATCATGGAAGCTATTTGGTTGAAAGCACACAACATAACGGCCAGATGAGACCGCCACGCTTGAACGACTCCGAAGCTTATCCGCGGGTCAGCAGTAATGACAGTCATGTCATACTTAATGAAGAAAGTAGCGTTCAGGTTATGGCCGGACTAGGACGGACATGACGAGAACAAATATTTGCACCATAAAAATCTCTTTGACACAATCGGGCAAAGGAGAAAAGGCAGAGAGAAAGAAAAAAAAAATCCTTTGCAACCTTTGAGCCGGGGCTAAATCACGGCCACCTTCGAACTGGCCATAAACACGTCACCCGTTTTAAATTGCTGGCTGTCGGAGGGGGTCATTCGCCTCTGGACTGTGTCCGCTATTGACCAGGAGTCATAAAACTTTACGGCAGCCGTTCTAAAGACCCCACTACAGTGGTTGTAATTATGAGTGTTCATAATGCTGGCGGGCTCGGCTCATCAAGGCAAACAAACTCGGAAAGGGGACACACTTTGGTATCATCATTATCTCTTTTTATTTATTTATATATATATATGTGTGTATAGAAAGGGGGGGGGGGGGACGACATTTTAAGTTAACAAGAGGGCCGTAAACCACTAAAAGGGCAGGATTGTGCCCTCGGGCCGAGGGGGGAGGGGGCGTAACTTTGCTTTATGTCCTTTAATCCGGAGTTGAATTCTTTGAGATCTTGACTTCACTCCTGGGTCTGAAAGCGATTCAGTGGCGTGGTCAAGGTGAGGGTAGGGGTGTTCACAGACGAAGCTCAGAGCACCCCCATATTCTCTTGGGCCCATGGATCTGGTGTTTAGTCAGGCAGTGCCTCATTGTTTTAATATGAGCCCGGTGACCAGTCTGGTGGTCAGCTGTGAGCCGCTGGCCCTGATCTCCACGAATCATAACTCCGGAGTCGGATGAGTGGCATAAAAGTACACCTTAAAGGAGTGCGGCTACTGTGGGACGCTGCGCAGGATGAGCACCGCGAGGGGGGCCGAAATTGTTATATCCCTCCAGAGACCACCGTCCCAGACTGTCTGGCTTCCGGTTGACCAGCGTGACGTCACGGTCTGGGGGGTATTTGTTTTGTAGGAGGTCGCGGTCAACGTCGTGTGACTTGGATACAAAATTAACGTACACAACCTTTTCATAAGATAATTTCACACGATTATTTCTCTAGATTACTTCCCAAGATTATTTCACATGATTATTTCACAAGATTATTTCACAAGATTATTTCACAAGATTATTTCACAAGATTATTTCACAAGATTATTTCACACGATTTTTTGATAGGGTTTGATAGGATTATTTCACATGTTTATAACACAAGATTATTGCTCATGACTTTTCCCATATTACGTATTTACACGAGAATAAATTTATCCCATTTTTCAATAATGGTTTGTTTTTTTTGGAATTAGAGAAAGTGAAGTCTCACCCTGAAACCGGTAGATTTGAATCGTAGAAAGAATGCCAATACAAACATATTTGCCCTGATTGACTGCCAATACAAACATATTTGCCCTGATTGACTGCCAATACAAACAAATTTGCCCTGATTGACTGCCAATACAAACATATTTGCCCTGATTGACTGCCAATACAAACATATTTGCCCTGATTGACTGCCAATACAAACATATTGGCCCTGATTGACTGCCAATACAAACATATTTGCCCTGATTGACTGCCAATACACACATATTTGCCCTGATTACATCAACACAGATGGCAGAGGCACATGCGCAGTATGTAGCGCTCTAAGTACTGACCATTAATAGTTCATACCTTGCCCCCCGAGTTCATGCCTTGCCCCCCTCAGTACATCCCCTACCCCCCTAAGTAGGCCTACATCATTCAAGGCGACACACAAACACCAGTAACCCATGTCATGAACACAGAAGTACCTTCAACCCATTTTTTTTCCCTCATCAGGGCTGATCCAGGAACTGTCCCGGATACCCGGAATATACCGGGTATTAGTACACCCCCGCAGATACCCTAAACCGGGGTAAAAAAAGGACCTGGGACGTTTTCTAAAGTGTTCCACCAAATGGGGAAAAAATGAAAGAAAAGAAAAAAAGGGGGGGGGGGGTTGGGGGGCTTATTTAGAAACAAGACAATTTTTAAAAATCATAAATTTGTTTACATTGGATCTGAA
>CAXITT010000173.1:1027838-1033073 GCA_964033795.1 Lymnaea stagnalis
GACTTTTTGAAACAAAATGTGGCATGAGGTCTATTATTTTTAAAATAATAATAATAATACTAAATGTACACTAACATTCCCCCCCCTCGTTTTTTTTCTCTCCCCCATTTCAAAGATATATCCATCGAATTTCAACGAATTACACAAATATTAATTATAAAGATGAGCTTTACAGTAAACTTACAATCTGTTTATTAGCTTATATAGACTAGCTTTACAACCTGTTTAATGGCTTCTATAGACTAGCTTTACAACCTGTTTAATGGCTTCTTTACAGCCTTTTCAATGGCTTACAATCTGTTAAGGGCTATATAGACTAGCTTTACAACCTGTTTAATGGCTTATATGGACTCGCTTTACAACCTGTTTAATGGCTTATATAGACTAGCTTTACAACCTGTTTAATGGCTTATATAAAAACAAATCAGTGGAATGGCGATACATTTTTCTTTGAAGCCCCTTTCCCCCAACCCAACTATTGTAGCTGGTCATTCCCATGATTCCTCCTCAGTGTATGACTTCCGGTGAAGATTAGCAAAGATTTTCGAAATTTTTTTTTTTCGTTTCTTTACGTTATAAATATTTTATTCAGAAAAATTTATATTGCAAAGAAACGAATAAATATACACACACACACACATATATATATATATATATAATCATACCCCAGTGTTTCAGAAGCTTTATTTTTTCACGACACACAATTACATGTATTTAGCTTTGTGCTCGCAACCCTCCTTTAAAAAAAAAACAAAAAACCACACACAAAAAAACAATATCAATATAAGTGCGTGATTTTATTTTCAAAGTAATGTGTCGTCGTCGTCGTCCCCCCCCCCCCTTCTTTCTCTTTATTTCGTCATTATGCTGTGGTCTTTTGCTGAAAATGTATGTTTTTTTTCTCTCAAAAGTTTAATTTTTTTTTTTTTTATTACATGCTTCTTTTTTTTTATTAAAAAAAAAACAAAAAACCACACAAAAAAAAACAATATCAATATAAGTGCGTGATTTTATTTTCAAAGTAATGTGTCGTCGTCGTCGTCCCCCCCCCCCTTCTTTCTCTTTATTTCGTCATTATGCTGTGGTCTTTTGCTGAAAATGTATGTTTTTTTTCTCTCAAAAGTTCAATTTTTTTTTTCTGAAGTACATGCATCTTTTGTTTTTGATGACATCACTTATAGACTACGTTGACTGCATTGTACGTGGCATTTTTTTTTTACTACTTGGCTTATTTAAGGCGCAGTCTGATTTCATTTAGAATGCTACACTTAGTGGACGTAAAATTAATTAATCTTCTTGTTTTTTTTCTTTCCCTTTGAATTAGACTACGCGTTCCGAGAATTATTATTTTTATAAATTGCTTTTTTAATTACTTTCACACCGGTCCTATTAGATGTAGGTAGGTAAAGACTAAACTCTAGTGTATTAGAAAACATCATTCATAAATGTAGTTAGATAATATACTGCGCAATGCTTATGAATTGTGATGTTTATGAGTTGTGATGTTCTTAGAAATCGGGTTTCAACTCCAACTTTTTACTTCATTTGACGTTGGTCTGTCCATCCCCCATGGCATTTCAAGTCCGTACATCCCGTCTATCCTCCCCCATCTCCAGTTTCAACTTCCCTTTTTGCTAAGATACTAGTCCCGGATTACGTCCCCGAATAAAGCTCGTCGCGCGCCCCATTAAGCCACGCGCCCCGGCTTATCTGTTTCCGTAGGTAAATATTCCCAAAAATGCCATTTTTACCTCGGCGGATGCCCCCCCCCCTGTCAATCATACACGATCCTAATCATCGCCTCTCGCCTCAAGCCCCGCCCACCGGTCACGTGGCGGCGAATCGCCACGCTCGAGCCTCTGGACGGCTGGCGAGGTGGGCGGGGCGTAATATGATAATTAGCCCGCGTGGCCGAGGCTGGACAATAGAAAGTATCAATGAATGAGTGAATGCGGGGTTGGGGGGGGGGGTGCGAATCGTTGCGTGAAGTCTGCGCAAACAAGATGAAAATTCATTGCACAGTTCCCCGCCGATTGTGTCCGAGCACACTATATAAGACCGGGGTGGATGCCACCAACGACATCAAATGTTCATTTCTCCTCTCCGTACTGTGTCCTAGTTGGACCCAAAAGGAATTGATCAGTTTCAGTGATTGAAGTCAGGACACTAAGGGATATGTTTTTGAAAAAACGATTTCAGTAGTGGAAGACATTCGTCAGCATTCATTTGAGCTAGGATGAGATGGACTTTAATTCCTTCAGCCCTATTTCGTGTTGAGCAGAGCTTGCGCAGACTACATCGTAGAGCAGGATCGATCGACTCAGCCTTCGGATAACTTGAACTCTTCAAGGCTGTTCAGCGTCAGTGGGTTATATTTCCATTAGATTAGTCACCGCCGGACTTGCATTCCGAGCCGAAAGTGTTTTGACAATCTTGCACGCCGTCTTCGGACATTTCCGAACTGAATGCGACAGCGATGAATCCACTCAAAGTCAAGTGGAGCCGGACATCTGCCAGAGTAAGGGTGTTCAACTCTTGGATTTTAGTGCGTCTCGGATTGCACAGAAGAGCACCGAGGGGACTCCGTGCAAAAGTCCTCAAAGCCGCAGGTATGTGATTGTGATTTAAAACCTTACTTAATGATGAGATGCAGACTGGCAAGCGCATGCTGTGAAAGTTCCAGACAACGAATCTTTTAAGTTAACCCAAACAACTTTTAAGACTAACAGTTAAGCTTTGCTGAATTAACTTTAAAAAAATGAGGTGTATGAAGTCTTGTACTTTTGGGCCCTTAATTAATGATTTAGTGTATCAAGTAAACTTATAACTTATGGGCCTTAGCTTGTGTCTGATTTAATGCTTGCATGAGTCAAGTCAACTCATGGGCCTTAATAGTAACGCTTTAGTGTATCAAGTCAACTTATGACTTATGGGCATTAACGCTTACGTTTAAGTCAAGTCAACTTATGACGTATGGGCATTAACGCTTACGTGTATCAAGTCAACTTATGACTTATGGGCATTAACGCTGAATGGTATCAATCAACATATATGTTATAAACATATAGGCTAGGCCTAAATCTATTATTAGATTTAGACACTATTCCCCTTTATTTACTTTCCCATTCTGAAACCGCATTTTAATTTAGACCACGACAACCTCATTCCAATTTTATACAGACTCTTTCACCGTAGCTAACATTTTCCAAGTCCCCATGAACAAATGTCCCTCCCCCTTCCCCCCTGCCGCTGGATTCAATTATTTTAATGTCATTTCTCCTCGAACCACTCAATAAGTATAGGCAGCAGTAAAAACGCCACCCGCCACTGGTCAGCGACTGACCAGACAACACCACCCAGTAGCCCAACCACTGACCAGGCATCGTACTCCCCATTTATCACTACTGGGGGTGGGGGGGGTGTCAGTTTTTGATCATGCCTCCACGACCCAGAGGTTTATACCCCGGGTGTAAATCAGGTTAAACGGCGCCCCTCGTTTGGCGTTAATTTTATTAGCCCCGGCTTTGCCGGCACCGTTACCTCCGCCCCGACACCTCCCCCCCCCCCACAACTCACTCCTGTCCGGCGTTACCTGCAGCCGGCATAGATTTATTTATTACCCAGAGGTTTATACCCCGGGTGTAAATCAGGTTAAACGGCGCCCCTCGTTTGGCGTTAATTTTATTAGCCCCGGCTTTGCCGGCACCGTTACCTCCGCCCCGACACCCCCCCCCCCCCCCCACAACTCACTCCTGTCCGGCGTTACCTGCAGCCGGCATAGATTTATTTATTGCCTGTGAAAAGCACTATCGTTATGGCGTCATTGTTAGAACGTTAAATGCGGCTTCCTACGGTAACCGCCCCTTCGTTATGGCTCTCCATTTAAAAAAAAGTATTGTTAGCTTGAAGATATATGGATGCATCCACACCAATGCTGAACGATCCAGCGTCGGCTCCAGCGAAGAAATACGGAAAGGTGGGGCGTGTGCTAATTGCTTAGTCATGCCATTTACCCTTTATTCCTTCCTCTTATGTGAATAATAATCTATGCTCTTCATACGAATAATCTATGACTATGAGGTAGGCCTCTACAATATGTAGGCCTCTACAATATGTAGGCCTCTACAATATGTAGGCCTATAATGTATGTATTATTGTCCGCCCTTCACATGCGAAGATGAACAAGGCAATTATACAATATGTATACAGGCTACGTCACCGTATGCATATATGATTGTTTATGAAACTTTTTAATTGTGTTGAAAGGCCGAATGCTAGAATAAGTTTTAGCATAACACTTTATGACATTACATTTTCGCGAAAAATTTAGTTGCAATCTGGTCTAGGGGAAGAGCTACTCAAGTCATCCTACCAATATTTAACATGAATAGTTTCCCCTTGAGGACGTACGTACGTACACATCGTAATTATAATTGAATATTGATAAATGTTCGTACATTGAATGTTCGGGACAGATCATTTGGGAACAGCGTCGAAAAGCCTGCAGGAGTGCTCTGGCCATGGGTGTCCATTAGTAACTTGACCACTAGAAGCTAACGATCCGGTGGTCGGCTGGTACAACTAGCTACAAGTGTCACATCGGGTCTTACGATCGCCCCTATTGTTGGGTACAGTTGGGTACTGATGGGCTGCAAGCCAGTGGGACAATGGGACCGCGATGCCGTTGATGTCGGGGCTGTTGTTGATAGACGGGCGGGTGTTGTAGGAAAGCGTGGATGTTAGTCGAATGCTGCCCGGAAACTCCAGGAAGCAATACAAAAAGGTCATCTTTATAGCTGTGGATGTAGATACAGGATATGGGAGCAATAATTAGCCACACAAATGACAGTCTTTAATAGCTATAGATGTATAGAAACAGGATATGGGAGCAGCATGCAGCAATGGTTACCCTGAAAACAGAGTCGGGCTCATTGGCAAAAAGTGATGTGTGTGTGGTGGGGGGGGGGAAAGAGGTGTTTGTCTAATGACGCAGGTGTACGAAATGGCACGAACTCACCATAAGTCGTGTTATAAAGTCATGTTATAAAGTCATGTTATAAAGTCATGTTATAAAGTCATGTTATAAAGTTCTTTGCTATTGAAATCTTCTAACAATTCGTTTTTAATGTGCGCCTCTTAAAAACAAACTAATCATTGAACGACATTGTATTTCTCAAAGTCCATTTAGAACATTATAATTCTGGTCTTTTAGTCTAGCCTTTAGTTGTTAGACCA
>CAXITT010000173.1:1048321-1064789 GCA_964033795.1 Lymnaea stagnalis
TTTTTTTTTTTTTTTTTTTAAAGATTGACCTTGTACAGTCTATCGCATGGTCAATCCTTTGGGATCTTGGGCAGAAAGTGAGATTTACGTGCTGACCGCCGGTCAGACCAATGTATCTGGTCTGGTCCATTGATCTGGTCAGTGTATCGGACTGACCACCGACCTGGCGAACGTATCCTAACTGACCACCGATTCCTTTACCCCCTCCCCCCCCCCGGGCCGGCCGAAGACCACCACACTCCTGCCCTATTGTCTTAAGATACACGACCACCAGTTTGGATAACTCACACCACCATTCACCTGTCACTCACCCCACTGATCCGTCCGCCGGCGCGTCCGACTTCAAAAGTCCTGGGCCATCAAGATACGACCACCGGTGTCCATTAGTCCTTCGTTTTCTGGTTGGTCGGTTCCCGGCCCCCCCCCCCAGCCCAGGTCCAGAGCTCAACGCTGTAGTGTTTTTGTTGGTAGGCGCGCTCACTCCGTTCGGATATGTTTTGATCTATGGCGTTGTGGATGTAGCGGTGAATTCATTGTGTAGCGATGGAAGCACAGGGGATATAAGTCGGGCAGTGCAGCTCGTCTCCGACCTGGTCAGTACAGCCAGGTTTCTAGCTAAGGCTGTGCAGCTCGTCTCCGACCTGGTCAGTACAGCCAAGTTTCTCGCTAAAGCAGTAAGCTAGTCTCTAGCTTTGGTAGTGAAGCTCATCTATAGTTCTAGCTAGACAGTGCAGCTATATATAGCATGGTCAGTTCAGCTAGTCTCTAGCTAGGGTAGCACAGCTCATCTATAGCTAACAGCAGACTTGTTTTGTTACTCATAAATTCTTGCTGTATTTATATTTTTGGTATATTGCGGAAATGATGTGTGGCCTGACATGTTCTATTTATTGGCCGATATGTTCTATATATTGGCCTGACTTGTTCTATTTTTCGGCCTGACATGTTCTATTCATTGGTCAAAAGTTTATATCCAATCATCCTAGCTGTAGTGGACTTGGATAAAATTGTTTTCACAATTTCAGTTTCACACAGACAGTTCCATCCAGTCAACAGCAATGATTCACTTAAACCTTGTCAAAGTCTGTCCATGTCAAAGTCTGTCCATTTCTTTAGCTACTTCTACAAGAAAACTGAGAAGATTCAGACTTTGGCCAACTGCTAGAAAGTATATCCATGAAATAGCCAAATTAATAAAGTATATCCATAAAAAAGGTGTGTTGCTTACAAGTTTTAACAACCATAATTTCTTTGTTTCCCAGGCTGCCATTCACTCCCATGAGAAGAACATCAAGGAGAACATTGAGAACGTCAAAAGTAAATTTCTCCAACTGTTGGATGTGTGCGGCATCAAGGATGCAGACGTTCCTCTGTTCGATGAGCCTGACCGCCTCCAACACAACCGACAGACCCTGATCACAAGTTTTGGCACAATGTCCAAGAAACCATCCCACGCCACAGCACGACGCATCAGTCGGCACGCTCGCCGCGACCCATCCATCTATGCCGACATGCTCATAGAACAGCTGCTTGCTGAGGCCAATGCCATGGTCGACTCGGACTCTTCGCCTCCCAGAGCCGCAGGTCAGCAAACACAAGATAACTCAGACACCCCAAGCCAGAAATGCAATGATGAAAAATGCATTCCCCATACACCTGAACAGGTGAACTTCCCCTCTTCAAATTCACAGCTTGAGGCCCAGACCCAGTTTTATCCAGCCCCTCCCGCCAGTGTCAACAGTGACAGCCGAGTGGACATGCCGGTCAACAGCCTCAGTACTGTTGTCCATACGCCCACCATCAGACGACAGAACCGACACTGCAGTACGACAACTGACAGCGGTCTGACGGGCTCTGACCACTCCCCTCAAGCTTCTAGCAAGGCGTACTCATATGTTTCCCTGAGGCGAGAGCAAACTGATCACAACCTATTCCCCACACATAACATCAACACAACTCTGGGCTCCACACCCGAACTGCCCGCCTCGGAATCCTCAGACACACTGGACGTTAAGTTTGCTTCCCTCTTTGACATCCTGGAGACACCAGAATCACCAAGATTCAATCACGTTGCTTCACTTCTCCATCATACATCAGATTTCCAAGTGGCCCAGAGCTCTTCATCTCCTGAGTTACCTCAAGCATCTTGCTACAATTTTCCTGTCCACTATTCACAGTCCTACGCAGAACAGATCTACCTGGCTGAAGCCAGCATTGATTCTGCTTCAAGATCCCACCTTTCCATTGCAAGCTGTCCTAGCACTGCCTCACCGACCAGACCGACAGCATCCTTCAGTTGTGATAGATCAGAGGTATTCTCCATGGGCAGCTCTGTAGCGGATGAGTCCTACATCTACCACGAGCCTCTGGTGGTCTGCCTGCCCCCGAAAACCCCACCCAGACTGTACAAACATTTCGGCAAGCATGATCACAACATGAACAAAAGCTACAAACCACATCTGGAAGATAAGAATACAGGGATTGATTCTGACACAGACAGTGAAAGGCCCCCACTACCACCTAGGAGACCGCTGACTGACACAAAACTCGGAAGACTTGTAGTGAAATCTGGAACCAAAGAGGTTGGAAATGTGTGGCTCGGTTCTCCACAGTTGGAATCATCTGCAGAAAGGACCTTGCAGTATGTACAGCAGTCCTTTGACGAGCGATCAGGCTTAGAAGATTCATTAATTTCTCATCAGATCAGCTACGACACACCCAGCAGGTTGGACACCACAAGGAACATGTCCTGGTCCTATCATGATCTGCCCAACATGTCTGATCTGCCTCACAACTCAATGGTCAGCATGTCCACTGGCAAGGCACACTGCAGAGAGAAGCAGCGGTGTCCTGGAGATCGTTACATCACTGTCAGGTCCCACAAGGCCCTGAGCCCACCTGAAGGTTTCGATACCCCACTGAGTGCATCAAAGCGAAGAAGGTGCAATGACCAAACTCTGTTGACCCCGATCCACATGGATCAGAAACCCTTCCCTGCAAGGTCGGCACGACAAAGACTTTCATTCACACCCGTTTCCAGTCCCACAAGATCCAGGCCGACTGACCACCTCAGTCCGGATTTCCTTTCCTCCCCTAGTAGCAAGTCCCCACCAAAGAGTAACAGACTGCGGAGGAAAAAGCGCCAGTCCCCCGCCATGCGTCGACTGATGGAGGAGAAAGAGAATAATGCCCTGTCGCCTGGCCACACTAACGCCACCTCAAGGAAACCCTTCAGCAGCGTGTACAACCTAAAACCAAACATCACCACAGACCTGCACAGCACATCATCCAACAGCCAGAACACGTCCGATGCCTACCCCAAGTCCAGCGACACATCCCCAGAGTTGCCACTTCCCAGCCGAGAGGATGAGCTGCGGGACAGGGATGCCTACTACAGTGACTTCACGGTGGACAGGCAGCACAAAATTGACACCGTTAAAGGCAAGCTGCCCTCCTCCCAAAGCTCAGGAGAAGATCAAGAGAAACAATACCTATTTGAAGATCCAGCAAGTTCCCAGCTGATGGTCAGGATGGTGGAGGGTGCTGAAAGTTCACCTTCTGACTTTGTTTTCCGGCCCCCGCCCTCAAATCTCAGGGCGCCCAGGGCAGCCGCTCGAGCTAAGAAACGAGCCAGCCCTTTAAAATCATCTCAGCGACCCCGCCCCGTATATCCATGTGATAAAGTTGGAGTGCCTCAATCAAGGCCATCCAGCAGCAGCCACAGTTCTGAAAAATCTGAGAAAAGGTATTCGAAAAGGCATTCCCAGAAAATTTGTACTAGCCATCCGATGGCTTCCTCAACTCTGATCATGGATTCTGAAACCAGCAGCCCAGATGTGGAATCAGTTGGAAGTGTCTACTACTGGTCTCTGGAAGAGGAGTCTGGCCCATGCAATTTAGAGAAATCTTACATTCGCAGTACCAGCACAAAGAAGAAACAGAAACATAAGTGTACCAAGAATCTGAACATGCCCCGACCACCAACCTCGGTCGGTCAAGACAGATCGGCAGGTTTGTTTGAAGATGAGAAATCCTTTGAGTTCAGCGCACTGGTTTCTCGTATTGATGAAACAGTAAATTGTACCAGCAAAATTGTTGGTAAGCAAATCAACAGCATGATTGAGGACAGCAGCCTCGCTGCGTCCACTAACAGGTCAGACTCCCAGTCGTCCATACCCAGAACAAGCACACGCAGCACGCTATCTGGACAAGGTGTAGTTGCTGGCGCACCATCCTATTTGAGGGGCATCAACAAGAGTGGAAATTTCCACATCAGTGACGCTCAGTCTTTTATGGCCTCAAGCAACCAAGCCACAACCTCGTCCATGTATTTTAACAGAGCTAAAGCTTCCATTGTTTGCTCATCAAATGAGGTCAGTGAAGTCCCCGCACCTGGTCCCCTGTCCAAATACTCTCGGCACATTTCAGCATCGGAGCCAAACTTGAGGCACCTGATAGAAGATGCCACACATTCTCTAGTGCCGTCGGACACCGACACTACTCCAGAACGATTTTCTGAATCTTCTGTCCTTGAAGAACGTCTTGAAATACCTGGCAAGTCAAGCACGAGTGGCAGCAGTTCTTGTACTGCCGCCAGGTGCAGGCCCAGAATTTTGCCTGAGTCATCCGAGAAACAGACTGGCGAAGCGGCCCTCGAATGCACCATTCAGCCCCATCCTAACCAAGATCTTTTAGACTCTATTTTAACTGACAGTCCCAGGAGTGTGAACTCCAGTGGGATTTTTGTGCCCCATAATTCATACAATTCTCCCGTAGAAAGTGTTGGCTCACACAATGGCTACTCCAGCACAGTCAGCAGCAGCGTGTCATCCGACACCAACTACAGGAGAGTTCAGCCGGGGGTCCTGGCTCCTCCCCCCACCCCGCCGCACTCCAGGTCCCAGCAAGAAAATGCCTCAAGAAGTGTTTCAGCATTGCCGTCCGAGTCCAGGTGTAGAGCAACGTCATCAAAAGTATCACAGCTGTTTGATGAGTTCAAGCGACCTTTCACCCCGGCACCCCACATCAACCTCACCCTCCGTCCGGCCACCAGAAATCAGGGTGTCACTGCAGAAGCGTATCCACCCACACCTCATCGACCGCTGTCGGTCAGAAGTGACCCACTAACCAACAAGTCTGTGTTCACAGTGCCTCCTGGAGTTGTCACAGGGCCGCCCAAGATCAAAGACAAAAAATCACTTGTTAAAAAATTAAAGAAGTTCAGCAGCCATTTCTACAAGAAAACTGAGAAGATTCAGACCTTGGCCAACTTGTGAACATTGTTTGAAAAGCTGCTTGGCTTATGCTTTAAATATTACCTGTGACTTCAAAGTAATATATTTCTGGGAAGCTGTAACTGAATAAATTAAATTAATACATCTGTAATAATTCAAACAATCACCAGTATTCCAGTCTGTGTGCATTTTGTCACATATTGTTTATACTGCAACTCTTTTAATGAACCAGGTATCTGGCTAACAGAATTTCATATTGTGCACAATTAACAATTTTAATTTTGGTTTTTACGTGCTGGATATGAAATGCTGATACGTTGTAATTTATTTGAGCAAGGTATCATTTTTATAGTCCTTCATTGTTACATTTTTCGATGTACTCTGTCTTTCAACACCTTAAAATGGAAATCCAATTTGTGAGTAGAAAGGACATGTTTTTTTTGAAGCTAGCAAACACAATGAAGCTGTTCATCAAAATTTCATGATTTTTCTGGGTTTTTTTTTTTTAAGTTGTTTACAAAGCTAGTTGACAACTGAGATGGTTATTTATTTTACTTGACTGTTTTAATGGGACTGACTCTATTAATGGGACTGACTCTATTAATGGGACCGACTCTATTAATGGGACCGGCTCTATTAATGGGACCGGCTCTATTAATGGGACTGACTCTATTAATGGGACTGGCTCTATTAATGGGACCGACTCTATTAATGGGACCGACTCTATTAATGGGACTGGCTCTATTAATGGGACTGACTCTATTAATGGGACTGGCTCTATTAATGGGACTGGCTCTATTAATGGGACAGGCTCCATATATTTATGTCACACCCATTTTTAACAGCATCATTTTTGTCAGTGGGAATCACGTATTGATTTTTATTTGAAATGCACTTGTTGCAAAAAAGGCTGGACAAACGGCATTATCGAATTATCTCGGAATTCCAGATGTATTTATTCTGTGATTTTATTTTTTAAAATAATGTAACGTATAAATGTAAATTAATGTAGATAAATTAATCCTGGGATAATTCTGACTCATGTACATAAATATCTCATGATGCAGCTGATTATTTACATGTGTAAAAAACAAAATCTCATCACACCGGTGTTTGGCTGCAGCCTAATTTGTGAAATGCATCAAAAATGTTTTTTTTTATTTCTTGACTGCATATTCCTTGTAAATTTCCATACAAACATTTGAATTTATTGTTTCATCATACCTTCATTACATGATCATCCCCTTGGTGCTTCATAACACCTTCATGCATTTCCTAATTTAAGTCTTTTTACATTCCTTACACCACCGTACCATCGTACATTCTTTCCGTGTTCCCTTTTAAATCTCTATTTTATCCCATACATTTTTACAAACATTTGTTCAAAACAACGAAAGGCTCTTTGACTGGTACATTCAAAGTCATGAAATGTTCACTCTTCAGTTCAAGTTTCATTGCATTTAATACACCAATTATTTGCCTGCATTGATTTTATGACTTATTGTGTGTGCAGATCGCTTACTGTAATGCACACTTATTGTGTGTGCAGATCTCTTACTGTAATGCACACTTATTGTGTGTGCAGATCTCTTACTGTAATGCACACTTATTGTGTGTGCAGATCGCTTACTGTAATGCACACTTATTGTGTGTGCAGATCTCTTACTGTAATGCACACTTATTGTGTGTGCAGATCTCTTACTGTAATGCACACATCAAATTTGCTCACCTTTTCTTTTTTTTTTAACCATACCTGTCTCTTTTAACTTCTTGTTTGCCATCCCAACATGAATTTCTCACTCTTTAAATACATACAACTACTCAGTCTGTATTTATCACTTTCATCCTTCTTTAAATAACTCGCTCTTACTGCTGTCCTGTATTCATGGTGATACCATATGTATCATGTTTTCATTTGGTGATGTGTCAGTCATGTTTTCATTCTGTAATGTATTTGTCATGTTTTTGTTTGTAGTTACATCTTATTCTTAATCTTTGTACTTTTTCTAGTCCCTGGAATTTGATGAAGTCATGTTCCACTTGTTTTACTTGGAAATAATCATTTTGCTATTTATTATTATAATATTCCCCACCCAAGTGCTGCAGTATGCTTGTAATTTATCCTGCACTTGTATTATGGTTGATTTAAGGAGTGTACTCGTAACCAGCAAGTAATGGTTGTGATGTACATTTTATTTTATGATTTTTGTATTGATCGAAAATCTTCTCGACTGCACAATTCTTGTTCTCATAAAATGAAGCATTCCTCAAAATTGAAATGCCAAAAATAAAAGTCGCAGTCAGCAACTACAAATATGTGTTTATGATGCTTTTTCTTTCATTTTGTGAGTTTAGCTTCACAGTGTAAACAGATGCACGGTGTAAACAAATGCACGATGTAAATTGATGCATGTGGGGGTAGACTAGACAGCTTTTATGTTAGAAAATATGAAGTACCGGTACCGGGTATATGAATTAGAAGCAAAAATAACACAATGAAATGTAATACATTGATCAAGTTCTGACGTACCCTGGACTTCCATCTTCCTGCACCGACTGGCCCCCATCCTTATAGATTTAGATTCTACCAGGGGGATGGGTAGTAGTAATATAAATAGATACAAAATACTGTAAATTGTTACAAATTTAAATCATTTGACACCACTGGCACTTTCTGATAAGCATTGACGATTTCTGAATAGAAATGAGTGTTCACTAAGGGAGATCTTACTTGTTTTAAAATGGTTTTATTTTATTTTGTAAGATTTCATTTAACGTTGAGAGGATTTATGAGGTCCAGGTTCCCAGACACCATCATAGTTATTAAATGGTTTGAACCTTATTTTTAATATTTACAAAGAACCTTGGCAAAATATCTATAATAGAATAATTTACTTCATTTAAACTTAATCTGATTTTAGTTAGTGATCACTATTTCAAAGGGTTTTTGGACAGAGGCTGTAACCACAAAGTTTGAGAATCATTGATGTAAACAGAACACAAAGGTACTAGGTTAAAATATAATAATAGTAAATGAATATATAAAAAGAGGATTTAAAAAACAACCACACACACATTTCATACAACAACTTCACACCAATTTCATACAACACCCTCACACACACATTTCATACAATAACCTCACACTACACACATTTCATACAACTACAACAAAAATATGATTCCTTGATGAATTTTTTTTTTTATTTACGTTGAAACTATTTTTACAAACTGCATTTCTCCACCAACAAATGTCCATCAAGATGCATGAATATAACAGACTGTATGCAAACTGCCACGAATCATCACGGCGTTGTCGAATCATCTTGACGTCGTCTCGCCATCTTTACTTTTGAAAGGGTTGACTTTGCTCACGATTCCCACTTTGGGGTTATCAAGCTGCAGCCTCCTCAACAGCTCAACTAAATAAAGATTCTTGAGGGGCTGCGGTGGATTCTGCTCGGCCTGCAACTTCTTGGCTTTCTCCACAGCATCGTCCCCGGACAGACCTATCCATTCAGCTTCTTCCTCCTGGGAACAAAAGAAAAGTCAGGGAAATGAGGAACATGTCTACCCCCAATTGAGTCGCACAGTATTTCGTTCCCATCAACCAAGACACAGATAAAAGCTATTAGTATTAGTCATCATCATAGCTTCATCATGAACTTCACGTGTAACTTAAGATTCACTTAACATTTGAACAATTATGTATCTGACATAGGCACTGCCGTCGACAAATAAAAAAAACAAACATTTTTCTTTCTAAATATTTTTTTAAGGGTGGTAGGTAATATCTATCTTAAACCCAGTACATAAATGTGGGGGGTTTTAAAAATTAATTTTTTTCTTTATTGCATAAAGCTATCCTTTGTGGCTTGACACTAATTGAAAGGTCTTAAAACAATTTTTAACATGACAGGAATTAGTGAACAGGGCATAACAATAATACTACTTAAATACAAAATTTATTATTTTACAAATAATTGTATACCGTATCGGTATGTTAAATAAACCCTGTACCTAACCGGTAATGTCTAAAAGTTTTTTTTTAAAATTCATAAAACCCACAAAAACTGAACTAATTAATATTATTTGTTCAATGTTTATCTAAATGTGTTCTTCTTCTATATCTTAAGGGCCCACGATCAATTTATTGATCATTTTGGCTCCTATGTCGGAGCATGTAATATGTGTTAAGAATATGGATTCTTCTGAAAGGAATTTAATGAACAGCATTTTTTTCTCAAAATTATTTTCTTAAACTTAAAGACTAGATTAACTAGATTACAGCAAAATTATTTTTTTTTAGGCACCCACTCTGTACTATAACTTAATTGAACTATAACAACAAAGTGTAGGTGCCCACTCTGTACATTAGCTCCTTTGTGTTAGATTTTAGATCAGTTAACATGTAGACATTTATTCACAAAGGCATAATAAAGGCAAAGTCACCCCGTTTCACAGTACTTAATACAGATACTGTTACCAGATCTTTGTCACTGTGCAGTCTGTTCGTATGGCAACTGAACAATCATTTGGAAAAAGAAAATAAAGAAAATTAACTAGAGGCCTGTTGGTCATTAAATTCTTCTTGAATAGATTAAAAAAAATGCCAATGATCATTTCTTAGAGAGATTTTATTCCCTGACGAGGGAGTTGGCTATGGACTAGCATTTTCCCACCTTTGGAAACTTGACACTTACAGGTATGATGAATGACTTGTACTTGTTGTAGACTTTCTCCCTCTTCAAAGGGTCATCAGGGTACAAGGATTTCCTGACTAGTGCCAACAACATTTCTCTCTTGAGTGTCATGGCAAGTCTGGAGCAGAGGTCCACCTCGTGGGTCTGGAACAAAAAAATTAAAGAGGCAGGGTGGCTGAATTAAAATGTTCAGTGTTTAGATGAAGGTTTCGGGGTGTGTCGCTGTGTGAGAAAAGATGATTTAGATTCAATGGTAAAACTATACTGAAAAGAAAATACTGCCGATAATTTAGTCAGGTTTCCAAAAATATGTTACATGTTTAATCATCGAAACAATTCTTCAATATAATGGACAGCATATTTACAGAAGACTGAAAAAGCAAGTGTTACAGGAAAAAAATTATTCACCATGAAAAAAATATATGCTCCATGTCAACATAGATAAGCACATCATTTTTTTTATTTTTTTTTTACTATCACCTTATCCTCTCTAATCAGAAGTAGAGACTGTGTCATTTCTGAAATTTGAATAGTTCCATTACTCCTCAGTATTGATAGTTACATTACACTAGCAATAGCTATCATTACTGAAGCCAAGTGATGCTGCAATGGCTGAGAACTACAAATCTTAAAACAGATTTAACAATAAACTAAATTAAATTACATGTGCAGTACTTGATGAACAATGTAGGTGCAGTACTGGCACTAAAAGAACAATGCATGTGCAGTACTGGTACTTTAAGAATAATGCATGTGCAATAAAGAATAATGCAACCTCCACAGAAAATGATAAAATCTACCTTGAGAATGTAAAAGTCCAGACCAAACGACTCATCAACCAGGTGTAATGTTCTTGGTGTTATGTTGATGGACATCCACCTGTCGAGGATTTCACTGTATAAAACTTTTTTTTGCAGGTAAGGTCGCCAGAGTCTTGGATACCTGTAGCATAGGGTAAAGTGTGCACAATTATGTTCAAATTACTTGTGGTTCACATTTACGCTTTCAAAATTGAATAACAAATATAAACAAAGGTTTTGTAATTAATGAAACATCCAACACATCTAATTTCCACAAAATGGATTATACGTCAAGTTTTAGATTGGTTCAGGTAACAAAAGGATGTTTGGCCAATCTGAATACTGAAAGCTATTTTGGGACCCCTGATAGTCTGATAGAAGCGGCTCATTTTGTAGGGGTTCGTTCACATGTCAGCCATGCCAAGTGTCACAAGTCGTTTATAGCTAGACTAGACTTAACATTAACATACATTTAATAAGAAAATGCCACTGTTTAAGTGTTTGCAATTGATTTGTGGAACAACTTGCTTAGTTACAGAACAGACCGGAAGGTCTTCCAATGAAGTACAGGTGAACAATTGCAAACATAACAGTTAGATTATGCTGGCTTTATCACTGAAAATATTTTTAAGTTTCGCAAAAGTTGACTTTTTTAAAAGGCTGACAGTACACTCACGTGCCAAGCTTGAGCCTCTTCTTGGGTATGTCTTTCTTGTAGTAGCCAAAGATAATGCCTTCACCGCCCCATAGTCCCAGATTGCACTCTTTGGGAAACACAATTGGGACAGGTAAATTCACGACAGGAATTCTGTAAGAAAATAACATAATTAGTCCAATTCAAGTGTTTTTTTTAAAATAAATAAATAAATATGGAAAGCATATTTAACAATGAGATGATCCCACAGGTTAGAATAGAATAATGGGGCTGTTTTGGTATTGATGATGCAGTCTAACAGACAATATTTGAATATGGAATGTGGCCACATCCCCACACGCCAGCAATACTCAGCTCCTTCAAATGATCTATCATTCAGGTTGTCAACAGATCTTACCATTTCATAACTTAAATTCCATTTTTGGAAAGTGAAAAGTAATAGATCCTAAATTTCATTTTTGGAAAGTGAAAAGTACTAGATCCTAAGTTCCATTTGTGGAAAGTGGAAAGTACTGGACCTTAAATTTCATTTTTGGAAAGTGAAAAGTACTAGATCCTAAGTTCTGTTTGTGGAAAGTGGAGAGTACCGGTCCCCTATATCCTAAATTCCATTTGACGAAAGTACTATATCATAAATTTTATTTGTGGGGCTGGGTAAAACTCTAGCATGTTGTAAGAAATGAAAAACCACTCCACACAAACAGGAACACTTTCACTGGTTAATAATATAATTCTAATGTTAGTAGCAAAATACTTGTTGCTGCTAAAGCAATCATATACTCTTTATACCTTCTCATCTGGCTAAAGGAATCATATACTCTTTACACCATCTCATCTAGCTAAATCAATCATATACTTTTTATACCATCTCATCTGGCTAAATCAATTATATACTTTTTATACCATCTCATCTAGCTAAATCAATCATGTACTTTTTATACCATCTCATCTAGCTGAAGCAAGATTTTCTTAAAGCTTAAAAAGTTTGTGAATAAGTGGCTGTTCATAAAGTACGCCACGTTATTTTTTGGCAAATGTTTACCCCCCACCCCATGATTGTCGTCACACATTGTCTCCTCACCGTCACAAAGTCTGGAGCGTGACATACTTTATGGACAAGGGGGTGTAAATAGTAAATAGTTTTTTTTCTAGAACTAAGACTTTAAAAATCAACATTTTAAAAAAATTATGAAAGTTTTATTTTTTGTATTGTTATGTAGTACACTTTTCCAGTGCTTTAGCTTTGTTTCACCCCACATTAGATCCCTAGCAGACGGTAGCGTTTGTTGTGGGCGTGGCTTAGTCTTTGATGTATCGTGTTTACTACAGACAAGTTAACATGGTTAGTAGGTCTACTAGTATCTTGTCGAAGGTTCTCAATTGTATTAGAAAAGTAGGGGTGTTTCTAGACGCATCGGTAGACCCACATATATAAATGATTGACAGACACAGAAGGACGGAGATTGATGGGTATTTTTAACTTCACGAGATGTGTATTATTCTTTGTGTGCTCATATGTGTTACTCGCATTCATCATTATTAATTGGAACATTGTACTAGTGTGTACTGGGACGAGATTTTCCAATACTCTGTAAGTTGATGATTTGTAATTATATTTCTTTTGTTTTGTAATTGTATTATTACTGAATTAAATCTTATTGTGATTGGTACTGTTTTGGGTGTCGTATTTTTGCATTTGTATTTCTCTATGGTATCATCCTTTGTTAGGCACTGTTTAAACGAGCCATAAATTTAAAATAATAGAAGTCAGTGCGTAACAGTATACTAAGAGCCAGGAATGAAATAGAATTTGAACTTACCTTTCACCTGAATCTTCATCTGTTCTGTAACGTGCAGGATTGGGACGCCAGTGTATGGGTATTTGATCTCTTGTCATGAAGTCTCTGCATCTATCAACGTAATGCTTTGGCAAGATTGCCTCTTCTTCCTTAGACCACTTATATATGTAAGGAGTTGAACCTGTGGGTTATTTGTGTATATATATATTTTTTAAATTGGTCTCTAGTAACGAGGCACAGATAGGTCCTTCAATACTGGCAATAGGACAATAGAAGACACGGTTAGGTCTCTACTTTTATACTGACTATAATTAGTAATAGTATTGTATTGTATAGCATATTCATATTTACTCAAGGCCGAGTTGCATGGCCGGAGTCCCCAGGGACTACTGGGCTATGTTTCGCGGCCAGAGGTCCTAAGAGATGGAATCTCGACCTCCGAGTATTGAACTTAATCAGCATATTCATATAACTATACTATAACACCAGCCATAATTAATACTAATACATTTTTTGTGACACACTCATTGCAATGTGGTATATTTAAATGAATGATATCAATAATTATATAAATAATATAAGATTAAGGGTAAATGCAAAGAAGGGATGCCGTGCTTTCCCAAATGGCCGCCATCTAGGTTGACACGTCCCCTGAAGTCACAGGTCGTGTCAACCAAGATGGCGGCAAAAAAAAAGGAGTGCAAAACATGTGTGATAAAAAAAAAGGGGGAGGGAGAAGAATGTGTTAATTAAACAACTTACAGAAAGATAGGAGAATAGGGAAATGAGGAAATTTACAAAAAAGAAATGAAAGGGGGAAAAAAATGAAATTAATAGCATATTTTGGAAAAGTTCGTCAAAAAAATGTAAAAAGCTAAAAAAAAAAAAAATAAATCTTTTTGTTTTTGAAAAAGGCGAAAATTTAATGAACTAAAATCAGCCCTAAATCGATCATTAAACCTAACCTGAACCCTAAATCTATCCCTAACCTGGAATTTGACCCTATCGGAACCAGGGTTTTGACCCTAAAGAAACCAGGGTTTTGACCCTATCGGAACCAGGGTTTTGACCCTATCGGAACCAGGGTTTTGACCCTATTGGAACCAGAGTTTTAACCCTCTCCCTAACCTATACTAACCTGGGTTTTGACCCTAAAAACTAGGAAAATAAACAAAAAAACTGAAGAAAAAAAATGGCCAAAAATATTTATAAAATAAAGAAATAATGAAAACCCAATTTACAGTTTCATGGAATACACTTTTACAAACTTTATCTCAGGTTCAACTGAAAAAAAATTTAAAAAAAAATAAAATACCGGGTACAATACAAGGTTAGACGTGAAGCCCAAATCCATCAAATATGGTGGATAAAAATATATTATTTATTTATAATGACCCAACCAATGAAATTTTAAAATTATAATTAATCAACCAATTAAAATTTTAATACAAAACATGCCATCGGCATATGAATACTAATACATAAACAAATAATTCTCTAAAAATAAACAAAGGGAAGTGACTCTTACACGACTTAAATAAACATGCAAATGACATCATGGCATCCTTTCTTTGCATTGACCAGATTTGAGACTTAGCCTAAAGTTAAAATTAGTACTAGTCTGAAGTAAAAGCATTTATTAAATTCATTAAATTTTAGCAGCAGGATCATGCTTAAATGCAATTTGAGTTCACGACTTTGGACTCTGTGTTATTATTGAAAACATTGTTATGTTTTAAATATGATACTATCTGCTTATTAGATCGTTATGATTATTTGTTTTGAAAAGAATTAATAAAATAACTTACGCCAATTGTTCACCCATGTTCCCCACTTCGGAATTCGCCTTCCTGTGACGGTAAATCTCGAGTTGGTATGTTTCTCCAAATAAGTTACTTCTTTGATAACCATATCTTTCATTTGTTTTATAGTTGGCATAAACTTGGTTATTTTAACCTTTTCCATTTTTAAGGATTACCGGCGTGAACACTTTTATTTTCTTTACAAAGTCTACAAGCAACAATTTTTTTAAAAAAAAACGTTTGTTAACTTCAATTCTTCACAACCTTGGCTAAATGATATTTTTGCGAACTCTCTAGCAATAAAGATAAATATAAGAAATAAAATGCTATTAATAAGTTTATCGTTATTTGTGTTACACCAATTATCTCCGCACACTTTTACGTATTTCTCATCGCATAGAATCATATTTAAAACATAAATAACACTTCTGTAGAGGCAGGTTAAGCAGATTTGCATTAATTGCCTGTCGTTCACATGAAAGTATTTAGTTTCAGGTTGTCAAATTGATTTGATGTTGACCCGAAGATAGGTTGCACCCTTAGTCTTATTAGCCTTACTTCGGACTTTGGAAGTTAATAAAAAATAAATTGAAAAATCCCCTTTTAATGTAGGTGTAGGGTAAATATAATTAATATTTATTAAACATACACCACAAACACATTAACTTAAAACTGAAAAGCAATCGTCATAAACTACGTGATCTTAAATAAACATTTTAAAAAAGAGAGCTATATCACATGAATACGCTGGGCATTGTGCCAAGGGCATTATGCTTGTTACTTGTCTTATATATATATATATATATATATATATATATATATATATATATATATATATATATATATATATATATATATATTTAAGAATTTGGCACACAACAGATATCTTAGCTCATAGCAAAACGTGCGTTTTAACTACGAGTCTGCTCACCAAGACTGACTTTTGATTTTTAAAATAAGTATAAAGGGAAATCACTCGCACATGTCAATAATCATCGAAACATCAAAAATAGTAGTAGCTTCCCTTAATTGTCAGGAAAATACCATCTGCTTTTATGTCCCTTTGCTTGATGATGCACACAAAAATATATATATATACATATATACCGTATATAATATTAATGGTGCACGATTTCCAGTGTGAAATGCAAGGAAATAGTACTTGATTTGAGCAGATGAAGACAAGCATTGACTTTACGGTACAAAGATTTGACCAATGGATATCAAGAGAGACCATCACACGATGATGTGGTCTAAAAAAGCAAAGCGTAATTAATTTGTAAAGATATGGAGAATTTGATGATTATCAGTTGTTTGTTTTTTATTTTATTTTTTTTGGGGGGGAGGGGGGGGCACTTCAGATTTTTCGCCAGCAGTTCAAGATGATTTATTGTTGGACGTATTTTTGCACGGGGGGGGGGGACTTGTTGGCTTTTCCCCGGGGCGGGGCACTGCCCCCCCCCCCCCCCGATAAA
>CAXITT010000173.1:1068397-1111251 GCA_964033795.1 Lymnaea stagnalis
GGTTGAGCGAGCTGCATAACCTGCTGCGAACGCGTAGAAACATGGCGTCTCTCGTAAGACACTTATCCAAATGGAACGGAACTCAAATATATATCGAAAGTACTAATTTAATAATAAATAGACACACACATCGGAAAATTAAAAACTCGGATTTTTTGGCGCCGATTGCGAATTCCCATACACAAAAAGTAGTAGTCCACCTTGACTTACCGAAGTATCTACCAATAGTACCAAAATCCGGAATCCGGGAGAAACCGGAATCCGGATCCGGCGGATTTCGCATAAGAAAATCCGGATCCGGTTGGAAAAAACGGATCCGGCACACCCCTAGTTATATGTATACTATTAACTATATATAGACATATACTATACATACATATATAATATATATGTATGTATGTATATATAGAGGCCTAGAAAAGTATTACTATTATAAGTGTAGGCCTATCCCCCCCCCCCCCAATTATTATTTGTAGGACCCATTATTCATATGTAATGATATATATGGTGATTCTTAAGGCATAAATTAAGTAAAAATGTAAAAAAATATTCACTTACCTTTGGTATTGAAATATCCTATATTTAATAACATATCACACTATCCCAAAAGATAATTATTATATAATCCTCAGTATTCTCAAAGAAAAAACAAATTTTCTGCCACAATAATCCAAGAATTACATGAGATATTACTAAAATTTAATAATAATACATTGTAATTACCTCAAGCAAATAACTAGAACTTATTTAAAATTCTATCAACAGCCAAAGTTGATTCTAACAATAAATGTTGATCTGTGAAACGACTTTACTAACTTAAAATAAATGACATACAATTTTTTGTCATATTCACACATTCATATGGTATGGGACTAAAATACATTATATAGAAAAGGGTAAAATAAAAAGTGTAATAGTCAATTTTAACTTATTGAAACAAATAATCCCTTTATTATTAGTATATACTTATAAATTTTAAACAATTCCACAGAAAATTTGAAATTAATATCTTTAGAATATTTTATTATCATTATTATTTTTGGGAAATTGAAAAAAAATATTTATACATAATTAATTTATTAATTACAAATGAGTGACGAGTCAGCATACTTTATAAATTTTTAATAGGAAAATAATAAAGATTTTAAAAATAATTTTTGATGAATATTAACAAAAACTAACTTATATTTTGTGGTTCTATTTCGAAGTACTCTAATTAAAATATGTTCCCTGTAAATATTATATTTTTGTCTCATTTTAAAATAAAGTTATAGGCCTTAAAAAAAAAAATCAAAATGAGGGTCACGAAATGTGGAGGAAAATCCCATATTAAAAAAGTGCCTTTGAGGTCCCTACTAAAAAATTCATAACTTTTGAACCACTTGAGCTAGAAAGTTGATCTTGGTGTTTTTTGTAATCTATTCCCCAGGCTCTATACAGCTTTAGTGTTTTTATATTTTATAAAAATGTTTTGAAATTTTCATAAAAGTGCCTGCATTTTAGTTATGCCTTAAATAAGGGGCCATGTTAAAAATCAGTACAATAAATAATGGAGTGAAACTTTAAAAGTTTCCCATTAAAAGTTGTTTAAAATGCAGGAGATCTAACCTGTTATGTTATAGAACTTTCTAAAACATTCCAGACCACCCTCAAATGGAGTGCACTTTATTATGCTACTTTTAAAGCCACCATTATTTACATATGGATTAATGATTAAGAAGGAAATACCTACAAAGCTTGGCCTATGTCCATCAATTCACATAGAATTAGGTTATTTTAATGCTCTTATCTATCATTTTTATTATTTTTCATTAACATTCAATTAGTTTCCTCTAATGCTATGGAAAAAGAATTAAAGATAATTTTGGAACTTTCTAATTATTATTAATTATTATGGCCTAAGCTACATAAATGAAGTTGAAGGCTTAGATTACAGCATACACTGCAACATGTATTGATGGATCTTGTTCAAAAACACTTCATAATCCCACCTGGGAACAGGAACCCTCTGGGAACGTGATCCCACCGAGGAACAGGATCCTAATGGGAAACGGGTTCCAACTGAGAAAATGTGATCCAATCTAGTACAGTATCACAACAGAGAATAGATCACAACCTAAATGGGATCACACGGAGAAAGGGATCCCACCTAGGAACAGGATCCCACGGGAGAATGGAATCCAACAGGGTACTGGATACCCCGGGCATAGAAATCCCACCAAGAACAGGATCCCAATGGTTATGGGATCCCATCAGAAAACATGATTTCATCAGGGAAAGGGATCCCATTGGGGAAAATGGATCCCACCGGGGTTGGGTTCCCATCGGGAAATGGGATCCCATTGGATTAGAGATCCCAACGGGAAATAGGATCCTACTGAGAACAGGATCCCAATGCTATTGTAGGAGGATCTCCCTGGGATCTCTTTCAGGAATGGGATCCTATACTGGGGAATGGGATCATAACAGGGAAGGGATCCCACTGGGGATCAGGATCCCTTTCTGATTGTAGTTTATAAATGGTATTTTGATGGAGAAAATTTAAAAAGATTATTTATGGTTTTTTGTTGTTGTTTTTTTACAGGCCCCTTATTTTAGATTTTAGCTAAAGGGCTGAAGAATATGTTCATTTCTGAATGTCATCACAAGTGACGTTGGGTTTATTGTCTAGTTTAAGGAAAATTTTAAATTACGTGTTCATTACCCTTCAGCCTTCAGTACCGGTATTGGAATATGGATTATCAGTTGTATTTGTACCAAGTTTGGTCTAGATCCATTTCAGCATTAGTTAACTACTACTGCCTGAAGTTAATTTAATAAAGAATACACTTAAGTTTACATGCGAAAGTTGTTATATATTAATGAAACTTATACCATTAGAAAAGACTCAGTATTTCCTTTCCAGCATGCCATGTCCATTGCCATTGTCTCATTGAACAAATTTTATGTTTCTGATTTTCTGTCTTAATTAATTTACACTTACAGTTAGAATAATAGACTAAGTTTAGACAAGAAATTTGAAGAAATATGGTCAGAATATTAAATTTAGACAAGAAGTATAGCTAGAATATTTAGTTTAGATTAGAATTAATATTTAGCAAGTAGAGACATATTTTTTTATTAGTATCTAGGTATCACTATTATTTACCATTAATAATTAATTAATAATTAATAAGCTGAAATGGCATGAACACACATTTACACACTGTTACACAGCCAAAAATTTGAATAAAAGTCAACCAAAGACTTTTCTATCTTTAAAAAATGTACAATTTTGGCGTAAAAACAAGGCAGTGTCTACGTATATCTCCTGCACTATTTGTCCGGTGACCAAGTCACATGACCGCCATAACAAAGTAATAGTTAGGGTGATAAATAATTAAGTTTAAGGCGGGGAGGCTGATCGTTCACAAAGAAATAAACCCTACATCTTAATATAGGGCCGATATAGTGGTAGCCTAGCCTACTTCTCATGCAATACTAAATACTAATCCTGAAATACAACTTTATTGACATAGCTCTATTGAAGTCTACTGGTCTTATTTTATTTGGTTCATATTTTAAATTTAGTTTTCAAAGTAGAGCTTTACAAGATGTTTTACTAAGATATGGGACTTTTTTCTTTGAAGAGTCGGAATCAAACAGACTAGTTAGTAATAGTAGTAGTAATAGTAGGCCTACTACTGGTTAGTATATAGGCCGAATAGTTTAATATTCAAAGGCAAACACTTTATGTATCTCAGAGCATTTGAATATATTAACATGTTCAGCATTTATTTATTATCTAGGGAGCGGCTGACTAAAGAAGTAAACAATATTGGAATATCAATTGTCAAATGCAATGCAACTATTTTGCCGGCGACCACTTGTCACATAACCTGCAGGAATAATAACGCCTACTAGTCGTCCAGCGGTCACATGACATGCCCGCAGGAAGTATATCTCCCGCACTATTTGTCCAGCGCACCGGACATGTAGACACTTTGTAAAAATAAAGATGTTATTATTGTTATTAATTAAGTTATAAAATGCAACAATTGGAAGCCTATTAAAATTAAACTTCCTTATTACCTGCTGGTGTGAGAATTCATCAAAGACAGATTAAAGAGACTAATCAAGCAAACTATTAATATCACACATATTAAAACCCTTCACTTGGACTTTTTGAAGATAAATGCTGTTGTAAAACTAATAAATTTTGGGTGATACATCCCACCCTCTTTCATCACAGTTACCTAAGATCAGCCGGATCAGGGCAAATTCTTTCTTTTAAAGTTAGGATCAAAAGATATTTTAAAAATTCTTTTGTTTCCCAGTCTGCTTCCCCAGTGGTTACCAAATCTAAACAATCACTAATTATTTATTGTCACAGTTCATTGATAGTTGATTTCTACACTAGAGAAACACTTAAAATGTTTTTTGTTTACATTGTAGATACAAGATTATTGTAAATTGTCTTGATTACAATATATATTTCTCTGTGTACTGAAAAGAAATTTGTATAATTTAATTTTTAAAAAAAACATTTCCATTTATTTTGATTAATAAAATAATCTTTTTTTAATCTTATAAATTTTAAAAATAATATTTTAATAATTTTTGTTTGTGGAAAGTGGTCTTGTCACCACGATAGACTGACTGCCAAATGTCCAATGGAAAGTGGTCTTGTCACCACGATATACTGACTGCCAAATGTCCTATGGAAAGTGGTCTTGTCACCACGATAGACTGACTGCCAAATGTCCAATGGAAAGTGGTCTTGTCACCACGATAGACTGACTGCCAAATGTCCAATTGAAAGTGATCTTGTCACCACGATAGACTGACTGCCAAATGTCCAATGGAAAGTGGTCTTGTCACCATGATAGACTGACTGCCAAATGTCCAAAGTATAGTCTTGGTTTTGGTGCTTCTAGTTCAAAGTAAATATTAAAGAGTCAGGCCTACACATTAAATAATTCTAAAATAATAATGTTAAACTAATATAAATCCATCAAATCACCAGCTAGTGAGGAAACATTTGCAATTTTCAGTAGAAATAAATGCTTATGCTACCACAATTCTTTTCTAATCCAAATATAGAATGCTCAATCCTAAGCGCTAAACTGTAGATGTTTCAGTGTTTTTACAGATTTGTCTAAAAGATATTTTTTAAATACTGCAGTCCCATCAGCACGATAGGGAGAGACAACATGAGGCTGAGAAATAAAATAAAGAAGATTTAGGCCCATAGTAATTTGTCATTCTGGGTTGGATTAGCTTAGAAATATTTATTATCAATAAAAAATGTATTTACCCACCGGTATTATTTTTAAGTTGAAAACCTCTGAAGGGTTTTCCCAAAGCTAAAAATTCCCAGTCACATCTCTCTATTTGACGACACACATAAAAGTTTCACATTAAAAAGGCATAATGCATTTTAATTTGAAATTAATTATATAAATTGATAAACAATAATTCAAATATGGGTCAAGATATTTTTTCATAAAATATTTTGTCATTCACCTTCTTTAAAAACAACTTATCTGCACAAACTTCCAATAGCTCATTGGCACATGCTACATCAGCACAGATCTTAAAATAGTTTTTTTCAACAAGCTGTTTGCTCGAGAGTTGATATGTCTCACGAAAACGCTTTATGATTTTATCACCTGAATTAAGATTTCACCAATAATTCAATGCTGCCAGTCTACAGCTTAATCATTGTTGGTTAATCTGGCAGGTCCATAGCAGGGAGATGTGTGAGATAAGACTGAACTTTTACTGGAGAGCTTAAAGATGGTGGAAGCAGAGAACAGCTCTTTTGACTAGGAGAATGAACAACAAAGACAGCAGTAAAAGTAAAAGAAATATCATGATGAGATTGCCAGTCAACTTGTCCAGGCTTTCATAGAAGGTAGTTATCTTAACCCTATAACATTTTTCTTTAGCGTCAAGCCATTTTTACCATTTTCAAATGCTTGTCAATAATGACATAATAATATTATGTATGTTGATTTTGACCTTGACCTTTACAGAGTTAGTAAAATTTTACTTATCATAATCTGAATTCAACCCAAACTAATGCTCCATAATTGTTCAAACTACCATAAAATCAATTTTGTGAGATGAAGCAATAGTCTATCAGAAAATGACAAGGTGTAGTGACTTTTATTGAAAATGGTGATTATATTGGTGAATTTTTTTCATTCACGACTTCAAATTTCTGTCATACTAAATAATAAAATACATCGAGGAAAGCAGAAATGAGTTTAAATATTCCTTTTCAATTTAAGTTATTAAATCTATTTTTTTAATTAATTAAACTCCAGAACATACACAGACATAAATGTCTTTGGGATAGGTCTTTGGGATAGGTCTTTGGGGTAGGTCTTTGGGATCTAATCTTTGTCTTTTTCGATTCAATTTCCACCCTTTCCCAAACAAATTTGTCTGTAACAAAAGGACTAAGTCTTAGCTTAGGGCTAAAAATGTCAATACCTGATCCTTATGTCGCCACCACCGCTAAAGCTAATACTGTCATTACTAGCACATGGGAGTATTTCTGAAATCGCTGTATTCATTCTAATCTATTTGAAATAATGCCTATAAGAAATTTTTGTGTTGATTTTGCAATCAAGAGGGGGACCCTCTCCGGCATCATACATTATGATAGTCTAAAAATTTAAGAAAATTTCACACCCAGTTAATCACACAAAAGTCCTTGATAAAAAAAGCACGTGAACATACAGACAGTAATATAAATAGAAAGAAAACTCATGTATTTAGATTGCTCTGCCCTTAACCAATATAAATTGAATTATTCGCATTTTTAATAACGATTTTGCCAGCAGCTGAGTATATCGACCATGACACGACATAAAGGGGTTTAACGGCAGATGATTGGCCATTATGACGGTTACAGGGTTAAAAATATTTTGTTTTTACCTAATATGCAGCTCTACTTGTGAGTTTATTCAATCAATAAAATGGTTATTTATTTTTTGCTTTCAATATCAGTATATCAGTCATATAATTTTATTTAAAAATTATTCAGTTTAGATTTTTTTTTCAAGTTCAAAAAACTTAAGCCACAAACTGTCCATTGTATGTTTCTGTACTGTACAGGCAATTTAGAGCTTTTTGGGTGCCTTTGAAAAATGTGATTTTTCTGATGCAACTAGTATAGCGAGATAAAGTATATATTTATTGAAAATAGACTGGGTGGGGAATCATACTGGCTATTTTATAATGATATTTTATACTCGCTGACCGTGACCTTGACCCTGGAGTGACCAAGAATAAAGGAATAAAGAATAAAGAAAATAAAGAAAATGTTTCTTTTCAAGTACCTCAAACTACAATTTTTTGAAGGCATATTATTATAATGTTTATATAATATGATATAATTTTTATATATCTTTCAGAAAATGTATAATTTGTATATGTTTAAGTTATTAATAGATTTAAATTAAAAAAAAAAATTCTTCTGATACCTATAATTACATTCAAGTAACAAAGCACAACATAAACAATGTAAACTAGGGGTGTGCCGGATTCCGGTCCGGAATCCGGTTCCCCCGGATTTTGCACTATCCGGTGAAATCCGGTTCCGCCGGATTTACATGTATCCGGAACAACCGGAATCCGGAATATACCGGATTTCGGAATTTGCCAGATTTTGTGACTCACCGGATCATAATCTGAAATAAAAGTAATTCTCTTTCCTGAATTCCACACGATCACGATACATTAATCGATTGTTTCGAGCGTTGAGCTTGTTTTATGTTTAATATTCCGTACATACCAGAGGCTAGAGTCAGCACCGCTAATAGTGGCCAATAGTGTAGGGACTTTGATTAGAAAATTTAAACTTTTTGTAAAAATAAACCAATGGCATAGTTGAAAAGATGTAATTTTTTAAAGAATTATAACACCAAAATCATATATTTAGCTGTTGTAGTTTTAAAGTTATGAATTTTTAAAGTACGACTTGGTTTGTCATTTTTTAACATGGACTGCATCTCCACATTCTGTGATCTCATTCCGCCAATCCCGTCATGCGCAATGACTATATAGTTTATATAAGGCAACGCATTCCCTGCCTTATCACTAAAATACTGTTTAGACTTAGTTTAAACTTTCAACTTTGGCACATGAATAATTAATTAAAGCTTTCCCTGACCAATGGTTTAATAGTTTTTGCACACGGCAAACTCTTATGAATGAAACTCTGAGGTAGTACTACGATACAGTTATGCAAGTGGCTGTGAATGGTTGCCAATGACAACGTGTTGCACACGGTAAATTCTGATCATTTATAATATGGATTCTACCGGGTTGTTAAAGCTCAAATTAAAACATTCCAGTTTAAATGTCTTTAAATGCATTCTGAAACACAAGTTATCAATTATTTTGATGTAAATAGTGATAATATATTAATATTTCCTAAGTATCGTCAACTTCCGCCATTAAAAAGGGGGGCGTGGCCAACCCCATGGCGAAATTAGGTTGAGCGAGCTGCATAACCTGCTGCGAACGCGTAGAAACATGGCGTCTCTCGTAAGACACTTATCCAAATGGAACGGAACTCAAATATATATCGAAAGTACTAATTTAATAATAAATAGACACACACATCGGAAAATTAAAAACTCGGATTTTTTGGCGCCGATTGCGAATTCCCATACACAAAAAGTAGTAGTCCACCTTGACTTACCGAAGTATCTACCAATAGTACCGGAATCCGGGAGAAACCGGAATCCGGATTATTCCGGAATCCGGATTATTCCGGAATCCGGATTATTCCGGAATCCGAATCCGGATCCGGCGGATTTCGCATAAGAAAATCCGGATCCGGTTGGAAAAAACGGATCCGGCACACCCCTAATGTAAACATTACTAAATAGCAAGAAACAAATAAAATTTAAAAAGCTGCTAGATAAATATTAAATCCATAAAATGAAATATAAGAAAACACAAATAGAACAACATCCAATTATTTTTGTTATTACAAAATCATCTGCAACATAGCTTTGAATGAGTCCTGTTGTTGCAGCATCACCTACATATTCTTGGCCTAGGTCTAAATCGCCCAAGCTTTCGCTTTATGACCCACTAGGAAAATAATCGGAATTATCATTGTTTTCGTGTGTGATCGGAAAATCATCTTCCAAAATCAGATGGTCCAGCTATGGCCTCATCCACTTCGCGAAAATCCCCTGACACACATTTGCTTGATAAAGATCGTTGTAAAAATAACTTCAAAGTTTCAAAAAAGGACACAGAAGAGCAAAAAACAGAAGTTCATTTATTAATAAAAGGCAGTGTCAGTGGTTTTATTTGGTGTAAAATATTGTACTGGAACTTATTCTTTCAACGCATTTTTCATCGGCCGACACAGTTTGGGAAGAGGAAATCTGCCGATGAAGGCCGACAGTTCGTGGGTTAGTAAATTCTTTTTTCTATTTGAGATCTCTTTTATTGCTCAGTTCTTTTCTGGCTGATATGTCCATTCCATAAACTGTTTGACCAGTAACTGTGAGTGACCCCAGACAAGATTGATGTGTCCATTCCATAAACTGTTTGACCAGTAACTGTGAGTGACTCCAGACAAGATTGATGTGTCCATTCCATAAACTGTTTGACCAGTAACTGTGAGTGACCCCAGACAAGATTGATGTGTCCATTCCATAAACTGTTTGACCAGTAACTGTGAGTGGCCCCAGACAAGATTGATGTGTCCATTCCATAAACTGTTTTACCAATAACTGTGAGTGACCCTGGACAAGATTCAAACGCACTTTCTCTAAAACATGAGATATACAATGTTACCATACATGGGAGAGGAAAATCCACAGAAAAATACAGCGCAGTGATGAAAAATGATGTCTGGAGAATCTGTACAAACCTAGAACTATACCAACTGTACAAAGATCCACCCATACTCACATCAATAAAAAAAAAATTGCAGACTGCGCTGGGCAAGACATACTGAAAGGACGCTGGAATGTAGAACAGCAAAAGTGATATACAGGCAAAAACCTAGGGGAAGATGACGGTTTCCCAAAGCTGAGATGGATAGACGATGTAGAGAAGGATTTACACCAGTTGGGGGTTCAGGCATGGGGGCGGAAATCCATGGATGGTCCGAATGGAAGGATGTGGTGGAGCAGGGCAGGGCCCTACATGGGCTGTAGCTCCACTGATGATGATGATGACTGATGGCAGTAGCTTGCCCGTTACCTTCAATTATGGAATAATCTTAGTTTCAATAAATTTTAAATATTAGTTTTAAACAGGGAGAAAATTTAAAGTTCTGATGAATTTATTTCATGGTCCATGTGGTTTAAACCAGATAAAGTCGTAGAATTTCATTTCCTGGTCCGTGCAGTTTAAACCAAATGAACTCATAGAATTTCATGAAAATTTTCTTACATTTTCCAGTAACACCAATTACATTTGATTTAATCAATAATTCTATTTTATTGATTAGAAATAAATGTCAATTTGAAAACAATAGAATTATTATATTAACTTTTAAATTGTTATGTTTTTCATAAATGTTCTCTTAAAACCATTGTACAGCATACCTTCTCTATTTTATAAAATTTTCACCTATAAATTGTTCACATCTGTAATCTGCACCTCTAAGTTGTGCACAGCTATAACCGGCGACTCTAAGTTGTGCACATCTGCAATTGGCACGTCTTAGTTGTGCACATCTCTAATTGGCAACTGTAAGATGTGCACATCTGAAATTGGCACCTCTAAGTTGTGCACATCTGCACCTAAAAATATGCAGCCCCACTTCTGGTAAATAGTGAAGGGTTTACTGTACCATGCATATAGTAATGATGTCTTAGATTTTAAAAATAATATGCCTGCAAAAATAATGGACTGTATAAAATATTGTGTAATTGACTTTGACAATTTTAATTATTTAATTGAAATTTAAACTTCAATGTAGCAGACCTTTTTACTCTTACAATTTTGGCTTACAATGTACAATTTTGAGATGTCTTTTACGATTGTATGCCAAGTAGAGACAGACCAAAAGTGATTTTCTGATTTCGGCCGAAGCCCAAAATAGACCGAAAGTTTAAAATGACTTTCGGCCGAAACCGAAAAAATGCCGAAAGTTTGAAAATGACTTTTGGCCAAAACCGAAAAAAGGCCGAAAGTTAAAAATGAATTTTGGCCGAAACTGAAAATGGAATATTAAGATATTTTGAAATTCGTTCCCGCATACATTCTGCATACATCGAAAATGGTGTGGGAAAGTATAAATATTTACATTATTTTTATTAAAAAATTAGATTATCGTAAATATTAATAAATAAACATCCAATATAGGGGTCTCAAACTCGCGGCCCGCGAGCCATTTGTGACCCGCAAGACGATATTTTGCCCCCCGCTTTACATGACAAAAGTTTAGTGTAAATGCGCCGGCGCGTTTCCCCCATTCTCATATCTATAACGTGACTCTCCACGACGGTTTCAGTCGAATCTCACCGACTAGTCTAATTCTGATTTTTTTTTTTTTTTAATGTTTCTATTTTTTTTTGTATGCCAGGTCTCTGGCAATAGTGAGTAGTTCTTGAGAACCCTTAATGGTTTTTGTGTTATTTGTAAAGTTTGAGCAATTGCAACAGTTGTAATCTCTTTTTTGTGATTTCCCCCATTCTCATATCTATAACGTGACTCTCCACGACGGTTTCAGTCGAATCTCACCGACTAGTCTAATTCTGATTTTTTTTTTTTTTTAATGTTTCTATATATTTTTGTATGCCAGGTCTCTGGCAATAGTGAGTAGTTCTTGAGAACCCTTAATGGTTTTTGTGTTATTTATAAAGGTTGAGCAATTGCAACAGTTGTAATCGCTTTTTTGTGGATTACTTGATGCGGCCCACTCTCATTCAGACACTACCTCCTGTGCCCCCCCCTCCCCCCATGATTTGAGTTTGAGACCCTTGATCTAAGAATACTTTGGATTTTACCATTTTAATACAAAAGTAATTTAAATTGCTGTACAATTTTTTTTAAAAATAAGTACGGTAGGAGAAAATTTGGCAAAAGTTTTGGGGGGGGGGGGGAAATTAATGCAAAATATTATTTTTTAAACAGGGTCTCTAAAAAATGTGATTCTAAAAGATCGCTTAATTTTTTTTTAAAGATAGTTTAGTTGGTTGTTATTGATCGGTTAGTTTGTTCTTAATGATCCGTGAGTTTGTTCTTAATGATCGGTGAGTTTGTTGTTAAAGATCGTTTAGTTTGTTTTTAAAGATCGTTTAGTTTGTTGTTAAAGATCGCTTAGTTTGTTGTTAAAGATCTTTTAGTTTGTTCATAAAGATCGCTTAGTTTGTTGTTAAAGATCTTTTAGTTTGTTCATAAAGATCGCTTAGTTTGTTGTTAAAGATAATTAATTTTGTTCCTTAAGATAGATTAGTTTGTTCTTAAAGATCTTTTAGTTTGTTCCTAAAGAACATTTAGTTTTCTGTTAAAGATCGCTTAGTTTATTCTTATAAATATTTTAGTTTACTATTAAAGATCATTTGTTTTGTTCTTAAAGATCATTTAGTTCGGTCTTAAAAATCAGTTTAGTTCTTAACTTTTCTCTTTCGGCCGAAACCGAAATTAAGCCGAAATTTAACTTTTCAGTTTCGGCCGAAACTGAAACTTGGCCGAAAGTGATAAAATGGCCACTTTCGGCGCCGAAACCGAAGCCGAAATTCGGTCGGTCTCTAATGCCAAGACCTGACAGGACTACGATTTAAATAGACAGTGTTAAAAGTATACACACTCCTTTAGTTTTTTTGGATATAAAAAAAGAAAAACAAAATTAATAAGTACATTCTCGGTTGTTAGCTTTAACTTGCATTTGCATTCAGAGTCCAGCCGTGAATGGATCGAGAAAAGTAGTGTTGATTTATGAGATTTTGCGTACAGGTGGGGTGGGGGTTCTAATTATTTAAGTTTAAGTCTATCAAATTAATACCACCACATTTTCGTAATGATAGGGGTGATGGTCATAGTGTTGATTTTTCTTTTCATAATCACCTGACACAGCCGCAGATAATAGTAGCCCTAGTGACAATTTTAGTCATTCCACAGCAATCCATTTAGTACTTACACACTGTAGGGGGGGGGGGAGGTTGTTGATTTTTTGAGATTTTGCGTATGTGTACGCATGGTCAATGGGGCTGGTGGTGGCTTTCTTGGCAGAAAGTATGTAAATTATTTTAAAATTCTACAAAATTCATCCTGAAAGTCCAAAAAGGCATATTTATATCTGGAATACTGTCAAAATATCACAAATTGTTTTGTATGAATTATCATAATGTTGCCTTGTATTTTAAAAAATGAACTTGCTAGATATACTCAGTACTGAGTAGTAGAAGTAACAGTAATATTTAGTCTACCATATTTTGTTGGGCTACACCCGTGCTTAAAAAATTTTTGTTTCCCGCCGCCTATGCCAAATTTAGGTTATCACTAGACTCCCTATGTTAACAAGTACACTTCCAAATAGCAAAAAAATTACCAAAAATAAAATATAGGGTTTGTTAAAAACAAATATAAGACATATGTAAATCACTAAGCACCATCTAGTAACCGCAAACTGAAGCTACTCTCGTTAGTTACAGATTGCCCTTGTTTTTTAATTCTTATTTTAATAAATTGTATTTTATTCTGATCTGACATTGAGTCTAAGCGACATTAAACTTTATTTCTACCAGTGCTAGACTGTAATAATCATTATTATAATGTCATCTGTGCGTTCACCTAAACATTACTTAATATCTATGGCAGATACATGTATGCAAAAAAAAAAAAGTGGAAGCAGATTGCAATATAAACATCAGTCATGTACTTTTCGAAGTTAACTTTGTTTACATCAGCTTAACTCAATCCCGCTGAGAGTGCAGTAAGAGTAGTTACAGATTATAAATGCTGTGTCTCTATTTATTTACTATTAACATACTGTATTGTACGATTTTAGGAGCTCGAGGGTTAACAGGTCTGGATTAGGTTAATTAAGTCTTGCATGTGGGAAGTGATGCAGTATAAAGTAAGGCTCAACTTACCTATTTAAATTCAAAGCCAAGACAATGAGTCGATAGTGGCCACTAAAATGTTAGCGAAAATAAAAAGTTTCTGCACAGAAATGCCTGCACACACAGCCTTATAAAAGGAGGATTTATTATAGTTTTCAGAATAGGTAAAATAAAGACGTTTGCCAAAAAATTTCAAAATAAAACATTTTAACCACTTAAAATATATATTTGTAAAATTATATATTTTTTGGCAGTGCATTCTTAAAGCATGGGCGCAACGGTCATTTTCCAAGCCCTCATGCCTCTTAGTGTTATTGTTAATGTTTTGGGTTTGTTTAGAGCATACATATGTAATAATATATGTAATATTACATGTAATAATCTATGTAATAATATAATATGTAGTAATAATTTTTTAATGTTTGTGTTACTTGAAGTACAGTTCAAGTAATTTCAAATTTAATCACAAGTCAAGTAATCTTTCATTTAATGACAAGTCAAGTAATCTTACATTTAATGACAAGTCAAGTAATCTTATATTTAATGACAAGTGAAGTAATCTTACATTTAATGACAAGTCAAGTAATCTTACATTTTATGATAGGTCAAGTAATATTACATTTAATGACAAGGCGTCAATACACATTTTAGATTTATTTTTATTGTTGTAAATGAAGAAGCATAGAATGAGTAGCACAGCATAAGCTTCTCTGTATGAGAATATTTTTTTTTTTTCTTTATAAAACATACAAAAGTACAGGAAATTCGAAGGCTTGTGAGTCTTGGTGTTAGAAAGTATTTTTGTCTTTTGACGGCTTGGGAGTCTTGGTGTTAGAAAGTATTTTTGTCTTTTGACGGCTTGGGAGTCTTGGTGTTAGAAAGTATTTTTGTCTTTTGACGGCTTGTGAGTCTTGGTGTTAGAAAGTATTTTTGTCTTTTGACGGCTTGGGAGTCTTTTGGTTACTAAAGTATTGTTTTCTTAACTTTAAAATAAACCTTCGTTAATTCTGTTCTTGTGTTATTTTTAAGCGCATGGTCCGTGGGAAATTACATTTACTATATTATCAGTTGTCTTCCCATCAACATATTTGCACTTTAACAGGGGCTCTTAACTAGAGTGTGCCGGAAGACCCACAAAATAAAAAATCTGGGGGATCTTGGGAAAACATGGAAAATAAACACACATTTTAAAATGAGAGCTGACTGTATTTGTCATTAGCTGAAAGCTTTTCCCCCAACCTGTGCTGTATAATTCCTTCCCCCTCATTTGCGTTATATTCCTTCCACTGTCCTGTGCTATATATTTCCTTTCCCAACCACATGCTTTATATTTCTTTCCCCTGCCCTCTGCTTTATATATCCAAAATAAAGCCACATTTTCTCATAATTCAGATCATGGCATAGGAGTACCTTTTTTTTTTCAATTTTCTTACAGCGTTTGTTTCAGATGAAAACCTTTGACGTAGACCAGTGTTTCTCAATCTTCCTAAAGCCACGACCCTTCAGTTCCTCATTTTGTGGTGACCCCCCAACAATATTATTATTATCGTTGCTACTCCATAATTGTAGAGTATATGTGTTTTCTGATGGTCTTGGGCGATCTCTGGGAAAGGGTCGTTTGACCCCCAAAGGTTGAGAACCTCTGATGTAGACATTGTAGTTTTTGTTTTACATGTAACAATAACCAACACATATTTTCATCTTCAATGAGTCTTGCTGCAAAAGTGAAGTATCTGAAGTAGATGAGGTACATGAAGTACATTAAGCAGATAAAGTAGATGAAGTAGATACCACTATATCATTGGCCTAATATCTGAAGAAGGCTTATACCACAACTTAGTTTATAGGCTTTATCAATTTGTGCGATGAAATTTTCTCCAGCTGAATGTTTCAAAAACAAAGGAAATGCTGATCTATTTCCAGAAGGGGAAACACCAGATTGCTGATCTCAATATAAAAAATCAAAGTGTAGACAAAGTTGAGACATAGAAGTACTTAGGGGGTCACCATTAATAATAAGCTAACATGGCATGAGCACTGCTAAATGCTCTATAAAAAATTCAACCAAATATTTTTTTAAACTGCACAATTTGGCATTAAAAAACAAGTTATAAACTTATTCTACGGTGCAACAATTAGAAGCCTTCTTCATTTCAGTATTACCTGCTGGTGTGGAAGTTCATCGTCTGATATAAACGCCAAATAATCAGACTAATCAAGAAAGCTGGAATCGTGACACAAGCTAGACATCCTTCACTTGAAGAACTATTTGTAGAAAAATGATATTGAAAAACTTAAGAAATTTTGAATACTTTCCCTTCTCTTCATCACAGATACTTAAGGATTGGCCCATTCGGGACGAATTCTTTCTCTCAGGGCGAGGACTGAAAGATATAATAATTGTTTTGTTCCCCAATCTGTTCGAATTTACCAGCGTGCTCCCCCAGAGGTCACAAAATCCAATGATCACTAATTAAGTCCCTTATTTTGACTAAGGGAGCTCACCGAATGGCTGTTTCTCACACTAGAAAAATAATTTATTGTAGATGTCATGTGTCTAAATTGTTTTAGTTGGAAAATTTTGACTTTATTAAAATGTGTATTTATTTATGTGTTGAAAATGTATATGTACAATGTAATCAAAACACATTTCCCTCTAATCTAATCCAGATGAATAAAAATAAAATTGTAAAGGAACAGTAAATAATTTGATTTTAATATTTTGTTTTTTCACTTCCAGGTTGATACATTCTACACAAGTGACTTTACAAAGGAATCCAAGAAATTACAGTAAATCTATATCACAGATTCTTGGCTGACAGCTAAATGTACACCATATCATCTTGGCTCACACCTGAATGTACAACATATCTTGGCTGATAGCTGAATGTACACCATATCATCTTGGCTGACATAAATGTACACCACACCATCTTGGCTGACATCTGAATGTACAACACACCATCTTGGCTGACATTTGAATGTACACCACACCATCTTGGCTGACATTTAAATGTGCACCACACCATCTTGACTGACATGAATGTACACCCCACCATCTTGGCTGACATCTGAATGTACACTATATCATCTTAGCTGACATCTGACAACATATCTTGTCTGACATCTGATGTCCAACATAGTGTCTCAACCCAAGTAAAGAAGTTTACCAAATTATTAATTAAATAAATGTCTACTAACAAACAACTAACATTTTTACACTTTTCAATCAACCTGTTCAGTGTTTTAATCACTCAAACTTAAAGCTGACTGGCTTTCAACCTATACTATTTTTCATGCAAAGAAATGTCACCTTGTTGCTGTATGAATGTGCTGCATCAGCAGATCATTTACAAAAACTAATACTATAAACTTTTGAATTACCCTAACGTGTCTTAGCATGAAGACTGAATGATAAAATGTATAACCTTGACCAGTTGGTGCAAATAGACTAATGAGCTGAATGAATTACCCTAACCCTGTCTGTACATTTTAATGTATTTCAAGTTGACTTGTTGAATTTAAAAAAAAATTAACTTAAATTTTAAATAATTTTAACATCATCACTGGACCATGATTAAACTTGTGCATTCATTTTAAACATCACTAAACAAAGGACTAGCAAACTAATCATTAGTGACACATGACTAGATAATGAATAATACAAATCACTAGAAACACATCACAAGACAAAGGTCTAACAAACAAGTCACTAGTGACACATCACTGTAAAGGTTACTAACAAACAAATCACTTGTCAATTGACTAAGACAGTGTTTGTTGGTTACGATTTATTAAAAATGAAGAAGATTTCCACCTAAAACAACCAAATTTTGTTTTGAAGAGATGTGAATTTAAAAACAAAAGTGGGGTGAGGGAGGTAAATCCCATTTAAGCCATTAAATACGTCTCTCTTCAAAAGATTGTTATTTAGGACTATTTAAAACAATTTTCAAAGAGCAAAATAAATTAGTCTCACTAAAGCATGACATTAAATTTCACCAAAAACACTTTGTAGCAATGAAAAGTTTGAGTTCATAATATGCTTTTGATTCACCAAAAGTCTTTGACTTTTTATTTAAATACCAAAATATTTGGACAAGAATTTTTTCCATTTTATAAGATTAGGAAAAGAAGAAATCCCTGCGTTAGTGGATAAAAGAACCAAGTGGAACATCACATAAGTTTAACTTTAGAGTTAACAATATTACCATTATTGGAATGTTTAAATGAAGCATGTTAATTTAAACTTTCTTTGAGAGCTTGATTGAATGAGAGCCTGCAAGGCAAGGTTGGGTTCGAATGTGTTCCCAAATCAAGGGTAGTAGTTGCTAGTTATGCTGCCAATTATAAAGTAATATATATTAAAAAGAATTATAAAATGTAAAATTTGACAGAAAAAGTCAAACGTGCACATAAAAAATTAAATTTAGGATAAAAGAATTAAGTGTTAATTTACTGAATTAAAGTAATGTCTGGAATGGTGAGGAGGTCGTTTATTTTTCGGGTTTTTTTTTCTCTTTTTTTTTTTTTTCTCAAAGGGAAGCAACCATTAAAATACACAGATTTTTAAAAGATGATAGCAATAACCTCCCATTAATTTAAATTTTTATTTAATATGCTTCAAGAAAGTTAACTCTTGTCACCTTGGTTAAAGATAGTATTAACTTGGTTGCTGTTCTTAATTCTTTTATTGAAAAATATGGGAACTAACTGCTCTCACCTTTATGGGCAAAATAATTTTCTGAGTTGCCTCTTATTGAGAACTCTTTCAAACCGTAAGTTTTGAAAAATAAAGAAAACCAACAACATAAATTAATTTGCTTTTCTTAGGATAAAGTTAAAGAATTCTTTTGTAGTTTGAATAACTTTATCAAAATCATTAATTTTGTCTGACTACAAAGCTAAGTATGTAGGAGACAGAATTACCATCAATACATTCATCTGGGACCTTAAGATATATAAAAAAATAAGTTTGCCAAGTTTGCTATTCAGTCAGTACTGTCACTGTTCTTGTGTGGGAGGTGTCAAAGTGGGAGGAGGGGATTACAGTGGCGTGTCACATCAAATTATCAATCATAATCATATGATGCCATATGCATAGGCCTACTTTATAATTAAAAGAATTTAAAGATTAGACTAATTAAATTAAAATTTAAGCTATTTACTAAGTTTAGTTTTCTACAATGTTAAAAATAATAACATTAACATTCGCTTAAAAGATATTTCATCCTAGCCTACAGTGTAGTATTTTCATGATAAATCTTAAACTGCAAAAGCAAGTAATTTAATTTATGTTTAGTTTGATTTGAGTTACAAAATCTTGAGTAGAATTCGAAACAATACCGATTCACTATAACTACTTTTACTTCTAAAACTAATAACTTAGTTTAATATTTTAAGGCGGTGAGTTACTTATGTTGTATTAACATTAAATTCTAGTTTAGTTTTAGACTTAGACTTTCTAATTTAAACATCAATAAAAATTGATTTAACATTAAATGATTAATTAATATATAGTATAGCCACTCAAAAAAGCTGGACTGCATGACACTTTGACAGGGTGAAACAGTTTCTTGACTTAAGACTAAAGTGATAACCAAAATTACGATTGAAAAATAGTAGGTTCTAGAGATCAGAATCTTATTTTGATGAGAATATTGATTTAAATTTGTTGTCCAGTACTCAACTTTAAAAAATCTTAAGGCCAAGGGCTTTTATTTTGACTGTATTATCATATAAAATTAGTAACACTTAAGTCACTGAAGAATTAAATATGAACAGACAATTGTAAATAAAAATACATAAATCCTTAAAAATATATTATTATTATAAATCAAACATCATAAATATTTAGGCCATACAAAAATATGAAAGAAATGTTGTATTAGGTACATTGAGTATAAGTCATGAAAAATATTGTTTGGTTACGGTACATTGAGAGATACAGTAGTCATGGGAATTTCAAGACACTAGTATGTGGAAGAAACATTTACCATTTTTTTAATGGAGCAATGATTTCATAGGACTAGTTTTATAACTTGCTGTCTTGCATATCTGACTTTATTTACTTAAGATAAACTTAGCTTAGAACTTAGTGTATAATAATAATTTGTAAAAACATATGGAAATATAGGTCAAAATTAACATCAGAATGTAAATATTTAATCTAAGGAAATCAGCCAAATCATGTATGGGATAATCTGAAGAACAAAAAAAGTACAAAACATTAAACAAACCACAGTAAAAACAATATAAAATAACCATTTAGTTTTAGCTTCAATGTAGAATCCAAGAGGACAGCAAGAAAAAATATGTAATTTAAATCATTTTTAAAATTATTTTTTGCTTGTTTAATAAACCCTCTTGAATCTATCAAATTTGGCTTCTAAAATGTGGTTTCCCAATATATTATTGAGGCCCTAGGTATATGTCTACTTAGCATATAGTGAAATCTGCCCCTTTCAAAAATACAGAACACACTGTATAAAACTAGACAAACAAGTTTATGATTTCTCTATTTACAGATTGTTTCTATCAACACATTGGATGATTTCCTCCAAGATGTGATCTGATTGAAAAAAGTTTCTCTTGATGTCATGGTTCATTTGACCCAGGTACTGAATATCTATTAAGTAGATGTATTTCCAGTTTTTAGTTAGTTTTATTTTACATGAGATTTACTCAGTGAGTTATGATACTTAGGTTTGAAAGATTGTGAGAAATTAAGATAAAGACAAAAATATGTCATCATAATATATTGGAAACTTTAATATAAATAAAATATTTTTGATAACATTCTCAATTTTAATTTGGTCATCAGAGCTGAGAGGCATCCATGATTGGGTACCACTGCCATACTACATCCATGATTGGGTATAGCTGAGATTCATCCATGATTGTGTACCACTGAGATTCATCCATGATTGTGTACCACTGAGATACTACATCCATGATTGGGTATAGCTGAGATTCATCCATGATTGAGTACCACTGAGATTCATCCATGATTGGGTATAGCTGAGATTCATCCATGATTGAGTACCACTGAGATTCATCCATGATTGAGTACCACTGAGATTCATCCATGATTGAGTACCACTGAGATTCATCCATGATTACCACTGAGATTCATCCATGATTGAGTACCACTGAGATTCATCCATGATTGAGTACCACTGAGATTCTACATCCATGATTGGGATACAACTGAGAGACATCGATCATCATGTACCAGTACCACTGATATACTAAATCCATGATTGGATACAACTGAGATACTTCCATTACTGGATACATGTAAGATACATCCATGATTGGGTATAATTGAGATACTTGCATTACTGGATACATGTAAGATACATCCATGATTGGGTATAATTGAGATACTTGCATTACTGGATACATGTAAGATACATCCATGATTGGGTATAATTGAGATACTTGCATTACTGGATACATGTAAGATATATCCATGATTTCTTTTATTATATTAAGACTGGACTTCCAAAATTTTAACATTGGACAACAGATAGTGTTTCCTTCCTGAACATTTTACCAGTAGTGCCAACATCAACATTCGAAAACCAGTAGTGTCAACAACATGAACATTTTACCATCATTATGGCCATTATTTTTATTGTTGATAGTTATGGGACAGATAGTTTTACTTAACAATTGAATAAAGTGCCAAGACATCAGGCTGTTAAATAAATGTGTGTATGAACATGTGAACCAATATCTAAATTTTTTAACAGATGCTTCTACTTCAAGTGATGACTATATTCGATTCCTTAAATGTTATAATTTGTAACACTTTAATGTATTTGATTTTGTATGCACAAGACTTTGTAGATCTATCCTGGTAAATATGTTGTCTAGTATTAGTAAAGGATGTATACAGTGTTGGTCATGAAATGTACCCAGCATTAGATGGTGCAGTTGTAAAGTTATTTTCACACTGCAGATTTGTTACATGGAGTCTCAACTTTCTGTGAGCCACTCTCTATACAAGTTACTCACTATAGGAGCCACTTTCTATGCAAGCTACTCACTGCCATTAAATTGGGGGCCATTTCATGTTCACTGTTTTTTATAGTGTCACAATACAGTGTCTGCTGGCAAGTGACAGAAACCATCCCATCATATTTAGTTCAATGATCAATAAATCTTGTGCATAAGGCAAGAATCCTAGTAACAAATCAGTAGTGTGAACATACCTAAGACTTTGTACATACACCATTTTAAATATGTTGTCTAGTATCAGTTAAGGATGTGTGATATTGTATATATTGCTGGTCATCAAATGATAAGACTCAAATTGTGCACAAAAAGGGTTTAATTATTTGGCAACCAGCAATAAAATAGTAACAGGGGCAATGCAGAATTACAATGTCAGACCTGTTTACTCTTACGATTTTGGCGTACAGTGTATGATTTTGTGTATACATTATATATACACTGTATCTTTATTTTTTTTACTATTAAGATAATGTATAGGACAATTTTGTGATGAAATTGTAAGATTTGAAGAGTTTGAGGGTAAACAGGTCTGCAATGTCAAAGCCCCCTGTGATAAACATACAAATGTTTTTTGTAGGAAAACTGAACACCATCCATAGGAAGTTTCATTGTAAATTTTTCTTGGCGATATCTTGAGATTGTTCATGATCTAACCAACGATGATGTAGTTGTTTTCACAAATAGCAAATGTTAAATAGATATGCTACAGGAAAAGTACGAAATCCAGGCATTCTATATCTTGACTGCCTGGACTTTTTATAAAAAAACATTTAAATTCAAGTACAAAACTGATCAGGACTATAGAATGCCTGGATATCACACTTTGCCTGTGACATGTGTGTAACTGGAGGACTTGGTGGAATAAGATGCCTACATTTTTTAGGTAGCTTGGATTTCACCAAGTCCTTACATTACCAAACATGTCACCATCAATTTAACACGTATTTCTTTTGTATTTCTTTTGTAAAGAAACCCCACTGTATGTCACCAGGAGTATTCATGTTTTCATCTCTTTGGAGATAGTCTCGCGGGGAGAATTTTTGTTTTTCTCCCCCTAAAATAAAGAGCATTCATATTTTCATTTTATTTTTCTTCTAAATAAATAAAATAAAACACTTCAAATCTTTTGTATTATTATCTTTATTTTTTCCAAATAATTTATTTACATATCTTATTATTATTCTTTTCCTGACCATCAAATATTTTTTTCTTCCTAATAATTTATTCTTTGCCTCCAGTTTCTTCGGCACCATCAGGCGATGTCAGATATTGGCTTTCCCTCGTCATCTTTGCCTTGAATTTGTTCAATGCCATCTAAAAAGAAATATGACATTTATATAATATACATCATAAATTACAATTTTTCTCTAAAATTACCAAACTTTTGCCTTTTTTTTTCTAATTAAATTTTTTAAAAACTTCTTAATTGATTGGGTTATTCATGACTCTACTTATGTAAATGTTACCCACATTTTCTCTTTTTCACAACTGTAATATTGAAATTAAGATATTGTCAACCACCTCAAAATGTACACACCCTATTTATGTGCCTATCACCCCTTTTAGTTTCAATCAGACATATTGATTGGATATTCTACACCCACAAATTTCCCAGGTACCTCTTGTCGCACATTTCTAAGAATAATTCTTTATCTGGTTATTTATTTTTACATATATCAACGTTCAAATCTGTCAAATAATTGAGTCTTTAGATTTTGGAAATGAAGTTTCGCTGCGCTAATTTACTTAAACTACATTCTCTTATTAAAATTTAAAAAGCAATCAATTACATTTATTATGTTTACTTTTAAAAGGGGAAAAATAAAAGTAAAAACTTTTAACAACAGACTTTTGGCTTCTCTTGATAAATGTGATTATGATTTAATAAAAATTCTTAGATCATAATTTATTGATAAAAAAATATATAACTTTAAAATTCTGATAAAATTCTTAAAACAGTTCCTATATGGTTAGCCTAGCAGCAAAAACATTCTGATACCGTTGACAAAAAATTATAATATCAAAATTCACAGGCTTTTAAATTTCATTGAGTAACTTTACTGTTATTTTCCTCCCCTTTTTTAAAAATAAACTTAATAAATATAATTGATCTCTTTTTAAATTGTTAATACACCACATTAAATCTTAGCTTTGTATTTTCAACATTTAATAAGTTTTACATTATTACTTAACTGCAATATTTTTATAAAAATGTGCAACAAAAATTCATAGCCAAAAACCACTCCCCCAAAATAAGAAGAATGAACTTGTGCTATTGGTTCCTTTTGATTTAAATAGCTCTAAGACCATTTATATCACAGATTTGAACTTTGCTAAGGAATTTCATGTTGTTATTAAAAACTGTTTGGGAAGGGATTTCGATACTTTCAATCAAGGAATGAATTCGATATAAAATTTCTGCACTTAACACATCTGTGGAAGGGAATAGGGTGTGTATATTGTTGTGTGAATGACAAAATCTTTAAATCCAATGATATTACAATCATGAAAAAGAGGTGCCAGATTTTCTTTTAAAAAGCAAATATAATTCTATTGCGTTGTCAAACCATGGGTAAATTTACATAGGTTTACTCATACTTCAAAAGACATTTTAAAACCCTACCATTTTACCAAAGTAAAAATTTCATCTTAAAAAGGGGTCCATACATGTTATCCTTTACAGTTCCAGGAGTGTGGTCAAAGATGGGTTCAAATTTCCTTTAAAATATGAAAATATAATTTTCTTTCCACTTTAAGTTAAAGGTTTCTTCTCTAGATAAAAGTACGATGTCTTTTACAATAATATAGAAGAGAAAAGAGGCAACAGTTTGGTTTAATTTTATGCATCAAGTTCCGTTAATGTGAAAGATATTTAAGGACTCGAAAATGGATAGCCTAGGCAAATATTATATATAAGATATAAAAACTAAATCATGTTAGAAACATAATCATCATTACATAGATAATTTATTCTAAAATAAGGAATTCTGATTAAATATTAAAGTTTTGTTTTTATGTGTTTAGACCTCGCAATATCAGGTATGAAGTATTTCTACAACATTCCTAATTTAGTATCTTAACCCGCTATCTGTCATGCCTTTGATATTGAACCTAAAAACCATATTCTTTCAGTTTTAATACAAAATTATGTAAACAAAATTTTTATTTAACAAAATAATTATTGACTTTATAATCCTTTACATATTTCCTATTCTTAAATACTTTCACTATTAGAATTTTCACTATGGTAGTTATTCAAAATCAATTACATTTAACATCTCAGTTCTACTAGTTTATCCTACTAGTTTATGACTGTCATTCACGATGACAATAGTGATTTTATTGTTTGTAACTCAACAGTTGGACGGTTGAGTTCAATTTCACTTCCTTCATCACCTTGGTCACCGGCCAGTACTATACTGAACTAATACTAATTTCAAAGTCTCATTCATTGTCCTCTACAATCATAGGCTCATCAATGTTGCCCTTTGCATTAACTTCCATAAATGCTAATTCAACCTGATTATTTTATCACCCAGCTTAGAAAGTGATGCATAACATTTAAAATCTCATAAAATGACCAATGAAAGAAAATATAAACATGAGCGGTGGGAATTTGGGTATTGAGTACAATTTGAATACTGAGACTTAGTCCAACACTCATTTTCTTATAACCCCCTCCAACCCCAATAACTATTATCAAACTCAACATAAAATAAAACATATGTTATATTTCAGCGTTTAATGCTAACCCCTAAATTGGGCTAAATACTGTCCACCCATTTAATGTGAACATTATATGCAGTAATATACAGTAGTGAATAGCCTTTCAAAATCTCGTGTGGAGCTACTCATCTGCCCTTTAGTGCCTCCCCAGATGGCAGAGAGGGGAAGACCAAAATCAGAACCAACTGCCTTGTCCTATGTAATAACTTACTAACAGAAAATATATTGGCCAACAATAGGGCATACTCCAGTGGTTAAAAAATACTCAAAAGTAAAAACATGACAAGACAAACTATAAATAGAACTGTAATAAGACCATGAGTAATAAATGCCAGTGAAAATTCTCCAACACAGGATCAATATAGATAAAATAAAAAATAAATGGCGGGACACAGAGGAAAATGGCTCAAGAGCAGACATGGGCTTAGATGGATAGACCATATAGAAACTGATCTACAGCAGTTGGGAATCCAAGTATGGAAAAATAAAAGCCTCAGTTCTGAGTGGAATGAAGTTTGAAAGTTACAAGGATGGTGGATGGGACAGACCATAAAAATCAAGACTTTCCCATTGCTTTATAATACAAGCAGGCTACGGATACCATGGTGACAGTCAGTGAAATTTTAGAAAATCCAGAGATAGTCAACTGCATATACCAGTAGAATAATTAAAAGGTTGTGCTTTTTTTTTAAATTTTATATCATGACTATGAAATTTAATCCATTTTTGAATTTGATAAAATTTAAAATAACACTAACTATAGTTTATATTTAATAACATTTTAAAATAAAAATGACAATTGCTTGTTTAATTATATTTTGTAAAATGTTTCAATAACAATAACTATTGTTGGTTTTATTATATTTAATAATTTTTTTTAATAAACACAAGGATTGCTCGTTTTATTTTTAAAATTTGAAACAAAAATAACTATTGCTTCTTTTATCATATTTAATAAAATTTTAAATAATAACTATTGCTTGTTTTATTATATTTAATAAAAACTATTGTCTGTTTTATATTTAATTTTTTAAAATCAAAATAACCTATACATTTTAAATAGAGTATGTCCCTTTGCTTAGTGGAGCCCAAGTTTTCATGAATGTAGTTTTGTCTACTGATGGTATTGTTCAAACGTATTTTGTATTTTGCTGTATAAATGTAAAATGTACTATCCATTTTCTATTTTCTATAACCAGATGGCCCAACACATTACACTCATTCATTTCACAATAAAAGATCACATACCTTATCTTGTCCAAAGTTGACTTTTAATGACTCCTATGAGATGGAAGATCATAGGAACATGTCCTGTTGAGGTGTGGCCTCTCTTGACCATTCATTCCTGTTGAATAATGATTACAGCTCATGAAGAATGAATGCTTAATAAATTTAGCATGTGTATTAGTATCATTTCAAACACCTTTTACCTATTAAAATTTACTTCACATGTGACACACACTAGCACAGTGGTTCTCAAACATATTCAAATAAACCTAAAATTTTCTTTTGATCAGGAGGGCTGTTAGTTTTGACCAACAGTTTTAATTATGATTAACATGTTCTACAATGGCAACCCCCACCACTTACAGCAGTTCTTCACAACCATTTTTGCTCCACTCCCGAACAGAAAAAAAAAAATGTTTCATATCACCACCTCCAATAATCCCTTATGGCAAAAGCATAAATAACAATTTCAAAATTTTCCATGCTAAGGTCTCAGTAATATAACCTTGATTTTCCCATACTCTGTAAGTTGATTTAAAATTATATTACTTTTGTTTTGTTATTGTATTATTACTAAATTAAATCCTATTATTGTTATTGGTACTGTTTGGTGTCGTATTTTTGTATGTTATTTTTTCTATGGTTTTGTCCTTTGTTAGGCATTGTTCGAATGAGCCATAAATTTAAAATAGGACATTAATTTCTCAACAATAGAACCCAGTGCATAACAGTAGTTATAAAATTACAGCCATGATACACTTTGAATAGTATATTATATTCAAGGATGTAAAAAAAAAATTTTTTTTTTATTTCCTGTCTTTTGAGAGTTAACTGCAGTAAATTAAATTTTAGATTACACTCAAATTGACCGAATATTTTTGATGAGCTTTAAGGAATGCCATGCTTTATAAATTTTTTCTTTTTATTCACTTGAGTTGGAACAAATGTTTCAACAAATGTTGACACCAAAGACAACAGACACTACATCACAAATTTGCAGTTGCAATGGAATGAAACCTGCCTTAAACAAATTTAATGGTTTTCCATACTTTGGAATAAAAATTATAACTCTATGCAAACTCAAAATGGGGCCGGAATGATTTTCAACAATTTTACGAGTTAGAAAAGAGATTTTCAAAATAAATATCTGGTGGGGCGATTCGAGAATTTCTTTCTGCTTTCTTTAGATGGAAGTCACAGATTGGGTTACAAAAATTTTTTATGATTAAAGCAGTTATTCATTTGTAATTTAATTGCTCAAATATATGTACACAAGCCATTGTGTAATTATCTTCCATATTCTGTCGTGAAAAAAAAACTTTTAAAATGCTTATAATTGGTTTCTCATGTAATCTGACAAATCATGATCTGACAACGTAGTAACAAACCTTTGCTGAGATGAATTTGAAACAAATGGACATTAGAATACTTGAATTGCTTTTACAAATGACCCAATGAACTGAGAAAGTACTTGTGATGGTTACAATATAACTACAAGTTAGTAAAACAAAACACACCATATCATATTTATCCACATCATGAATTTTACTCTCATAAAATAAATGTAATTGAAAACTTCTAAGAGATTTGTAGTTGTTTTTATAAAACGTAATCTTCAAAACCTATTGTCAAATTTAATTGTGACGGAACTTGAATCGGAAGAAAGTTAATCAACTTTGTTTAAAAACTGCAACAAAGGTAAAGTTTCAAGAAATTACTACTTATCCCCGTTTAAAAATGAAGTGATTTATATTTATAACATTAATCTGATGCAAAGCTAAATTTGGTGAGTGTTTACACATTGATGTTTTATAATGAATTATAATATTGTAGGCTAACATAATTAATCTATTCTACAATTTCTCTTCAGTTTATGGAATTGTTTTCCAATGTGAGGCCTACACCCCACTTGGTGCAATTTGAAGATTATGGGAGACATAATAACTCAGAGATAGGAATGTATTTACATTTCAAGGTTCTCAGAGTTGAAAAGGATCTTTCATTTTTTAAAGCCTCCATTAAGAGGAAATCAAACCTTTTAGATGATTAGGTGGGGTAAGGACTTGAGCTTAGTTACATATCTTCCATTGAGCGCCTTCTAAGGTGGCGGATAGGGGAAATAAAATACCAGGAGCGGACCAAAATCAGAAGTGGAGGGATCCAAAAAGGCCAGTGAACGTTACCCAAAAATAAAGCTGCTACCTAGAGAGCTTAAAGGGGCAGCCCCCCAGACTGTTGAGGGCTAACAACATGGCCACGTAAAAAATATGTTATAAAATCCAAACCATGAAAGATACTAAAAGAAATCAACACAAGTCTGGATATGGACATGATTTTAGGATTGCAATTATGAACTTATTAAGTCTGTATAGACCAGGAGCAATATTAGAGTAATTAAAAAAAAAAAGTAAAAAGTTCTATTGCTGCATTACAGGAAATTAGATGGAAAAATTCAGCAATTTTTTTCAAGTAAATAGAACAACAAGAGGGAGAGAGAGAGAAGCAACAAAATATTAAAAAGGGGGGAGACAGCAATCAGGTTATGTTAAAGGAAATGAGCAAAATGTATGGAAACACTCGAAAACAAGTTGCATCATTTTAGTGCAGTCCCATTTCAGATTTTCCCAAACTTTGTTTCACTCCATTTCTTTTAATTTAAAAAAAATCGTTTTAAAGGCCAGAAAAATATTGTTAGTGTTGTTTACTATGGCCGGCAAATAACTATAAAATAGCTTTTAATCAAGACATAGATGTGTTTATTGATGCGTACAACACAACTGGCAGAATTAATTAGGTACCCTATCAGCATATAAATAAAGAACAGATCACAGAAAAGTATTAGACGGGAACAACAATTTGAAGATATGCTAAATGACTCATAAGGTGGAGCCAATGAGGATTACAAACTACCGCAAGGAGGACTGGACCCTTTGTTGAACCAACCAACTATGAAACAAAAGACGTGATCTTTACCATGAATAATAATAAAGCCCAAAGAGCAAACCTTATCACAGTAGAACTGATAAAACCCAGAAGACCTTATCACATCCATCCATCCATCCCTGTGGCACTACAGCCCATGTAGGGCTTTGGCCTGCCTCACTACTTCCTTCCACTCAGACCTAACTAATGCTTTTCTTTTCCATGCTTGGATTTTCAGTTGTTGTAGATCTTTTTCCACATCATCCATCTATCTAAGCCTAGGTCTGCCTTTGAGCCTTTTTCCTCTGGGGTGTTGGTGAAGCACCCTCTTCGTTCCTCTGTCATTTGGCATTCTCTTTAAGTGTCCTGCTCAGCGTAGCATGCCCCTTTTTATTTCTCCTACTATCGTGGAATCCTGATATAGACTGTACAATTCCTGGTTGGTTCGTATTCTCCATCAATATTCATCCTTTGTTGTTGGTCCATATATTTTCCTGAGAACTTTCCTCTCCCATGTGTTTAATAGGTTTTCTGCCGTTTTTGTTAGGGTCGAAGTTTCACTTGCATATGTTACAACTGGTCTGATCACAGTTTTATAAATAGTTTTCTTTGTTTCTCTTGTAATGTTTTTACTTTTGAGTATTTTCTGACTACTGAAGTATGCCCTGTTTCCGGCTGATATTCTTTCTTTTATTTCTGTTACTAATTCCTTTCTTTCATTTAATAAAGATCCTAAATATTTTAATTGATTTACTTTTTCAAAAGTTTGGTTTCAAAATTTTAATTGCTTCATCTGTTTATTCTTCTCTTATCATGGTCACGTATTTTGTTTTTTGGTTGTTAACTTCCAGCGCTGCTTGTAGTGATGCGTCTTCTAATTCAATAAATAATTTTCATCTTTTATCTTCATGTGCATTCCACTTATATTTCCCTCTCTTGATAAATCTTCTATTTCCTTTAGTTTAGCTTTTTCCCATTCCCTTTTTTCTTCCTCCACATTTTTGTTGCTTTCCTTCTGGTTTCCCTTTCCAACATGATCATGCGTGCTTTGTTTCTTTCTTCCACAGTCTCTCTGCATTCATCGTCAAACCAGCCTTCTCTATTGTTGGTTTGCTGGAATCCTACTACTTTTTCTGCTGATCTTTTCATGGCATTTTGTATCCTATCCCACTGTTGTTCTCCCTTTTTACTTCCTCCTGTGATGTTTCTAATTGTGCTTCTACTTCATTCCGGTAAGCTTTTGCAGTTAGTGGGTCTTTGGTGAGCTTTTGGTAATCGTATCTAGTCTCTCTTTGATTACGACCATTTTGATTTATGCTTATTCTCTGCTTATATTTCACTCTTACAAGTAGATGGTCCGAGTCTGCATCTGCTCCTCGAAGACCTCTTACATCTAATATATCTGAATCATGTCTCCGATCTATTAGAACATGGTCAATTTGGTTGTGGGTGATGCGATCTGGTGAGTTCCAAGTAGCTTTAAGTATATTTTGTGCGGAAACTTGGTGCTGCTAACTGACATTCCTTTTCCTACAGCAAAGTCTATGAGTCGGATCCCATTGTCATTGGATTCTTCATGCAGACTTTCCTTGCCAATAGTTGGCATGAATATCTTTTCTTTTCCTATTTTGGCATTAAAGTCTCCAATCAATATTTTAATATCATGTTGTGGTGCCTCTTCGTAGATCTTTTCCAGTGTCCCATAAAAGGATTCTTTATCCTGATCTTCCGTATCTTCGGTGGGAGCATGTACATTTATGAATGTTATATTGAACATTTTTCCTCACACACGCAAAGAACACAATCTTTTATTTTCTGGTTTGAAGCCTATGACTGCACTGACCGTTTTTTTCACTGCAAATCCTGTTCTTAGTGTGTTGGTGTTGTTACCACTATAAAATATGGTTTTGAGGATGTCTGAATTTTTTCATCGAATTTCTTGCAATGCAGCAATAGATATTTTATATTTGACCAGTTGATTTACAAGGTTGGCTAAGGCTCCTGCTCTGAACAGGCTTAGTATATTCCAAGTCCCAATCCAAAAATCATGTCCATATCCTGGCATAGATCGATTTCCATTGGTATCAGTCCGGATTTTATTCTGCTGATTGGCTTTCTTAACGTTAATTTTTTTTACATGGCTGGGTTGTTAACCCTGTGCACAACCGTCTGGGGGGTTGCCCCTTACAGCTCTCTGGGTAGCTGCCTCAGTTTTTGGGTAAGGTTCTCTAGCCTTTGTGGATCCCTCCACGTGCTACAAGGCAGTAGGTTCCGATTTTGGTCTGCCCCAGGTATTTTATTTCCTTGTTACCCTCCATATCTAGTGGGCTTTCCCCTATCAGCCACCTGGGGAGGCACTCGATGGGAGATCAGTATCTCCGCACAGTAGAACTGATAAAACCCAGGAGCAGACCTTATCATAGTAGAACTGTGGATGTGTGTCAGGGGGGGCATTAAGAAACTCGACGGCCCGCCGAAAAAATTTCCTAATGTAACAGTGGAACTAATAAAACTAGGTGGAAACGAACTGCATAGACAAATCCATGACCTCATTTCCAGAATTTGGCATGAAAAAAAAATGCCAGATAAAAGGGGTACTGCGTTCAATTCCCAAGTGAGGATCTAAACCAAAATGCTCAATTTAGAGTGGAATCTTCCTACTAAATGTAACCTACTAAATCATCACCAGATTAATAGCAAGAAAACCATAAATGCATACTGAAAATATTCTATGTGTGGATTCCGATATAGATCAACGACAGATCATATCTTGACCATCAGATGTCTCCAGAATAGTCTCACATACACCAACAATATGTGAACTACTCAACAGCTCTAGCCGTGAAATATCTGCATGATGCATTACAGGAACTTGGGAGTTTCTAACAAACTGACCTGGCTTATACATGAAGATGGCTAACTCCAAAAAAGATTTAAAGTACAGGAAGAGCACTTGAGGGACTTTCATATTAATCAGTGCCGCTAAGTCAAGGAGACTCGCTAGCATTTATCTTATTCAAAATCACTTTAGAAAAACTTATGAGAAACATCCATGTGAGCACCAGAGGAACTATCACAAACAACATCCAGAGAAACCTCAGAACAGAACCTCAACCATCAGGAACTTTATATAGCCCAGCCATTGCAGTACCTGACATATGGTGAATGGTGACAACATTGCTCTTCCGGGCAGAGGCAGCACCGATATAATTTAAGATTTAATGAACGAGAAGATGCTTCAGTTACCTCTTGAGGTAAATGAAGCAAAGACAAAATATACAGTAATATGCATCAGACACACAGGTGAAAAAATCAAAATAAGCAACCACACCTTTGAGAGAGAGTGGCTACTTTCAAACATCTATGAGCGACCATAATTGAGCGCAATGAAATAATGACAGAGATGAAAGAAAGAATAACAGCAGGCTACTGTTCTTATCTCAGCCCACACAAGTTCCTACAACTAGGACGCAGAAATCTCTCGAGGATTATTATAAGACCAGTGGTAATGCCAGAGAAAAGTCGAGAACCTGTTCAATACAAAAAATATACAGTCCAGTGTTGGATAATGATGGATGGGGATGCATCGCCCCTAGGGGTCTGGCTGGCAAGTCTGTAGTGGCTTGCTGACTAAAGAGGCATAGCCACTGACCCCCTGGTGCTACCCAGGGAACAAAACCACCATTGCATGAGCCTGCGTTGGCAGACAAAGGGCATGCATTGTATCTGTGGAAAAGGGAAGCATCCACATGGCTACCAGCTGTGAAAAATCTGCAGCTGGAAATAACACTGCAGAGACAGGGTAGGGAGCATGATTACATGTTGCCATTAAAGGATATGAGGCATGAGGTGAATAGTGGCAACCTCATGCCAGTGATTCTATTTACACAGCAACTGAGGTAGCTGTTCCTATGTAACCATTTGTCCGTTAAGTTGTGAGATGGAAACCCACTCTAAAAATCCCTATTAGAGGGCTCCCCCATGAAGGGAAGAGGAAGATTTTAGGATGTAAATACACTATCACCATCTGTGACCATAGTCACCAACAGACCAGATGGCCTTGTGCTGGGGTGGGCTCAGCTGGTAATCGATCGAGTGGGTGTGGATGGGGGCTTTCCTGGCAAAGGGTGATCTCCAATGTGCTGTTTCGCTGCCCAATAACTCGAGCTGAGGGGGTGGAGAGGACACAAAGAGCTACTAGCTCCTATCTCAACGACCCGCTAACATTTCCTAATGTACATGTTCAGTATCAATTGAAACCTTGAGAGGATATTAGATTGTAGAGCAGAAAAAGTGATCTACAGACAGAAGCCCAGGGGTTAACGGCTCATCGTCAACCAAGACTGATATGGATTGATGATGTAAGAGGACTTAGATCAGCTGGAATGCATAAAGCCGCAGATCACCTACGGCTGTACCGCCACTGATGATGATGTCTGAATGGAAGGATGTGGTAAAGCAGCCCATGGCCCAACATGGATCAGCATTAACAATTTATAGGTTTATCCATCTCTATTTCTCTCATTTAGCTGCATACTTATTATTATGATTATTTAATTTCAATTCCTGGATGTTGTTTGAGAATGATCAACACACAACTTCGTCTAGACATGGTTAGAAGTCAAATTTCTGCATTTACTGTAAATACTCATTCATAAGCCTACTTCAAAAAAAATATATTTCAAGGGAAAAAGTGGCAAGGTCAGCTTATGAGGTTTTCGTCAGGTACATTGATTCTATTAAATAAAAGAAATGAGATAGTGTCTGTGGGTGCATACAACTGATTAGAGTGTTTCTGGCCCTAAATGTTCTTGTGCATTAAGTTTATTAAGTGCAAGGGATGGATGGGACATCTCAAGGGCTTTTCTGGATAGTCTTTTAATGTAAATCCTTTTACTTAAGTCCTGAACACAATTGGATATGTGCACAAATTGGGTTACATGTTTGTCCTCATTTTGCAACTGACACGATTGGCTTTGCTTAGATCAAAGCACATATCTGGTACACTGAATAATGAAATTGTTATTGTAGATCGACAATGTTCTATTTTTGGAAATGTTCAGGATATGCACTGTATCTACCCATAGACAAGTGAAGCGAGTCTCTGATATACATAATACTGTATGTTAAATAGTTTCAAAGGCTTATGAATCTGCAATAAATATTTTTAAGGTTTTGGATGAAACCCTTTTAAAATATGTTCTCACCCAAAGCTAAAAGGGTGGTGATCACTTTTCAGGGTTTTCCTGACCAAAACTAATATGGTCAGCCAATGAGCTGGTAATATACTTTCCAGGGTTTTACCGGCCAAAACTAAGATGGTCTGCTTATGATCCACTGAGAATAAATTTCCAAGAGCCCAATAATGGTTAGTTACCTCCAGAATAATAACCACTGTGATAAACCAAGCATTTGATTAAGTTAAAATGTAAACACAGTGGCACAGTTCATGAAAAGTGAATGGGATAAAAGGGTATTTACCTGAAGTAAAATGTCGACCAGACATGGGATGATTCCCTCTGCACGTTCATCATAAGAGCAGCTGTTAGTCTGGCAGTGTTGGGGGCCTTTAAGTGATCTCTTTGAAAACATCAACATCAACCTGGAAGTAAAAAAAACATGAATTAGTAGAAAGAAAGAAACTCTACTCCATTAGGGTGCAAGCTTACATTTAACCTGAGAGTTACTGTAACATAACAATATCTGTGGTACATTACGAATTGAGTTAATAGCAGACCTGTTTACCCTCAAACTCTTAAAATCGTACAATATCATCACAAAATCGTTCAATACGTTATATTTATAGTAAAAAAAACATACAGTATATACAATCTATACACCTCAAAATCATACATTGTGTGCCAAAATCGTAAGAGTAAACAGGTCTGTAATAGCACAATTTCTTATATGAGTAAGGATACGTACTGGTAGATAAAAAAGATAGATAATGTGGAAAGGGACGAGAGGACATATTGCAATTTTAAATGTGATAGTTGGAAGGTCTAATCAAGTGTATTGTGCTAAAGGAATTGAATGTAATGAGACTGTGTTGCAATCAACTAATATTCATCAAAGTGAAACTTACTCTATATTGACATAAATTGTGTAATTGTCAATAAATAAATGATATGTTGAGATTGGACTTCTGCTAATATAGAGTGAGACATGTGGATGCAACTATGTAACAGTCATATTTGAAACAACTGCAAGGTTGTCCGATGATTTAATTAAATATGGTACATTCAGGAGATTCACCACACGTTACAGTTACCATCATAGTACATATACAAAAAAAAATTGATCACATACCCGGTGTAATCATAGATTTTACACCAGCCATGTTTGCATGGGTGTTGAGACAAAAAATACTTTGCTCTCAAAGTGAAAGTTCAAAAATTTGGTCTATTTAATCTATTAAATAGTAAAAGTCCATCCACCATTGGAAATAGTAAAATTCAAACTCTTTAGGCTTTAGTGAGGTTGGTGTTAAATGAACAAAAGAAAGCAGCCTTCAAATGGTCGAGTAAAGTCTTACACTTACACTCCAACTTAAAGGCCAACTACCATAGAGCAGAGAATCTTTAAAAAATGTAACTAAGATTTTTCACAGATTAATAGTAATATAATTCTAACCTTCTGGTGGATTTGTAGTCTCGAGCGATAAAACGCTCCGTGTTACGTTGAATCCGCTCCATCTTGTCCACGTCTTGCTTAAGGTGTGGGTCCCAGATGATCGCACCATATTCTAGTAGTGGACGGACGAGTGCGAGATAGGCAATTCGTTTGCAGGAAGTTGGGCAGTGGCTAGGGTGAAACCTAGGGTGGAGTTAAAGTAATTTAGTAAATGACAGTAAATGTATAAGATAAGAGTTATAAGTATAAAATAAGATTATGAGATTAAGATAAACATAAAGCATTTTTCAATTTAAATTTTGGTAGGGAGCCATCCATAAAAGACGTCATGCATCTAGGGGCGGGTGTCAGATTTTTGTGACTATGTCAGACAAGGGGAGGGGGCTCAAGCAATGTGACGTCACATGGAAAGAGGAAAATTGTAGCAAAGAATTGCACTTAATAACCCTAAATTACAGACATTTTTAACATTTTTCTTTCATACAACAATTATAATTATTTTATTTTTAAACTATTATCACTGAGAGAATCAGTACAGGCATGCGAGGTCTGAAAAATGGCCTCTGATCAAGTTACAGGACTCCAGGGAGGAGGATCGGGATGTTATTATAATGATAATTGAGAGAATTTATGGCTAAATGTGGACACAAGAGTCATAGATGAGAAAATTAGGACTATCACATGAAGTGAGATGGAATGAAAATAAAACGGTTGAGAGAGGGGGGGGGGGTGTTATCATAGTAAATGCTCTAGGGCAGAGATTCTTAACCTTTTTTGCAGCGCTGCATGCGTTTTAAACACCCCACCCCCCCCTCAAAATCGTAGAAATTACATTGTAATAAAATTTAAAATAATTAAATAATTTAGTTATCTTAGTTTTATTTCTTTAATTAACTTTTTCTAAACAAGGGAAAAAATTACCAATACAAGCAACACGCCAACAAAATTCACCAGGAAAAAATTAATCAAAATGAATTTTTTAAACAAAATTTTTTAAAAAGTAGCAACAGCTAGTAAATACTATCAGTGATGTAGCTAGGGTTGGTATCATCCGGTCCGGCTCATGGTGTCACCCGACTTCCATGATGTAATTCTTCTTAAACTTTGTCCACAGTATAACAATTACATAAAAAAACAAATTAATTGAAGGGCAGGAGGTAAATGTATCTATGAACTGTAATGTGTCACGACATGTGCTTAGAATTGCCCATTGCTTTCAAAATCAAAGGATAGCTTCAGAATTTAGATAAATATACCTTCCTGTCACTCACAAAGGTTACCTTACTCCATTCTGCATTGAAACATGGTGTGTTTCTGATCTAATAATAATATGGTAATCTAATTTCTGACGCATCAACCTTGAAATTTTAATAAAACATGCATTTTGATTGGTTACACTATGGGTGGAAAAAGTATGTGTAATCTGTTATCCTTTAATGAATTTCGGTTAGACCAAGCATTGTGTGCTCTGTACTGTAAATACCCAATTGTTCAATTTGGTGTGTGCCCCCCCCCCCCCAACAAGATGGTGTCACCAGGTGCGGTCTGCATCCCCTAGCTATGCCACTGAATACAATTTTCTTTTCTTTCACACCTCAGGGCGAGGGATGTACTTTTACCCCTGGTTAAGAGCCACTGACCACTGTTCTAGTGAAATGTTTCTGACACAGGTGCAGTAATTTGATACCACCATGGGAGGTGAATTTCTTAGTAAGACTTAATACTTAAAAAATAAGGGTTTGTAAAGAACGGTAGTGGACACATGGACTATTTTGTGCAGAGATTTGTGACGTTTTTTTTTTTTTTGGGGTGGAGGATGTCTAACTTTTGAGACGATTAGTAATGTGACGATGGGAGGGGGGGGGGTCAAAATTTGGCCAAATTTGCGTGACGTCATTTATGGATTGGCCCCTAAGAAATTATTAATTGATTAATTAGTAATTACAGCTGAATAAGAAGAATTTAACGGTATATAAATGTGCCAACTTACCTATAAATTTCAAATTAAAACATTAAATTAAAGCCTTTCATTTTGTGGTTTCCATCCTGGACCATGGTCCATATTCATATTCATTAGACGCCACATTCAATTTCAAATTTAGTCGGCGCCGAGTCACTCAAATTCAATTAGTAAATTTAGTAGAATATCCAAAAATTAGAAAAATGCACCCAATAACACAGACACTGAATAATATTTACACTTCAAATTACTAACTTGCCCTAGTAAATAAGTTTTACAATTTTGTAACTAGCTTGGAAATTAATTCAAAATGAATGAACAGCTTGTTTTCGTTAACCTTGACCTTGGCTTCTGCTGTTAGCATGTGATTAGAAATTACACTTTACACGCACCAGTCGGTAAATTAAAATCTCGAACCAAAACGGGAATGGAATAATATAAAAATCTGACACGTTTTACTACTATACAAACATTAGCGCTTCCAGCGGCTCGTGGCTCTAACTCAGGGGTCTCAAACTCGCGGGCCATTTGCGGCCAGCAAGACGATATTTTGCGGCCCACTACATGACAGCAAAATTTAGTGTAATGCGGCCCGCGAGTTTTCCCCATTCTCATATCTATAATGTGACCCTCCGCGACGGTTTCAGTCGAATTTCAACAACTAGTCTAATTCTCATTTTTTTAAAAATGTTTGTCTAGATTTGGAAGTTAATTATAATGGTAAAAACCGTTTCAATACCGGACTAAAAGTTGTTGTTTTTTTTTAAATAGCATTTCATGAGACAAACGTGGCCTAAGTGCGGTTTTGAGAAAAATTTAAAAGTCAGTTAGTGGGTAATGCACAACCATAATTGTATAAATCTGACACAGTATCAAAGAATCCCTATCAAAATTGCCCCTGCCTACTGTTAACGAGTAAGGTAAGGTCCGAGAATGTCAGCTTGGTTCCATTAAAAAATAGGGTTTGTCAAAAAGGTGTTTTCTACGATAAAAAAACTCAAAATTCATTCTCCCTACAATAGCATCGTCCTTTGCATCAATAATTCATAAATATTGCCTACTCCAGCCTATTATCTGAACACATTTAAGCATTTTAAGCCTTCGTGGAGCAGGATGGGGTGGTTTTTTCCTGTGCTAAGTGATCTTAAATGGCTCATAGACTTGGCTTTTCTTGTTGACATTACACAGGAGCTGAATGTACTCAACAAGAAGTTACAAGGCCAGTGCCAGCTCTCGAGTGTTGCCTATGACAATGTTAGAGCATTCTGCACAAAACGTGTGCTATGGTTCTTATAGAAACCTCTGCCATTTCCCAACATGAAAAGTATTTTTAGATTTGGGAACACCATTCAGCAGTGAGTATACTGATGCCACTGCAAAGCTACAGGAAGAATTTGATAAAATGTTTTTAAACTTCAAAACACACAGAGCAACTTTTTAACTTGTCGCCTAGCCTTTCTCTTTTAACGTGGAAGATGCGCCCCCCACCCCCACACCACTGCGCTTCCAATGGAGCTGATTGATCTTCAGTGCAATTCTAAGTTCAGGGAGATGTTTGGAAAAACAGACAGGCGTGGATAATTTATGAGAGCATTGTCCTCCACCTTCACTGAAATTTCCAGGTTGCTCAAGCGGATCACGTGCCTTTTTTTGGGAGTACCCATCTTGTGTGAAAAGCTTTTTTCCCCACTATGAAATTTAACAAGTCAAAGTTCAGGGCCAACCTTATATACGGATGAGCATCTTCAAGCCATACTGAGGGTCTCAGTTGCTTCCTCACTCAAGCCAAATGTTACTAAGCTGCCAGACAGCGCTGTCGGGGCACTGGCAACAAGGAGTAGGAGGAAGAAAGTGAAGCCTAGTTCTTGAGAACCCTTAATATTTTATTTTGTTAATAAAGGCTCAGCAGATTGTACCAGTTGTACTTTATTGAATTTGTAATCGCGTTTTTTTTTTTTTTAACTTGATGCGGCCCAGTCTCCAGTGGCGTAGCGATGGTGTTTGGCGCCCGGGGACAAGATTCACGCCCGGGGACAAGATCCATTTTAAAGCGCCCCCTTTTCTTTTTTTCAACTCTAAAACTTATTATTTTTACCAATAATATAATATCAAATCACATTTTGGCGCCCCTAACTAGCTTGCGCCAAGGGACATCTGCCCCCCTGCCCCCCATCGCTACGCCTCTGCCAGTCTCCCTCAGACTCTATCTCCTGCGGCCCCCGTATGATTTGAGTTTGAGACCCCCTGCTCTAACTAAAGCCTGAAACCCGTTTGCCGCTTCCAGCGGTTCATGGTACCAGGGGATATTGATTCTTCCAGCGGTTCATGGTACCAGGGGATATTGATTCTCCCAGCGGTTCATGGTACCAGGGGATATTGATTCTTCCAGCGGTTCATGGTACCAGGGGATATTGATTCTCCCAGCGGTTCATGGTACCAGGGGATATTGATTCTCCCAGCGGTTCATGGTACCAGGGGATATTGATTCTCCCAGCGGTTCATGGTACCAGGGGATATTGATTCTTTTTTCTTTCTTTCTTTTAACAGCCTTTCCTTTAAAAAAAAATCTCAAGTTACTTGTTAGGTTTTTTTAAAATGATGTCATAATTTGTTAATTACTTCTTACTTAAATACATCTTGCTATATTATGCTGACCTGACTTCGAGTTTGTATGCTGATCTGACTACGAGTTTGTATGCTGACCTGACTACGAGTTTGTATGCTGATCTGACTACGAGTTTGTATGCTGATCTGACTTCGAGTTTGTATGCTGACCTGACTTCGAGTTTGTATGCTGACCTGACTTCGAGTTTGTATGCTGATCTGACTTCGAGTTTGTATGCTGATCTGACTTCGAGTTTGTATGCTGACCTGACTTCGAGTTTGTATGCTGATCTGACTTCGAGTTTGTATGCTGATCTGACTTCGAGTTTGTATGCTGATCTGACTTCGAGTTTGTATGCTGATCTGACTTCACTAGGCGCTGCGACGCGAGAAGTTATTGTATTCATTATATATGCTGTATGTTTATTGATTTACTATTAAAATACTCTATTGTACTTGTACAATTTTGAGACGAAATTTTACGATTTTAGGAGTTCGAGGGTAAACAGGTCTGCAATAAACAAGAAAATCTAACAACAATAATTGAAAATGGCGAATTTAAGATGCACAGCACGCGTGAAGATCTCCTAGTGTTCTAAACATAATCATTCAATTTAAATTGTATCACAACGTCTCGTGTTCCATACTTTTTATCAAGCAAATTCAAGTACCGCCGCCCGTTCTCTTGTGACAGAACAGATCTCTTGTAATAGAAAAGTTCTCTTGTGACAGAACAGATCTCTTGTAATAGAAAAGTTCTCTTGTGACAGAACAGTTCTCTTGTGACAGAGCAGTTCTCTTGTGATAGAGAAGTTCTCTTGTGACAGAACAGTTCTCTTGTAATAGAAAAGTTCTCTTGTGACAGAACAGTTCTCTTGTAATAGAAAAGTTCTCTTGTGACAGAACAGTTCTCTTGTAATAGAAAAGTTCTCTTGTGACAGAACAGTTCTCTTGTGACAGAGCAGTTCTCTTGTGATAGAGAAGTTCTCTTGTGACAGAACAGTTCTCTTGTAATAGAAAAGTTCTCTTGTGACAGAACAGTTCTCTTGTAATAGAAAAGTTCTCTTGTGACAGAACAGTTCTCTTGTAATAGAAAAGTTCTCTTGTGACAGAACAGTTCCCTTGTGATTCATTCAACTCAAATAAAACAAAGAGACATTCAACTTATTTACTTTTCTTTTCTTTATTTTACAAAATATAAAATTTCAGCACACTCATTGAGTATGACAAAGTAATGAGGCTATCATTTAAATGTGAACTGACTGTTGGGAACTTGGGGCTCACAGAAACATTTATAATGAAGATATGTTTGATTCTACCGTCCACCCTGCCCCTGATAAAATGAGTCGTGTCCCCTCTGCCCCATAATGAAGATGTTTCTATCCCCCTGCCCCCCACACCACCCCTGTAATGAAGAAATGCCCCCCTCCCCCCTCAAGTTGTCCTTACCAATATGGCTGCAGTTAATACAATTATATATGATATGAAATTTTTAAAATTACATGACAATGAGACATGGTTAGTTCAATGACATAGTCACATTTTATCAGCACTGGTAAGCCCCATCCTTTTATTGGTCATATGGGATCAGCATTTGCAGGCAATGTATCTAAGCCTGACATGCTGGTAATCTAATGGGGGTGGGAGAAGGTGATGAGGGATCGGAGGTGATGAGGGCTGAGAGAGGATTGCGGTGGGGGGGGGGGGGGGGGGAAATTTTTATA